>OX336389.2:1455557869-1456154269 GCA_946902985.2 Meconema thalassinum
GACTGGAAGCAGGATGTGGATTTTCATTGACTTCACTCGGAAACTATGCTACGATACTCCTTGAATACGTCTATTAGAATTTATATGAAACCTTACATAAATCGACATATTATTTGTGAATTATAAATTGAACAGTGTATGTAATTTCTTCATTTCGATGTTTGAAGCTCGTAATCGTTCACCAAATGAGACACTTAAAATCAACTTGACATGAGAAACCTTTTACAGTTCATTTATCTCTGCTTTCCGCACAAAATAATGAACGGGACACTTACCAACTTCGCACCCCATGTTCCCTGCCATTCGACACGTCGCCACTATGCTCATCATATTCCTCAACCCCTATTCTCCACCATTTATCTACGGCCGAGTGGACCCAACGCACTGATCACGCGTCACCCCGCAATCTGTAGGACGAATGGCTGGGCAGCGATCTCGAGGTAGGCCAACGCCCTTCATGGGCTGTGGTGACACGCGTTTTGGATCCACCTTTGTGATATGCTTCCAAACATTGGTACGGTATATTCTCTCCCCCCTAAAACAAAACATTACATGATACCTTTCATTCTCACCCTTGACCCTTTCCCCCTCATGACTACTGGTATGTATTATTGAAATCTCTCCTAGTGACTATCGTGAGGCTTTTCTCTTGCCTGTCATTGCAGTCATCGTTCTTATATGTTGTCATTATTATTGTTATTTTTATTATTATTATTACCTACCGACAGCATTGGCTACGCTGGCTAAAGCGCAGCGTTAGGTCGTGGGACCAAGCTCTCTGCTGACTCGGTAGACGCGTAGGTTCGAGCCCCACCGTCGGCCGTCCTTGAAATGGTTTTCCGTGGTTTCCCATTTTCAACACCAGGCAAATGCTGGGACGTTACCTTCTGATAGGCCACGGCCGCTTCCTTCCACATCCTTGCCCAATTGCATTCATCTTCATCCATTCCATCTCTCATCCGACGCGCAGGTCGCCCACGGGCGTCGACTAGAAAGCCCTGCACTCGACCTCTCAGGAGGCCACACGACAAAACAAAACAAAAATTATTACCTTGTAATTGTTGCCGTCAGAAGCGGTCAGAGAGCAAGCTCCCTGGTGTATGATGTTCGCTGATGATATTGTGTTATGTAGCACCAACAAGGATAAGCTGGAAATGAGACTGGAGAATTGGAGAAAACTTGGGAAGACAGAGGGATGAAAATCAATAGGAAGAAAACGGAGTACGTGTGCCTAGTAGGACAAGGAGAAGAAACAATCCAGCTGCATGGCCAAGACTTGAAGAAAGTCGATAACTTTAACTACTTAGGATCAGTAGTGTCCAGTGATGGCAATTCAGACATGGCAATAGCCCGTCGGGTGCAGGTAGGATGGATGAACTGGAAAAGGACATCAGGTGTACTGTGTGATAGAATAATAAATCTGAAGACTAAAGGAATGGTGTATAAATCAGAAGTGAGATCTGCAATGATTTATGGAGCAGAGACATGGGCACCGACTAAGGCACATTGTAAGGCAATGGATGTGGCTGAAATGAAAATGTTAAGAATGATTTGTGGCGTCACCAGAAAGGATAGAATCTGAAACGAGAGAATAAGAGGTAGTGTCAAAGTGACGGAGATATCAAAGAAAGTTCAAGAGACAAGACTACAGTGGTATGGACATGTCATGAGAAGGGACGACACTTACGTTGGCAAGAGAATGACAGTAATGGTAGTGGAAGGCGAAGACCACGAAGAAGATGGAGGGACTGCATATGCGATGACTTGAGAGAGAAACATCTAAGGAGAGAGGACGTATGGGACCGAGGAAAATGGAGAAGACTTGCCAGGAACGTCGACCCCACTTGAGTGGGAAAAGACGATGGAAAAGAAGAAGAAGATGAATTGTTGCTGTATTGACAGAGTAAAATGGCCCCTTCAGGGTTGTGTCTAATAACCAATAAAGATGTAGTTCCGTGAAAAATTAACACAGCCTTTTTGCCGTATTTTCTACCGGCCCTGCGCATTACAAAAACTCTCCTATCAATTAAATATATTTTACATGTGATTGACATAATAGCTTTTGGTTTATGAGCTACACAGTTATAAAAAAGAGTAGGGTAACAATTTCAAACTCGTAAATCAATATCCAAATATTGGTAACCTCGTTAAGACAATAATCATAAAACAAGAAGTTCCGTGACGAAATATAGAGCCTACTTTTCTTAAAATGTATGATTCATACCATATAACAGCACATATAAGGACGAAATTAGAGTTGGTAATATTGGCATTTATGTTTTGTTTGAAATATTCCGGAAATATTGTAGCCTAATAGAGCACCACAATTTGTTTGAAAAAGTTTCCTTCCATGGATTCTGAGATACTGAGGGTCTAGTTAGTTAATTAGTTACTGTTCATTTAAGGGGCGGAACTACGAGGTCATCTTCCCCGTGAATACTGAGGGTCTAAGACTCAAATGCTCAGAGAGAGTTATTAGATAGTTGGTAGCTCTGTTGCCTCTGAAAATGCGCTCAAATATATCCCTTACGGCAAACACACAATGTATACATTCTTTTATTTATCCATTTACTGTTATGGAAGTTAGATACAGTTAAACACTGAACCTATCAGCACGAGTAGAATTATGTTGGCAACACTGTCACCAAATAAATCCACAATATTATCGTCTATACACATGTGAACATTTTGAACTATTTGCCTGCATATATCGAGACTAGGGTTCAAAATTATGGATACCATTTATCAACAGTTGGTAACCCTGATGACTCCAAAATATGCCGAGTTATATCTATTGAGATATTCATTACACATATGAAATTTGGTTGAAATGCATTTGTTAATATGGAAGTCGCATGCAGTTGAACGTTGATCCTATACGCTAGCATACAATATGTTGGTACCACTAACTTTGGCGATTTACTCTAAATAACTAAAATATCTTGGACTTACGGTTTGCTAACTTTGCAGAGTGTTCCGTACATATATTCTAAGATATTGGATCTAGAGTTCAAAATACTTGAGATTATTAAGGACAGTTGGTAGCGTTGGCTCTTATACAGTAGCACAACTTTGCATGTTCAAAATAAGGATGAAGTTCATTCGTTAGTGAGGATGTTTCATACAGTTAAATATTGAAATTATCAGCACGCGTAGAATCATGTTGGCAACATTACCACGATTGGGGTACTCAAAATTACCGGTGAACTTGAGTAGTACGTTCTCTAAGATAGCAAAATTTAGATATGTTTGCCTGCAGGATTCATTGTTGAACAATATCAAAGTGAGGCTGTAGTGCTACCTGCTAATAGGGAATCATGGAGGCGACTTGTTCGCAAACAGAGGCTTGCAGACGAGACTGGATGCTGAATGGCAAAAGAGTCTCAAATTAAAATGTCTGTATGTGTATGCCTGCATACTTTCTAATTTTCTGAGTATAGAGTTCAAAATTACAGACTGTTTTTACCAACAGTTGGCATTTCTGGCGACTCTAAATATATTTATAGTTCGATCCCTTAAGGTACACAATGCACATACAAAATCTGGCTGATGTCCAATAGATAGTATGGATATTACATGCAGCTAAATCTTGAATCTATCGGCACACGTAAAATCATGTTGAGAACACTGTCATGTATGGATTGCTCAAAATGTTTGTTTTCGAAGTATTTCTGCCGTCTTCCCAGTGCTTCCTTCGTATCTACAATGAGTTTCCCTGAATTATTCAGAACTCTGCTCATTTCTCTTTTTCCTCCATTTCTAAGATTCTTTATAGCACTCCAGAAAGGTTTTTCTGTCACTTGACCTAACGTTACTAATTTACTTTCAAGTTCCTCCCATGATTTCCTTTTGGACTGTACTATAATTTGATTGCTTCTGTTTATTTCCACTACATAGAGCTCTCTGTCTGCCGGATTCCTTGTTTGGAGCCATTTTTATCTGCCTATTTACATTTACAAGCAGACTTCACTATGTCATTCAACCAGGATGTGCCTTTTTCCTGTCTTTACAAACTGTCGTCCCAAGACATGACTTTGCTACTTCTAGTACTGCATCTCTGTATCATGACCATTCCGTTTCAATGTCCTGCAGTTCTTTACCCTCTACTTTATGGAATTTCCCATCAATCATTTTCATGTGCTTCTGTCTAATTTCCTCATCGTAGATATTTTCAACCCTAATGCGTCTGCAAACAGGCTTGCATGTAGAAATAGTGGCAATGTTAATTTATAAATTAAACTACACTACTTTAATATATCTTCAATGGCACTTTTACTCTCTTGAACAAATATCTTTGCGTTAGGGATAACATAGTTACTGGAATTTTGTAAATGTATAATTTGTGTCTGGTTTTAAAGGTGCCTGTGTTTTCTTGGAAATGTTGTAATAGTACATTATGCAACGAGCCTATAATGGCTATAATTAAGACACGAGTATGATTATAAAAGGAGCGTGTGCGAGTTTTATAATTTCCATACGAGTGTCTCAATTACCATTATAGGCGAGTTGCATACGACTGTTTAATGTTCGACGATAATTATTATAACTATTTTATTTTCGAACATAAATATTCATAAACATCTGTCGAGATTTCGCCAGTATTATATAATGAACAGAGCGCATGAGACGCAGAGAATGCCTTGTATTTGACCATGGCCTCCTCGATTGCCCTACTATGACACTAGGCCACGCAATGAAATTTAAATTAGAAGGCCGTGGAACTCAGCGCAGGTGCGATTCTATCCTTATCTAATTGGTCAAACAACTGTATCTTGAGCTCTGATTGGTGGGAGAAACTGTTTCATAATGAAAAATAGTGTTATAATGAGCCTCATTATAGTACAGTTTTCTGACATATAATATTCAGGGTCGAAAATAATAGTACATTATGCAACGAGCCTATAATGGCTATAATTAAGACACGAGTATTTTTATAAAACGAGCGTATGCGAGTTTTATAATTTCCATACGAGTGTCTTAATTACCATTATAGGCGAGTTGCATACGACTATTTATGTTCGACGATAATTATTATAACTATTTTATGTTCAAAGATAAATATTCATAAATATCTGTCGAGATTTCGCCAGTTTTATGTACTGAAAAGAGCGCATGAGACGCAGAGAATACCTTGTATTTTACCATGGCCTCCTCGATTACCCCACTATGACACTAGGCAACGCAGTTCAGAAGGCCTTGGAACTCCACGCAGGTGCGATGCTAACCTTATCTAATTGGTCAAACAACTGTTTCTTGAGCTGTGATTGCTGGGAGAAACTGTTTCATAATGAAAAATAGTGTTATAATGACCATCATTATGATACAGTTTTCTAACACATAATAGTCAGGGTCGAACAAAAATATTCATACATATCTGTTGAGATTGTCACTAGAATTTTGTGATCGGGTGCTGCGCAGGGTAGGATATCTCTGTCTTTCAATATCTCTGACCGACCGACGCATGCGCTCTGTGTGCTTGCAATGCCATATTATGCAGGTCATATGTTTACATCTGCCGTCCCTCAGTAATATTGTCACCGGAGTCGTTTGAAGGCAATGCGCTGTGTAGAAATTAGGGTTGGTGTTATTAAGGTACAGTGCTATTTCTTGTCTCATATTCGCCAGTTTATTTACGCGAACATATGTACGGTGCGTATTCCATGTCGGTAATTTATTATAGTTCGATGTTGTGATTATGTCCGACATGTTGGATTTTGAGCGCATGAGGGAAGGTATCGTTACCTAATTGGTTAATGAACGAGCTCTGATTGGCTGGAGAAACTGTATCGTAATGAAAAACAGTGTTATAATGACCATCATTATGATACAGTTTTCTGACACATAATAGTGAGGGTCGAACATAAAAGTTATTTAACGTGCACCCTTCGTGTCTTGTTTTAAATACTTGTGAGCATAACGCAGTAAGCTATAGGCTACTTGTATGAGCAGCTTAGGCATGGTCTCTCTCAGGCTCTGCTCTACTTACTCGCACGATGTGATTCTAAAGCCACTATGTTTATTTGTGTGTGCGGCAGTATTGGCTGTGAACATATGCACGGCACTTAGCTGCCATTGGACATGCATTCAACGGAATGATGACGCATTAGTACCCGTCTTACGTTAGAGTGTTTGCTTTACACTAGCTGGTCCATCCAAGGAGAAACACCCAAATGCAAAACTAGTCTTCATATCGGTTGTGTAATGAATGCACTCACCGCCATAGCTGAGTGAGCTGAGTTACGCTCCTCATTGAGGACTGAGCAGAGTGTGAGACTTGAACAGCGGTCAGCGAATATTTATATGATATTTTATGAGCAATGTAATTAATGCTCGTCATAAAAATGACATGTTATAGTTTGATTCATTAAAAAAGTGTTTAAAATTGTCTAGCCCTCACTAGTGAGCCACTAAAAGAACACAAACGGTCCAATGCCACCATAAATTATATTTTCAAACCCACATGAAGCCTGCAGAAAACACGTACATTAATGTTACGCGGCTACAGAAGGAATTCTTTCGCCATTATTGCCTTCTTCCTGTCGAATGTCTCAGAAGTTGTAACCAACATTACTGTTCAAATTGACAGCAAACATATTCTACACCTCCCTCTTTAATCCTTGAGGCCAACGTCTAGCCCTCTTCTATTTATTTATTTAATCGTATGGTAATTTATACAATATACAATTATACATAACAAGCTATATTCAAACTTTAAAGTCCATCCTTCTCAACCATTCGGTTAAGTCGGGTGTGAGAGTGAACAAATCGTCAGGAATGCCAGGGTACGAATAAAGAGGACAGCGTTGGACCAGATGTTCGATCGTCTGTTCTTCCAGGTTACACTCACACATTGGTGAGCTGATCCAGCCCCACTTGTACCTGAAATAATTGCTGCAACCATGTCCAGTCCTCAGCCTGCTGATGCGGCACCAGAAGTTCCTCGGAAAGTCAAAGCCGTTTGGTTTCTTCGTGGGATCAAGATGGTGGGCACATGTTCCCAATGTTTTAGTTGCCCACTCATGCTTCCAGCTTTCATTTAGGTCAAATCCAGCAGCAATGAGTTGCCCCGCAGTGACACTTACTGGTCTTCTAGATTTCAGTCATTGCTGTGATGGATGGCAGAATTCTTGGTGCAATGGCAAAGAGGGTGATGCAAAGATTTTCTTAGCTTCCCTTAATAGAGCTTGCTTCCTCCTTCAGTGTGGTGGAGGGATGTGACTCAGCATGGGTAACCAGTGACATGGAGTTGATTTGATGGAACCAGTAATGCAACGCATTGTATCATTCAATTTTGTGTCTACCTTCTTCACATGTACGCTTTCCAACCAGACGGGTGCACAGTACTCAGCGGCCGAGTAGACAGGACTGATGGCAGTAAGCGTCAACAGTCAGCAGAGGCTCCCCAGGATGTACTACTGAGCTTATGCAATATGTTGTTTCTTGCGGCGACTTTGTGGGAAAGCTTAGTGACGTGTTCTTTGTAGCTCAGGGATCTATCTAAAGTGACTCCAAGATATTTTGAAATAGTATTATACCTCAGATTTTGTTCGTTGAACAAAACTCTTGGATTATAGTTTGCAGTACGATTCGATAGATGGAATTAAGAGACTTCAGTTTTTGAAGTGCTGGGGATCAATCTCCAGGTCTTAAAGAAAGTTGCCTCTTCTAGACAGTCCACTCTTAAACTCGATTAACGCTTTATGTTCAACCCATTACAAAAGGCTGGTGACCACAATGTCCCAAGTCCCTAAATCGAATTATTACGAAGATAAACATAACAACAACAACGAGGCACAAACAAAGCGTGGGTTAGCCAGGACAGCGGGCCAGCTCAGTGTACTAACGCACAACTCGACGAGTTTAACCCCCTAATGAAACCCGGTGATCCGTCAGCTTGTGTGGTACGTGACTGTGCTAGCACCAGTTGAGTGAGCGAGATGCAGGCTCACGTGCACTGGGTAAGGCCCGGATAGTTATGTGTTTAAATATATCTTATTTAACAAAATATTTTCTATTTATTTACATATTTTTGCCGTTTTTATAAATAAATACATATTCTGGCGTATTTACTCACAAGTACATATTTCCTATATTTGGTGGTATATTATCCACCTTAGATGACTGCTGCCCACATTTTCGACCCTTCGCAATTCCAGTAATTTGCTTCTCTATTTCGTGAGTGCACCCTAGTCTCTGTATTGTAATAGTATTTCAAGACAGGAATTGCCCGGTCATTAAGTATAGTGGGGGTGGTGCTGGAGCCAACCGTCTCATTAAGCCTCCATTAGTCCTTAACTTGAAAAAAAAATGAAATTACAGTGGTCTAAGAAACAGACAGAGTGCTCTGATAGTTTTTGAAGTCTATTTGCACGTTTCATGAACTATAAAGCGACTTGAGTTACCCAAAGTACAAACCATGAGAATAGTATTGCTTTCAAATCATCTCTTCGATATGAAACCATAATTTTGATTGAAATACAGTAATAAATAGTACATTAGTTTTCACAATATTTCATTTGATACATGAAACCCCAAGGGCTTGCTGTCCTGCTCGTCAGAGCTCCTGGAATTGCTGTGGTAATGCAAGTGTGCTTCCCTTTCATATTTGTTTATTCCGATTACTGCCGTAGGGAAGTATACCGTAGAGTTATATCTATTTCTATTTTTTAATGAATCAAAATATAACATGGCATAATTATTATTAGTGCATATTTCAGACTGCATCGGCAAAGCAACGATGCATCACAATATAGTGTGCATTACGACCTTAGAAATTAATATAGCGTTTTTATCAGCAATTGATTTCACATTGAAGCCAGTGCTGATGACTGCGATGTCCTAAATCTCTGAATAAAAGAATTAAAATGGCTACCGAAGGAATCTCAAAACAACACAAATATAAGGAAAAACAGAAAATAGACTACATTTCTAGCTAAATTGCAAACCATAAATAAACTGTCTTTTTGCACATGAGAATTCTATGAAACTGATTATATCAAAATAAAGAAAAAATAACCTGATTTCAGAGATGAAAAGCATTTTCAGATTGG
This sequence comes from Meconema thalassinum, assembly GCA_946902985.2. Lineage (NCBI taxonomy): Eukaryota > Metazoa > Arthropoda > Insecta > Orthoptera > Tettigoniidae > Meconema > Meconema thalassinum. Next base: position 1,455,566,920 of record OX336389.2, read on the forward strand.
CTGAGGTGGGAATCGAACCCACCTCTTCTCAGGTTTACCTCACGAGGCTCAGTGTACCACGTAACAACCCTAAGACCAGATTACATTTCTTATGAGAGTCAGGAATCTAATCCGTAACTCTCCGGAGAGAAATCTTCTTCAAAATGAAAATCCATAGCCTGCTTCCAGTCGACCGAACAGGTCAGGGAATGGAATGAATGAAGGCCCCATCTAGCGGCAACGATAGGAACTGTGCCGGCAGCCGAAGCCTGTCGCACTCCCCTGGGGCAATGCCTAAATGAATGGCAGATGAAATGAAATGTTAGTGGCGAGTGTTGCTGGAATGAAGTTGTGACAGGGAAAACTGGAGTACCCGGAGAAAAACCTGTCTGCCTCCATTTTGTCCAGCACATATCTCACATGGAGTGACCGGGATTTGACCCACGGACCCAGTGGTGAGAGGCCGGCGTGCTGCCGCCTAAGCCACGCAGGCTCCATAAATCTTCATACGTATCCCAAAACTACTGAGGGCCTGGGGCCGACGGAAAAATCAGCGGTCGCCGAGTTTTCACTTCTAACCGGTCACGATATTCATTAAGCATATAGACTGGCTGCGTGGTGCAACGGTAACGTTCTGGTCTTCTGTGCCCAAGGTTGAGGATCGAATCTTGGCGGAGTCAGTTGGCATTTGAGGGTGCGAAAATGCGAGGGAGATGCGTCAGTAAATTCACTGGCACGTTAAAGATCCCCTTTGCGGCAAAATTCCGGCACCCCGGTGTCTCTAAAGGCCTCAGTAGTTAAAAGGGCCGTAAAGCCTTTATGATTTAATTGCGAATTCACAGCTGAGCTGTTAACTACGATCTATTACAGACTCGGCTACGGCAGGAAGCCAATGAGATGTACAAGCACAGCAATAGTTTCAATCGGAAGGATGAATCAGAACTTGCCAATAAGGTCTGGTCCCCCACCCTCAAGAAGACCGCTACACTCAAACATTCCAAAAACGACCTCCAACCGAAGCACGCAGACCAAGACAGCTACCCAGTTTCAACAGGAGCAAAACACGAGGAAACATAAACCACACAAAAAAACAAACGCAGATTCAAACACAGTCAATTTACCACATAACAACAATACTCAATCCTGCATCAACACACAACTCACACACATTCATACGCAGACAGACAGACTGACACCTGCCAAGCAACCAGTCAATACAAATCAAACACCTTCAAACGAAACCAAACACATCAGCAACAAGTAGTTCGGTGAAGAACTAAGTAGTCTATTTTCATACAGTATATCCCATTGGTCTTTTCCATTAAAGTTCTCCTGCCTATTTCAAGGATTTCCATGCGATATACTAAATAGCTTTTGGTTTACGACCTATGTCTTCACCAACACCACTTCAATGAGAAGTTATGTGCTAACATATATAGCTTTCAATATCGGTGATTAAGACTCCTCCCGCAAGATGGCTTCATTCTGTAACGAACCACGGGAATTATTGTTTAGAGAAAACAAATGCACGGCTTCTATGATTTACAAAACGTAACCTACATCATTTAGTGCCATTATATAAGGATTGTTATCGTAGCCTAGCATACGAATCATCTTCTCAATCGCCTGAATAACATGCGAGAAATAAACAAAAATAGGTTTTAAAATTTTGAACTGAAAGCATCTTTAATTTTTGAAAACTTTTGAACATCATTAGATGTCTCTATACTAAGCTCTGAATAAAGATTCACTGTGCCGAGGTTCGTTGCACTCCAAGGATTAGATCGCCAGACTAACACGACACAGAATTTCAGTTTGATTGTTTAAATAGTTTCGGAGATATTGAGAACCGGTGAAATGTATCGTATGGACCCCATGTTGGATTGTTTTATACTGTTACGGCTGTGAGTTTGTTTTGTCGCTCGCCGCATGAGTCACAGCTCCCCCGGGCTGTGTGTGCTTTTCCTCAGTGTATTACGTGCGCGTTACGCAACGGACTGCGAAGTGAAAGGGATGGTCCAGAATATTCGTGACCCAGCCAGTGAAGGAAATGTCGAGAAGCCGTGTGTCCTGGACGATTCTAGAATTCATTGAGTCACCAGCCTGCTATATAAGCGGCTTCAACAGTGAGGGGACCGAGCTTTCTGTGGGCGTGTGTTTTACGAGCTAGTGCGAGCGTCTTTCCTGAGCGACAGAAGTGTGGTGACGAAGTGCCGTGCGAGTTACGAAATCCAGTGACATTGTTTCCCCCAGCTTGTGGACAGCGAAATAGCGTGTAGCGGAATATCGTAAGTAACTGTAGTTGGTGTACATGAGGAAGAGGTGCAGGTAGCTTCTGTCAAGGCCACCGGACTCATTAAGACGGTTTTACTTCTGTGGTTTGTTGAGAAGTGAAAGGGGAAAGAGCGCTCAAGGAAGAGATTTGAGGAAACTGGAGTAAGGTTCTAATTGCTTGTATTTGCTGTTGATTGGTGTATCTTTCCTGCAAGCAATAAAGCTACTTCTCTTTAAAGCAGTAATTGGTGTTGTACTTTCTACCCACTGTAATCCAGTCAACAAAAGTGCCACTAGGGGGTGGCACGTAACAACTGGTGTCAGAAGCCGGATTAGGAACTCAAGCACAAGCACAACACCTGGCGGTCCTGGTTTCAAAACCCGAGCTGGTCATTTTCTCTAATTTTCCTGAGTGCATGCCCCTTACAAGACAAACAACTAAAATGGAGGCGCAATTGGCAGCATTGCTAGAAAAGTTAAGTGGCATGGAAGCCAAAATGGAAGACTGCCAGAAGAAGATGGAGGACGGCCAGAAGAAGATGGAGGATGGCCAGAAGAAGTTAGCAGAGGACCTGAAAGACGGCCAGAATAAGTTAGCAGAGGACCTAACCGCCAAATTTCTGGATGGCCAGAAAAATCTGGAAGAGTGTCTGCTGACGAAATTAGAGGAGAGCCAAAGGAAATTAGAACAGGATCTACGTGAGGAAGTCGCAGCAGTGGAAAAGAAGTTCGACGCCTTACAAGTGGAAGTTGCCGAGCTGCGCCAACGCACGCTGATGGGGGTGGAGGAGAAATTCAACGCCTTACAAGTGGAAGTTGCCGAGCTGTGCCAACGCCCGCTGATGGGGGTGGAGGAGAAATTCAACGCCTTACAAAAGGAAGTTGCCGAGCTGCGCCAACGCCCACTGACGGGGGTGGAAGAGAAATTCAACGCTGTACGAGAGGAAGTTGCCGAGCTACGTCAACGCCCGCCCACCGTTACACCGGGAATATCAGGAACGGGGCATAGCAGAGTGACGCCCCCAACCTTCGACGGAAAGGTCCCGTGGAGCACCTACTTACGTCAGTTCGAGGCGGCCTGTCCCATAAATAACTGGAACAACACAGAAAAGGCTACAGCTCTCATTGTAGCGCTGAGAGGTGACGCCCTTAACGTCCTTCAGGCCATCCCGACTGGATCCCAGGACTACGCTTCACTGATCGCCCATATGGAGTCCCGATATGGAGATAGCCATTTTCAGCAGGCCTACCAGATGCAGCTCCGGACCCGGGTACAGAAGAACGCGGAAACCCTGCAGGAGTTCGAGATGGACATCGCACGCCTCGTAAGGCTCGCCTATCCAACAGCGCCGGCCGACTTTCTGGAACAGATTGCGACGCAGACCTTCACCGACGGGCTACGGGACTCGGACACTCAACAGGCGCTGCGACTCGCGCGCAATAAGACCCTGGCAGATGCGCTGAGCCACGCACTTGAATTCGAGACGGCAAAACAGGCATCTGGAATGCACGCGCGGGTGCGTCAAGTGGACGTCGACGAACCAGCAAAAACCAACGAGACCAAGCTCCTGGCCGACGAATTGATGGAGGCGCTAAGCCGTTTCTTCGACAGTCGCGGCACCACCAGCAACGACACAGCCGGAAGACAACCGGAGAGGCGGCCCGGAAGAGGACTACCGACCTGCTGGACCTGCGGTAAGAAAGGCCACCTGAGCAAGGACTGCAGCGATCGCCACCGCCGAGGGTATCCGACGGGAAATCAGTCGTCTGAAAACCGCGCGGCCCAGGGAAACGAGTATTAGCCAGCCTTGGGGGGCAAAGGTTGGCTTGTGACAGTCGTCAAGCCCCGGCAGTCCAAGTTCATGTGACGAAGTTACGGAGGGACAATAGCAGTCTGATGGTCGACGGAGTCGTCAACGGAGAGAGCTGGCCCATGCTAATCGACACGGGAGCATCGAGGACCATCGTCAATCCCACCGTGATCCCGAAGTGGTGAGTGCAACCCACACAGAGGGACCTACAGCTAATAACCGCGACCGGAGAGACCGCACCGGTACATGGCGAAGCATCACTGGAGTTCGTCATTGGTCGATGGGCGATAAAGCATCCAGTGCTTGTGGCTGACGTATCAAATGAAGTGATCATCGGACTGGACTTTCTGGACCAAAACAACATCATCTTGGATCTGAGTACCAACACTCTGCACTTCGGAGGCGAGGAACTTGCTTTGCAACCAGCACACGAGTCCATCACCGCATGACGAGTAAGGCTGAGAGAGGACGTCATCGTTCCCGCCAGGACGGAAGTCAGCGCTGCCGTAATTGTCGACGGAACAGCTGAGGGAGTGGCGGCTGTCATCGAGCCAAAATATGAGGACCTCCAGACAAAAGGATTGCTAGTTGCCAAGACCCTCATCAACACGACGCCTCGGCCGTACGTCCGCCTGTCCAAACCTGAACGACTACGATATTACGGTTCACCGGGACACCAACCTAGGAGTCTGCGAGCCCGTTACCTGGATTGCCGCATCACAGACCCGACGGACGGACACCTGCAAACGGACAACCGAAGAAGACGCGCCCTGCCAGAAGAACTACAGATGCTGTACCAAGGATCCCAGGACCATATAGACGAGGAGCAATCACGCCAACTTCAGGACCTGCTACGCGAATTCCAGGATTTCTTCTCCGTGGGGAGCAAAGACTTCGGTAGGACAAGCTTGGTCCAGCACAGAATCGACGTTGGGGACAGCGCACCGATTAGGGCCCCATTTCGACGTGTCCCGCTCGCCAAGCAAGCCGAAGTCGACCAGATGGTAGAAGAGATGAAGGAGCAAGGGTTGATCGAGCCATCACATAGTCCTTGGAGTTCTCCGGTCGTGCTAGTGAAGAAGAAGGACGGTTCCACCAGATTCTGCGTGGACTACAGGCGGGTGAACGACGTCACGAAGAAAGACAGCTACCCTCTACCCCGGATCGACGACACGCTGGACACGATATCAGGATCAAGATGGTTCTCCAACTTGGATTTGAAGAGTGGCTACTGGCAGGTGGAGGTCCACCCTAAGGACCGCGAGAAAACGGCGTTCTCTGTGGGCAGTGGACTCTGGCAGTTCACCGTCATGCCATTTGGTCTGTGCAACGCCCCTGCGACCTTCGAAAGGTTAATGGAGTCCATTCTGAGGGGACTACACTGGAAGACCTGCCTGGTCTACCTAGACGACGTCATCGTTCAGGGAAAAAGCTTCTAGGAGCACTACAGCAACCTGAAGGAGATCTTGGTGAAGCTACGGGCTGCCCGGCTAAGGTTGAGCCCCATGAAGTGTCAGCTCTTCCAGAAGCAGGTCCAGTACCTTGGGCATATTGTCTCCGAGGAAGGGGTACGCACCGACCCAGAAAAGACCGCAGCTGTGAGGGAGTGGCCAGTTCCGAAATACAAGTCCCAACTACGAAGCTTCCTGGGACTCTGCACTTATTACCGTCGCTTCGTGAGAGGATTCGCCGACATCGCCAAACCACTGTATCGACTGACTGAGAAGGTCCAACTCTTCACATGGACAGCAGAATGCCACAGTGCCTTCGAAAAACTCAATCAGGCTCTGTGCACCGCGCCTATTCTGGCCTACCCCAGACCTGGAACAAGGTTCATCGTCGATACCGATGCCAGCGACTTTGGTATAGGGGGAATCCTGTCGCAAATAGTGGACGGCGAGGAGAGAGTAGTGGCCTACTTCAGCAAAGCCTTGTCAAAGCCAGAGAGGAACTAATGCGTCACCAGGAAGGAACTGCTCGCCATCGTGAAGACCATCGAACACTTCCACAAGTACCTGTACGGGCAAGAATTTCTCATCAGGACCAACCATGCATCCCTGCGGTGGCTCCTGAACTTCAAACAGCCCGAGGGTCAACTCGCGCGGTGGTTAGAGAGGCTTCAACAGTACAACATCGAGATCCAGCACAGGAAAGGCCAACTGCATTCTAATGCCGACGCCCTGTCACGAAGACTGCACCTTCTGTACTAGGAGGGAGGAGAACACCGGGATACAGTGCCGACGGACTACTGTGGAACTTCAAAGGAACTGGAGCCGCGAATCTCTCACGCGGGCACAAGCAGAAGATGATGACCTGGGACTGATAGCCGAATGGAAGAGGGCCTGTGTCCCCAGACCCGGGTGGAACATTGTGAGTGACTGCAGCCCAAAATTTAAGTCCTATTGGGCGCAGTGGGACTCGCTGGTTGTGAGGGATGGCCTCATATGCCGTACCTGGGAGAGCACCGACGGGCAGACATCTCGGGAACAAGTCGTCGTTCCAAAGGCTATGACGGAGGAAGTCCTGAAGGAAGTCCATGGAGGATCATCTGGTGGACACCTAGGGATAAAGAAGACCCTGGAGAAGCTGAGAGAGCGGTTCTACTGGATCGGATGCCGAACTGACGTAGAGAACCACTGCGCGAGGTGCCACGATTGCGCAGCCAGCAAGGGCCCAGGACGAAGACGACGGGGTCCACTGAAGACCTACAACGTGGGCGGCGCCATGGAGAGAGTGGCCATCGATGTTGCTGGGCCATTCCCGTTAAGCGAGGCAGGGAACCGCTACATATTGGTCGTCAGCGACTACTTTACCAAATGGCCGGAGGCGTATGCGCTCCCTAACCAAGAAGCCGCGACGATTGCAGAGAACCTGGTGAAGGAATTCGTCAGCCGGTACGGAGTACCCCTGGAGCTGCACTCCGACCAAGGGAGGAACTTCGAGTCGCAGGTGTTCCAGAACCTATGCCAGCTGCTGGGAATCCGGAAGACAAGGACAACGCCGCTACACCCTCAGTCCGACGGGATGGTAGAGCGATTCAATCGCACCATCGAGAATCATCTCCGAATAGTCGTCAGCGAGCACCAGAGGGATCGGGACAAACATCTTCCACTATTTCTCCTGGCCTACCGCGCCACCGTGCATGAAGCCACCGGGTGCACACCAGCCCGGGCCATGTTTGGGAGGGAGCTCCGTCTACCTGTCGATCTTGCCTTCGGCCGACCTGGGAATGATCCGGTCCCGGTAAGCCAGTATTGTCAAGAACTGGTCGACCAACTGGAGGACGTGCACGCGTTCGCGAGGAGGAAACTGCGGATCGAGACCGACCGAATGAAGACCCGATACGACCAACAGACGGATGCCGGCGGATTCCACGAGGACGACCTGGTCTGGCTCTTCAACCCATTACGGAAGAAAGGCCTGACACCCAAACTGCAGAAGTCCTGGGAAGGCCCGTACCGAGTCGTAAAACGTATCAACGATGTCGTCTACAGGATCCAGTGGAGCCCGAGGGCGAAGATGAAGATCGTGCATCGAGATCCCTGGCAGCCTATGGAGGGACACAGACGGACCAATGATTGATCGGGACGATCAGCCTTTTAGGAAGGGGGTGGTGTTACGGCTGTGAGTTTGTTTTGTCGCTCGCCGCATGAGTCACAGCTCCCCCGGTCTGTGTGTGCTCTGCCTCAGTGTATTACGTGCGCGTTACGCAACGGACTGCGAAGTGAAAGGGATGGTCCAGAATATTCGTGACCCAGCCAGTGAAGGAAATATCGAGAAGCCGTGTGTCCTGGACGATTCTAGAATGCATTGAGTCACCAGCCTGCTATATAAGCGGCTTCAACAGTGAGGGGACCGAGTTTTCTGTGGGTGTGTGTTTTACGAGCTAGTGCGAGCGTCTTTCCTGAGCGACAGAAGTGTGGTGACGAAGTGCCGTGCGAGTTACGAAATCCGGTGACATTGTTTCCCCCAGCTTGTGGACAGCGAAATAGCGTGTAGCGGAATATCGTAAGTAACTGTAGTTGGTGTACATGAGGAAGAGGTGCAGGTAGCTTCTAACAAGTCCACCGGACTCATTAAGACGGTTTTACTTCTGTGGTTTGTTGAGAAGTGAAAGGGGCAAGAGCGCTCAAGGAAGAGACTTGAGGAAACTGGAGTAAGGTTCTAATTGCTTGTATTTGCTGTTGAGTGGTGTATCTTTCCTGCAAGCAATAAAACTAACTTCTCTTTAAAGCAGTAATTGGTGTTGTGCTTTCTACCCACCGTAATCCAGTCAACAAAAGTGCCACTAGGGGGTGGCACGTAACAATACATTAACTGTAGAGTTAAATGCCAAAAGATGAATATTATAATCGTGCCTCTCAATATCTACGAATCTATTACAGCAATCAATCTGAAATTTTGTATGCTGATAGTGGCAATTAAAATAAGTAGGGTATATTAAAATAGGCTATTTAGTTCTTCACCGAACTACTTATTTTTCAAGTAATGTGTAATTTACCACCCCGGTAATTAACACAAACAAGTATTGACCAATTGAAAAGTTTTTGAACTAATTGTTAGTCTGTTAATGAATACTGAAAATGGTGACTAAACGCAGTCCTTAGAGCACAAAGGGTCACTATCATTCGTCCATTCGCTAGAACAAGAGCTTACCTGTCCGGGTACTACAATCGCTCTACTCGGTTCTGAAATGACCTGTCTCATGTTATAAAAGACCTTAATCTATGACAATTTTGCTGCAATGTGAAGACTGTAAGGGAACTTGAAACGCATGAAAATTATATTTGTATATCATGTAACTTTGTGCGTGTGCTAATGTATGTGTGCGCATGTGTACGTGTCTTCATGCTCGCTTGCCTGTGTGTTCAATCTTCCCATTTTTTTAAAGAATTTTTTGGTTTGGATGCCATGTACAAGAGTTTATGTGTGTATAGCAATGTAGAGTATTAAACTTGTAAATTGTATATGTGTAATATAGCCTTTGTATAGAGGCTCCGTGGCTTAGGCGGCAGCAAGCCGGCCTCTCACCGCTGGGTCCGTGGTTCCAATCCTGGTCACTCTATGTGAGATTTGTGCTGGACAAAGCGGAGTCAGACAAGCTTTTCTCCGGGTAGCCTACTCCGGTTTTCCCTGTCACAATTTCATTCCAGCAACACTCTCCACTATCATTTCATTTCATCTGTAATCAATTTAATCATAGCCCCAAGGGAGTGCGACAGGCTTCGGCAGCCAGCACAGTTCATATCCTCGCCGCTAGTTGGGGGCTTCAATCATTCCATTCCCTGACCCGTTCGGTCGACTGGAAGCAGGCTGTGGATTTTCATTTTCAATATATCCTTTGTTTAGAATCGGCTATATTTAATAAATGGAGGAGACACTCCTCTTCCTACCCCTGTCCTACATTAATTGTAGATACAATTTTTGGAAAATTAATAATAATTCAAATAATAATAATGGACAAATCTTACACACACCTAAGTGCACGGGGATGAAATGGCCACAATGTTCAAGCTCCCGAATGAAACAAGTCGTCTTAAAACAAGCCAAATGAGGGTCAATTAAGTGGGTGAGGATGTCGATACATGTGGCACGGTTCTCTGAAGTTGGGTTTTGAGGACACGCGAGTCGCTCCTCCGTGGAATCATTAACCTCCTTCGAAGGGGTGATGAATTACAGTGACGTGCAGTGCTTTTGGAAGGGCCCCGCTGAAAGCCAGGTGTAGAAAGGTGATGCTAATATTTTGGATCACAGCTCTTAATATACGTAAAGTGACATTGAAATGTAGTATAACCTGCCTTACAGGGCCATTCACGTTGAATTTAAATACCAGAGGTGGGGAGGTGGACCAGTTACCTGAATAAATGAGATCTACGTTGTGGGAATAGTTCGGTGGCTTCCTTGAGCAATAATGGTTGCTATACCATGACTGCCATGGGAAGATGCAGCAAGTCCGAAGATCAGTGGTTTAAATCCCGGTGCTGAATGTGGTTAATTCCCGGTTTCTACCACACTCCCTTCAGGCAAATGTCGGGATGGTGCCTTAAATCAAGTCCTAGGGGAACTCAACCCTATTATTAACTATTAATGTTCTTGATGTGTAATCATTTTTCAATATATGAAATTCCTGGCAGATAGTTGTAATCGCTTCTGAAACATTGAATGCAGGTGGGATATTTCTCTTGGCGATGATTGGTGACGATTAAGGAAATACAATGACAATGTTAGAGTTTCCAGTGATGGAACTAACTTACTACCAAATCGTTATCAACATAGCTCCATCCATTAGTTTTAATAATTCACATGGCTCCCATCTTGAATTTTTGAATGTACATACATACAATGGAATTCCATAAAGCATTGTATACTATAGCTCACATATATTTCTTTTCTGTGCCAGTTGTTATTCCGCTCGAATAAGTAGATAATCAGAAACGGATATTGGTTTTCTAAAATTTGAGAAGCCACCATGTTGGTGTCGTTCTTTTCAGTATTTTGAAAGTCACTATAGCGAACTTGCTTTATAATCTTCAATCATGAAGAAAATATTCAGCCTCATAACTGTTTAAGTTTCCAAGATATTTATAAAATACTTTTCCTGACCGCCACGTAAAATTAGAGACATGTATGTTAATATAAGAGACATGAGTGAGGTCTGTGGTGACGGGATTATCTGCCGGAAAATTTCATTATCATTGGTCCAGTAGATCAATAGTAATTTGGAGAAACGTACACATATACACATTCAGACAAAAGTCGATCTCAAAATCCCATTTTCATAGAATCCCGACGCAGTCAGCTGGCATTTGTGGGCGTCTAAATGTGAGAGAGCCGTGTCAGTAGATTTACAGGCACGTTGAAGATCTCCTTCAGGGTAAAATTCCGGTACCGCGGCGTCTCTAAAATCCACAGAAGTTAAAAGGGACGTAAAACTCACATTATTATTATGGTTTGTTATTATTATCATTATTTTCGTTTCTCAGTTCTGCTAAAAACATTAAGTCGGATTTGAGATATTGGTAGATTGCAATAATATCGTTGACATGCAAAATACCCATTTGATGTCACTTTTGAAGACTTGCACCTTGCGCACGAAGGCTTTAGTGATAAACTTGGACCATAGTAACTGATAATTAATGTCACTTACAGCGCTACTATTAGTGTTTGAATTATTTTTCGACTGTAATTTACTTAAGCAGATATACTGTAGTACTGTAGTTGTCATTTTGTGTTAGGCTACATGTTACGCCACACTCAAATCTTCCACTTCTGTTCCCCAGGGTATTGAACACCTTTGATGAAGAGCCGTTACCGTGGAGTGTTTACTCCAACACAAACCGCTTGATGCATGTGTCACTCGCAAGTGCATTCTGCACCATTAATGGTGGGCTCCAGTGGATAATGCGCCCTTTAAACGTCATACCACATAAACACTAGCTATGTGGGCCACTAGTTACCTCCAGGCCATATATCCTTTGACCGTTTAAGCAAGTTATTACCATTAACTTTCACAGTATATAAGAGTGAAGACAGATAGACCTCTTGTATTTACCACTTAATCTATGAAAGTAAATGCCAATTTATTCTTGTTGCCTCAGCAGGTTTGCTACGAAGACACTAAAGATTTACCTGCTAATTAATTGCCAAACTAACGACAAACAATGGAACGAAACGGTCATAGAGTTGCACTCAATTGGCCATGCTCCACATGCTGACAGCCCGATGTCTAAGTATATTTTCTGACAATAGTTAAATGGACTTTAAATAATTTCCTCATATTCAACATAAATCATGCTTCATCCATTTTGTGGTGAAGTTTCATTCAACCATTACAAACTCTTTGCGACATCCATTTTGAAATATTTTAGAGATGATAGGCTCAAAATCTGAAACTCACGAAAATTATGGTCGACAATTACATCAAAATATTTTTCTGGTTAATTATACAGAATTTCGTTCTGGGTGCTTGATTACGTCACGACTGGCAATTCACAAGCGCACCTTGCATAATTTATGAGTAAACTCTAAATATTTATGCACCAGAATATTCAGCTCATCGCACCGGTTCATATTGGTAACGCCACTCAGATTGGCTGTTCAGAAACTTTTACGCGTGCCATAATACCAACACAAGCAAGTAGTTCCGTGAAGAACTAAATAGCCTACTTTCATATACAGTATCCTACTTATGCTATTAGCCTCTATCGACATACACAATCTCTCGGAAAACCAAACGTGGTGGCTTCTGAGCTCACAAATATTACATTCTTAAGGCTAAAGTGTAATTCTAACACCTGTCAAATGATACGTTAATGTTGAATAGCTTCTCACATGCTAACAACGTGGAGAGTGCAGAGGCACTGCAAAATAACAAAGTTGAATAACCAAAGACAATAAGATCGCAGATATGCTGCATCGTTGAAAGAAAAAATATGTAGGCTACAATAATGAGTGTGCAGGAGTCTAGCAACATCTCCACCATATATCAGGTTGTCTTGCGTACACGTGGCGCTCGTTCTCATATCCATGAGCGTCATCCAAATAGTGATTTGACCAGATTAAGTCAAGAAATCTCAGGGTAATAAAGCCGTAAGACATCGTAGAAAATAGTGTAATTCCTGCCTAAGCTGGTTGCTATGAAAGTGCGGCATTAATCCTAATCGACCTAAAATTGAACATGTTGGAATTTTGTGTAAAGACTCACATCATCGGCGTGCTGGAATCAATCTTTGCCCTCGAGCTATGGCAATAGAGCTCGATCCTCGGCGCCATAATACTCCATCGCCTTCGTCTTCTCATTATGCGGGCTTCAATCTAGGCTGCTCCCTCGCCATGGGTGGGTTTTACTGCATGGTCATCATCTCCTCGAGACAAGTGAAAATCGCTTCCATGTGGTCGTTCATTTTAAACATGACGGTCTCGGCGTCTATCCACGGGCTTTAAATTAGTACCTTCCAAAGCTATCACTGGCTATTCACCTCTGCAGACTAGAAATAAAAATTGCCATAGGTGTCTGCCCCTGATTCTAATGACACGCGGGAGGTGTCAACTCACAAAAGTTATGACTGACAATATCGTTCAAAATCGGTGTAATCAATGTTGTTTGTAGTTCCACAGTTATGTAGAAATATGATGTGTAGGTTAAATCACTGAACATGAACAGTTTAATAGTTATTTTACAGTTGATAACATAATTATGCCCATCTCGTAGTTTCTTCGAAAACGTTTGACCATTGGTCAAGTCGACTACTTTCAAAATGTCCAATCGTAACGAAATGTCACTTTTCTCACAGAATCTGGTGGGCCATTCTACACGCAACGTACCGTGGCACGTTGTAAAAATCACGCTGAACTTCCTTTCGCACTTTCAAACAATTTCACGGTGAATAATATACTCGTATTCAGCACACACAGTAAACGTGCTTCTATTCTCCGTCATTGTACTCGTATATAGGCTACATTAATAAATTACAGTTCACACAACACATTCCAAAAGGACACTCACACTGGGATACAGACAAAGGAAGAAGGAAGGAAGGAAGATTGTAGTTTAACGTGACCGTTAATCTCGAGATCATGAGCCACGGGACCTCCTTTTTACGTGGAATCCGAACCACAGGACATGGCATTTCACTTCGAAAATCTCACATGCATTGACCGGGAAGCGGGATACAGACAGAATGGCAACAGACATGTGGTATATTTTTGGAAAGGGATGAGGAAATAGCTCACTTCCACACCTCTGGCTACCTCACAGCTGACTATTTTGCTCATTCAGTAAATATTAAGATAGGTTAACGCTAAAAATTTGACATGAGTGGAAAGAAATACCTTAAAATTAGTAAGAATAAACTTACATAATTCAATCATTTGTCATCAATCTGACGATTGGTTATAAGTTAATTAAAGTTAGAAACTTCAACAAATTTCTCATTATTATTACTCGGCTCTGGAGGGAGGGATTGATCTCCCAGATCACCCCCGTAGTTACGCCAATGACTACAAGTACGACTGATAACCTAGAAGTTAGGCTCATTAAAGTAACTACACAATCATTTCCATTGTGTTCCTTATTATAATCATGCGTCTATAATATATTAACTCTAAAATATTTATACTTATCAAGGTGTGGGAGTTGTGAGAACAATCTACAATCTTAATAAAGTCAGTTTTTTTACTTTTATTTTTAAAATTTTTTTTTAGCGTATGGCTTTTAGCGCCGGGAGTGTCTGAGGACATGCTCGGCTCGCCAGTTTTTTTTGTAGCTGCTTCGAGACGGACACCCAATGGGTGAGCTACAAGTACTGTTGGTGAGGAAAGTTGGAAGGGAAGGGCGAGGAGTTTGAAGGTAGCGGCTGTGGCCTATAGTTAGGGACCAACCCCGGCATTTGCCTGGAAGGAAGATGGGAAACCACAGAAGACCATCTTCAAGGTTGCCAGCGGGGGGATTCGAACCTCCTCGCCTCCCGGATGTGAGCGACTGCCATTAGTCATGCCGTAACGACCACGGCTAACTCACCCGGTTTAAAGTCACGTAATATAACATTAATTTGCTGAGCAAGTAAGGTAGAAGCTGCGACACTGAGGCCTCGGCTGCATGACAGGAACCCCCAGTACGAATGTATGATGCAATGCGAACCGTAATCCCGTAACACGGCATCGTCTTCCGTAAAGTTAGAGGGGGAGGGGGAGGGGAAGGGGGAGGGGGAGGGGGTGGGGGAGGGGGAGGGGTCTTGTCTTGTCTAATCATGTTACTGAATCCCTGAGCTCACGGAAGCGTACTAAGCTGCTCGGAATAAATTAGAAGAAAGCACAAGACGCAAATAAGAGCTGCTCGTTCCCTTCGCTCTGTTTACCTGCATCATTACTTAACTCTCACCGTGCGGGGACTTGTTCTATGTTACCCATTTCATTCTACATTGTACTTTTTTTTTTTGGTAAAAGAAACGTCATTTTAGGGAACTGATCTCCTCTGAGTCTTTTTAGAGACCATTCATCTCTACAAAGTTGCAAATGATGGTTTTATTGCTCATGATCCAGTTTAGTCCTAGCTTCAGAGTGCACCGCCGTCGCATAACTTACCAAGAGGGAAACGCGTCACCTTCCGATATGGAGAGACCGGGGTTTGTTCTTTATCGGTAGCAGCGACTATTGAGCCTGCGGGTTGGAATCACATGCCCTCATAGGTTAGAAAGCACTGCATATCGATAGTTAGTTCATCTTGGGTGTGATGTTCTTATTTACCTCACGTAAGTTTACGACTGTCCTGCAGCCGGCTAATACGAACAAGCACAAGGAACTGCAAGGGCTTATAATTCCGTCCCTCTTTTTCACTTCGGAATAACCGGGTGAGTTAGCCGTGGTCGTTACAGCGTGGCTGCAGACAGTCCCTCACATCCGGGAGGGGAGGAGGTTTAAAGACCCCCGCCGGCTATCTTGAAGATGGTCTTCTCTGGTTTCTCAACTTCCTTCCAGGTAAATGCCGGGGTTGGTCCCTAACTATAGGCCACAGCCGCTACCTTTCAATTACTTGTCCTTACATTCACACTTTCCTACCCAGACAACATTCCACACGCGACGGCAGTTGTAGCTCACTCCATGGGTGTCCACATAGCAGCTACAAACTCTGGCGAGCCGAACCTGTCCACGGACACTTCCGGCACTAAAAGCCATACGCTAAAAAGGTGGAAAACGAAAAACAACTTTGGAATAATCCCAAGAATTACACAAACCTTTTGGAAAATGTTGTTGTTGTTGCTTTTGTGTGTCTACACCGAAATTCTTCCCCTCTGCAGTGGAGTGCACTGAAGCACATTAATGTGCAAGCAATCAATTACTAAGCTTTACTCTTTTCGATGAAAGTTAAGTAAATTTCTTAGGCTATTTAGGGTTTATCTCGATCGCCAATATCACCTAAAAGTTATTGCAATCGAAGCTCATCTATCTATGACTGTCCTGTATCGTTCAGATGGTTATTGGGTTGCTAAGGGAGCAGCAAATATTTCTTCCAGAAGGATACCTATCTTTGGCGCGGCGGGTTCTTTCTAAGGATATAGACCAGAGCAGGATCCTCCAACCAAGGCAAGCTAGATTCTATCCACACCGAACCCTTACCACCATGTGGCTGCTGTGGACCACCTTGGCCAACGTTACAGAGTCCACTGACTTGTCCTGTTGCGCGCGAACATTTTTATTCTAGCTCACTCCGGCCCACATTTGAGTTGTTGTTGTTTCATTTGAGGTGCTTCAGTACCATGGTCATTTAGCGCAGTGTACTTGGGTGTGTGGTGAATTTGTATGATAACCTGAGTTAATTCTTTGGTTATATTAGTGTGTATATTTGTAATTTATTTGAGGATTGGGAAGGGGGCTGCCGTGGCTTTACGTTAGGACCCATCCCGGTATTTGCCTGGAATGGAAATGAGAATCCATGGAAAACCACTTTCAGGATGGCTGAGCAGGGAATCGGACTCATCTCTTCCCCGTTTTGCCTCATGAAACTGAGTGTACCCCATTCTAACCCACAGAACAGAATTAAAATAAATATCCTGGAAGGGCTGGGAATCGAGCTCGGAGCTCGTGATCACAGCTAAGAATGCTAGCCACTACGCCACAGGTCAGATTATTTAAGCCGGTTGGGACCAGTGAATGTGTAAATGTGCGCAGGCACAGCGATAGGGTTGAGGACATTCGAGAGCACGTGCAGTCACCACAGCTTCATGTCCTGCCCACCATTGCAGTTGCGCCGACACCGAGGAACAGACAGAAACCGTGTTGTCCTTAGTGACTAATCTAGGTTCTCTTTGGGCTCCGGCGATGACCGAGTTTGTGTCCGGACAACCAAATGGTGCGCACCTAAATCCGGTGCTTATTGTGGCTCGCCACTACTGGGGTGCCAGTTATCCCTAGTAGTGTTATGAGGATCGATAACATCGCAGTGAAATGTGCCACATGTCTTGCCACTCATGGCAGGGCGTCCAGGCTGTCTATTCTAGTAGGATAAAGCTTGACATACAGCAAACGTGGCACAGGATTGCTGCCGCAACGTTGGTACATTGCCGCAGACCACCCGATCCCCACATTGGTCACCAATCGAGCATACCTCGGGAGCCGAGGAGTGCACAAGATCTCGGGAATCAGTTGCAGCAAATACGGAGAGATGTGCCACAGAATACCATAGATACCCTGCATGTCTCCGTGCGGCCTATATCCAAGCTGGAGGTTGCACCGCTTGTGCTTTTACGTTAAACAAAATATCAGAGGCATGAGGAATACAGTGGAAGCAAAAACAACAACTTAAACAGGATCGCTAAAGAGCGGGGAAAGGATGTCTCTTTCGATGCGTGCTGGGCCCAAGATTCCGGATCGAAAGAAAGATACTTTCCAAAAAAGGAAACGAATGAATTGTTTAAAACAAATCAAAAGCGGAATTAAATTTATCTAATTGATCGAAGAACCCAGAAGCGTGTAGGTCGTGACTGCGTTACAGTACGAAGCCAAGACCGACGAAATCGAACGAGAGATGAGGGAACTTAAAATTACAAATGGAAGAGGACGAAACCAAAGTGAACTACTTACTAATGTATTTAAAGTAAACTAAAACAGGTGCGCATAAGAGTAAGGATTAATTTAAACACAAAATGAAAGGTAAACTTGAAGAGGTATTAAAATCACTTAATAACAAACAAAATAAAATTAAAATTAAAGATGGTACCTAAGAAAGGGGTACACAAAAACAATATCAAGAGAAAAGTGTATAAATGAACTTAAGCACAAACAAAGATGAAACAAGATTAATTAAAATGTACTTACAATCAATGTGTAACTAAACCGTAAGCGCGACTCGATAACCAAAATTTAAAATAAAAAAAACAAAAGATAGAGAGTATGAACGGGTCGAATAAGAGAACACCTCTACTTACGAGGATGACCTGGACTAGCATGCCCCGCGCCAAGAACAGAACTAAAAACGCTCATGATGTTGTGAAATCATGGGGTAGGGGGTGAAAGTGGTGGGGATGGGAGGGGTGCGTATGTAGGAAACGGGGGTGGGGGATGACACGGAGTTACGTAATATAACGAAGCCAGAGGAAGCAACACAAAATTAACACATAAAAATAAAGGAAATGAGCATTACATTAAATCAATTGACATTACCGGGACAGGAAATGAAAGGAAAAATCAATCAGCTAAGAAATATGCTTTGTAGGAAAATATAGGCTTACATGGAGGTAGTAATGTCTAAAATATAACGACATACGAAGAAACAAAGGAATTAAGGCATGGCGAATGGACAGTGACTAACACAAAGACCATCGCTCACACACTTTTCCTAAAACAGAGGGAAGGATCAACTTGGAGGCGAAATGAGACATGGCTCCGTTACTCCAATGATACCTTGACCCAAAAAACAAACTCTGATACGACAATCAAATGAAAGATGCCTCGAAAGAGTGCACATCAATTTGTGACGTAATACAGAGCGCTAGAAAGCCTCGCAGAAAAATAGCATATATTTCAGACCTGAGAGATTTGAGTAAAAATAAAACCGATTACATGAAAGGTAGGGATGACAAATAAACACAGAGGCTTCGCTAAACTAACGTAAACAAAGGTGAAGAGACTTGGGTTCATGGATCGAATTCACATCATCATAAGAAAGGGAAATTGTAAGTGAATCAAAGGAGACACAAAAATAAAATAAAAAAATGGATAAACTGAAATTCAAAAATGATAGCATGCCAGATAAATCAAGTGATCGAATCGTACTTACGCTTAGTTGCTTTCTGGGTGCGGGCAAAGGCCTGACACGTGCACACACGTCCGTCTATCTGACGGCTCAAATTGGAAGGACGCAACCTTCTCTAAAAGGAACGCAGTAACGCGCTCGAGAAAAATAAGTCGTAGAAACACCCCCTCTCCAGAACATAAAGGGGGCCAATGGGAGAAGCAAAGCTTAGCAACAAGTTATGCTTCAACCAATGGTAAAACTGTGTCAGTAGGGGTGAAAAGTTTCACCATCTGGTGAAACATTTACGCAGAATTACAAGGTTTGAACGCAGTAGGTGAGACAGAGAAACGTATGTCACAATAATGCGACATGAAGGAAATGATGATGATAATAATAATAATAATAATAATAATAATAATAATAATAATAATAATAATAATAATAATATGACAAAAAATAATGAACCTGATAAAAACGGTTCAAAATTCCCCTGCTCTCCCAAAAAAAAGGAATTTTCCTGGCCATGGAAATTTCTTTTTTTTGTACAAATGGAGAGGCAAAAAACTCGTAAAAGGGGGAAAAAAATTGAATACTAAAAAAAAAGGGTACTAAAGACCTCTAGGAGAATACAAAAAAATGAACAGTTGACTAATCTGACCGTGAAATGAAGGTGGTACCCCCTTCATTGCTCGTCAACACTAGCCACTAACGTCAAAAGTACTGCGTTCTAAAAGAAATACAGTGAGTTCATATATTAAATAGTGATTATTGTTCTTGCTAGTTCATGATGATGCGGATGTCGAAATCTTCAAGATGGACGTTACCCCGAATCTGCAAATCTCTCCAGCCTCTGATGAGAAAAGACAGACAAAGTTAAATCGTGATCACATTTTAAAAAAATACAATTGGGACACGCTGTATATAGGACCGTTCGTTGCATCAACGAGGAATATGCAATAGTGTCATAATGTCTTCGAAAGGGAAAGTACTCTCCTTTTCAGCAGCTGAAAATAAAGCCATGTATAGATCCATTGGGGGGTGACTGGTCCGTTAACGAGTTCCGAGAAGACCCCCAGCTGTGTTAGCCCAGTTACACAAAGGCTGCTTGTTGTTACTGGCTGCCCGTCAGGATGGTTACTAGACAATACACGACTTTCTAAGACCGCTTGACAATTTAAAACCAAACAAAATACATGACTTCACAATAAACATCAAAATCAAGATGACACAAAGGTGCATGCTATCTCAAAACCATGACACAAAAAGTCAATTACATCAATAAATTTAAAATAAATACAAAGTTCCTACAAGGTCAAACAGGAAGTGTCGAAGGGTCCTTGTCTGTCGCCGAACAATAGGAGTTAAGCCGAGAAGCAGTACAAAAGAGGAGTAGGTGTGCGGTTTGCAAATAGTGACCGACCAGGTATATGTTGATGGCCTCAGGCAAAGATATAGCTCGACAGAGATGTCAAGTATTCACGACACACTCGCGTACGAGAAAAAGGCCACGGGTGTCTCCTGTCTTGTCACAGGAATAAATGAAAAGGAAGCACACGAATTAAGATCAGAATAGGCTCACATGCTAGGTTGGCTATTAAGGAGCTCGGGCATCCAATTAGAATAAAGGAAAACAAAAATACAACATTATAGCGAGGCGAAATTCACAAGATCATTTGACAATTTTTTTCAACTGCGTGACGTGGGCCGAAGTCACTGAATTATCGTGATCGTCCACTAACTCAACTGAGACAGGGTTTAAAAAGCGTGAAATAGTCTTGGGAGTTGACCAACGTAAGCACAGCTTACTGGAAATTTGTTTGGTAGCGTCACTCAAAGGATGTAAACGACACAAAACTTTGTCCCCAATTTGGAATTTAACATCATGACGGCCTAAGTTGTAACGCTTTGCCACTCTGGCTTTTGCCTTCTTGAGGTGACCGGTAGCGATGGCCCATTTTTGAGCAACAGAGGTGGTGCGAGAAGGTTCGGAAAGTTATTCAATATTCCATTTGAGCAGCAAGGGGTCGACGAGCGCTCGGTCAAGGAATAATTCAGCTGGAGTAGTTTGAACGGACGAATGGAAAGAGGTATTGAACCCGAGACTGAAATACTGTAGGTTCGTATCCCAGGAGGTTTGATCGGCATTGTGAAAAGCGGACATACTAGCCTTCAAGTTTTTGTGAAAACGCTCTACGTGATTTCCCTGCGGTCGATACGGTGACAAGAAAATATGTTGGATGCCCCAGTTAAATACCATAGTTTCAAAAGCTTTGGAACGGAATACAGAGGCGTTATCTGATACAAGGTATTTGGGAGGACCAAAAACTCCAAATATATATCTAGACAAGAAATGGATAGTAGTCTGAGAAGTGATATTCTTTACTGGGAATAACCAAACAAACTTCGAAAAACCATCAATGACAGTTAAAATGGCTTGATTGCCAGATTTTGATCTCACGACTGGACCAAAGTAATCAATGAAAAGGCGTTCGCCGGGACGAGTGACGATACCAGCTTGGTGGAAGCCTACACGAGTGTTCTGGGCAGGTTTAGAACGCTGGCAGGTTAAACACCTTCTGACATGAGCAAAAGCATATACCTTAATTGAGGGCCAATAAAATTCACCGGATATCTTACGGAAAGTGCGCTGCATCCCTGCATGAGTTCCCAGTGCAGAATCATGATAATATGTCAAAAGCATATCACGTACTGCTAATGGAGCAAAAATTCTAAATTTAGAAGAGTTAGGTAGAACATAGCCAATAACATCATTTCGAACACAAAAGTTGCTTACTGCCGGATCTTTGTTTGCAATTTTTGCACGGAGGTCAGTGCAAAATGGATCCTCAGACTGAAATTTCCGGATATCCACAAAAGACCAAGGACAATGTTGCAATAGGAAAAGATTTTCTTGAAGTGGCGTACTGATAGAAACGCTCTCGATTGGAGTCCTAGGGGTCTCTTCAAACATGCGTGACAGGCAGTCAGCTACCGGGTTCTCGCTCCCTTTTACGTGGATGATATCAAACTTAAAAGATGACAACCTCAAAATCCACCTGTTGATGCGTCCAAGCTTTTTCACGTGAGAAAGACTCCATTTCAAAGCCTCATTGTCGGTAAAAACAGTAAAGTGACGGTGTTCCAAAAAGGTCCTGAATTTTTCACATCCAAAAACCACAGCAAGACTTTCCTTCTCGAAAATTGAGTAACGTCGTTCATGTTGATTTAACATACGACTCGCGAAGGCCACTGGTGCAAATTTTCCATCCACACGCTGGCTCAAAACACTAGAAATGGCCAAATCACTGGCGTCACAATGTAAAAAGGAAGCTGATTCGAAATCAGGCGTGTGCAGTACTGGTGCTGACATAAGGGCTTCTTTCAAAACATTGAAAGCTTTGTCCTGTTCTGGCCCCCACACAAATTTCACATTCTTCTTTTTGAGAGCATTTAGAGGTGCCGAAATGTCAGAGAAGTTTTTGATAAAACGAGAATAGAACGTGAACATACCCATTACTCTTCTCAAGGCCCTAACTGTGGTGGGTATAGGCAACTGCTGAATGCAATCTGCGCGCTCGGGTATGACACGGATACCATCGGCTGACAGAATGTGGCCCAGAAATTTAATTTGAGTGCAGCCCAAAGAGGTCTTTTTTGGATTGATAGTGAGACCGGCCTTCCTGAGGCGAGAGAAAACTTCCCTAAGATGAACGACATGCTCCTCAAAAGATCTGCTGTATACGACTAAATCGTCAAGATAATTAAATACAAAATTGAACTTCAGGTCTCCCAAGATGTCGTCTAGCACGCGACTGAGGACTTGTGCACCAACACCTATACCCATCGGAAGACGTTTGAAATTATATAACCCGAAAGGGGTGTTAAAAGCAGTGAAGTCGCGACTCACAGCATCCAAAGGAATCTGATAATAGGCACTATTTAGATCAATCATCGAATACACATTGGCCCCGTGGAAATGTTGAAAAGCACTCTCAATAGTAGGCAGTGGGAAATTATCAAAGACTACCTTCTTGTTCAATTTTCGATAGTCTACGACTAGCCGGTACTCGCCCTCTTCTTTCTTGGGAATTAAGAAAGCAGGAGACCCATAAGCTGATTTGGAAGGAACCACTACTCCCCGATCTTGCAAATCATTGATATACTTTTTCATGGCCAAGAGCTTGGGCGGATTACAAGGAAATGGAGGACTTCGAACAGGTACATTGTCGCTCAAGTCAATGTGGTATTCGTGATTTACAGCAGAACCTAAATCTTCTGTGAGGACATCAGAAAATTCCTCAACTAAATCGTTCAGAGTATCACGTTGCTCGGACATCAAAGTTAATGGAAGATGTACGGAAAATACAGGAGACACATCAACGTAGTTAGAAGTACATTCTTCAAAGGGGAACATTTTATCTGAGCGAAATTTGAACCAAAATTAATCGTTAATAAAATCTAACTGCATACCAGTTTTATGCATAAAGTCAATTCCAAGAATACATTGAGTGGAGAGATTGTTAACCACATGAAAAACATGTTTCCAAGAAAATCCGTGAATTTTAATGCGACATAAAATAGTTTCGGCAACGTCGATAACTGACGATCCCGCAGACAGGAACTGACATTTATTCTGTATGGGGTGTTTTTGCGAAGATCGAATGCTATCTGCCACTGAACGGTGGATGAAACTTCTGGTGGCGCCTGTATCCAAAATAGCAGGTGCCGAGACATTATCGAAATTTAATGAGACTCCTGGTTGTAACACAACATCAAAATTAGATGCATTGTCAAGTTTGAATGGAGGACTGCTCCGGGAGTCGAACTCAGAACACCTCCCTATGAGTTTTCCTGGTTGGAATTACAATTCGGACAGGAACGAGTCGTGACCTCATTCATCCCACAGCCAAAACAGAATTTTCGGCGTTTTAAAGAACACATTTTAAAATGATGTCCAAGTTCATTACAGTTCCAACAAGTTATGCGACCAGAAGAAACATTGCGTGTGATTGTTGTTGGGTTTTGTGTAGTCCTTTCACGGGAAACAGCAGAAGAATCACGAGCCACAGAAGGGCTTGGATTAGAATTCCTAGAAAGGGACTCAGCACGGCGAGCAGACGGCTTAAACCGTAAGGTGTCGTCTTTTGTTCGGTCGACAGCTGGGCTAGACAGTGTTGTCTGGGGGGAGTAGGCTAACTCGGGGAAAATCGTATTATCGGCTCTTGGAGGTGGAGTATAGTTCGAACAGGCTCGTGCATTTAATTCATACTCACGGCCTTGCAATATGATGTCCTCGATGGAAAAAACGGATGTACGCTGAATGAAGTATTTATAAGTGGGATTTAAATTCCTGTATATAATTTCCAACAGATCCCTGGGATGAAAGGGTTGGGGGAGGTTCGCTGCTAACAGACGGACTGAGGTTACATAATCGTCGATCATCTCCCCAGGAGCCTGAGTGCGGGAGTATATTTCTTGTTTGAGAGCAAAATCGAAATCTTGCGGCGTGAAACGGTCCTTAATGCACCCAACAAATTCATCCCATGACTTATAAAAATTTGGAGAAGTGCGATGCCACATCAGCGCTTTTCCAGACAAAAGAATAGGTAAGCAACGTACAATACTGTCGGGATTAATATCGTGACAATGACACAATTCCTCCACACGTTGGATAAAACAAAAAACTGATGAGGTATTGTTTTCTCCGGAAAAAGTCAAACCCCACCTACTCACTACTGATGCAACATTTTCGTTGTGGCGAGCACTATTAACAGTGCCAACAGGGGCGATGGAGCGATCTAAAAGGGGAGGGTCTATCATTAGCAGGTCTTGTGTCGTATCTTGCAATAGTGGCGTGGGCATTGTTAAAGATTCAAAGCCCTTAAAATTTAACTCCTTTTTGACGGGTGGGAATTCTGACTTAGACATGACAATAGACAAGGAGAAAAGTAAAACACTTTAACTTAGTAAAATAAAGGTCACAATACCGTAATGTGTCCTATTCCAGCGTTGCGAAGTACTCACTAACTTGTTGCACTCTTCACCTCGGAACTAGATTCTTTGGATGTCTTGTTCACTCGAGAAATGCTTTCACACTCCACACTTTCTTCGGGGATGGGGGAACAATTCAGTACAGGTATCTTAAACTCAGAAAGACAACATTGTAATAATTAAAAAAAAAAGAGTTTGGTAACCTAAAGGGAACGATTTCGCGTTTAAACACGCTCTGATATACCATTTGCACCGCTTGTGCTTTTACGTTAAACAAAATATCAGAGGCATGAGGAATACAGTGGAAGCGAAAACAACAACTTAAACAGGATCGCTAAAGAGCGGGGAAAGGATGTCTCTTTCGATGCGTGCTGGGCCCAAGATTCCGGATCGAAAGAAAGATACTTTCCAAAAAAGGAAACGAATGAATTGTTTAAAACAAATCAAAAGCGGAATTAAATTTATCTAATTGATCGAAGAACCCAGAAGCGTGTAGGTCGTGACTGCGTTACAGTACGAAGCCAAGACCGACGAAATCGAACGAGAGATGAGGGAACTTAAAATTACAAATGAAAGAGGACGAAACCAAAGTGAACTACTTACTAATGTATTTAAAGTAAACTAAAACAGGTTCGCATAAGAGTAAGGATTAATTTAAACACAAAATGAAAGGTAAACTTGAAGAGGTATTAAAATCACTTAATAACAAACAAAATAAAATTAAAATTAAAGATGGTACCTAAGAAAGGGGTACACAAAAACAATATCAAGAGAAAAGTGTATAAATGAACTTAAGCACAAACAAAGATGAAACAAGATTAATTAAAATGTACTTACAATCAATGTGTAACTAAACCGTAAGCGCAACTCGATAACCAAAATTTAAAATAAAAATAAAACAAAAGATAGAGAGTATGAACGGGTCGAATAAGAGAACACCTCTACTTACGAGGATGACCTGGACTAGCATGCCCCGCGCCAAAAACAGAACTAAAAACGCTCATGATGTTGTGAAATCATGGGGTAGGGGGTGAAAGTGGTGGGGATGGGAGGGGTGCGTATGTAGGAAACGGGGGTGGGGGATGACACGAAGTTACGTAATATAACGAAGCCTGAGGAAGCAACACAAAATTAACACATAAAAATAAAGGAAATGAGCATTACATTAAATCAATTGACATTACCGGGACAGGAAATGAAAGGAAAAATCAATCAGCTAAGAAATATGCTTTGTAGGAAAATATAGGCTTACATAGAGGTAGTAATGTCTAAAATATAACGACATACGAAGAAACAAAGGAATTAAGGCATGGCGAATGGACAGTGACTAACACAAAGACCATCGCTCACACACTTTTCCTAAAACAGAGGGAAGGATCAACTTGGAGGCGAAATGAGACATGGCTCCGTTACTCCAATGATACCTTGACCCAAAAAACAAACTCTGATACGACAATCAAATGAAAGATGCCTCGAAAGAGTGCACATCAATTTGTGACGTAATACAGAGCGCTAGAAAGCCTCGCAGAAAAATAGCATATATTTCAGACCTGAGAGATTTGAGTAAAAATAAAACCGATTACATGAAAGGTAGGGATGACAAATAAACACAGAGGCTTCGCTAAACTAATGTAAACAAAGGTGAAGGGACTTGGGTTCATGGATCGAATTCACATCATCATAAGAAAGGGAAATTGTAAGTGAATCAAAGGAGACACAAAAATAAAATAAAAAAATGGATAAACTGAAATTCAAAAATGATAGCATGCCAGATAAATCAAGTGATCGAATCGTACTTACGCTTAGTTGCTTTCTGGGTGCGGGCAAAGGCCTGACACGTGCACACACGTCCGTCTATCTGACGGCTCAAATTGGAAGGACGCAACCTTCTCTAAAAGGAACGCAGTAACGCGCTCGAGAAAAATAAGTCGTAGAAACACCCCCTCTCCAGAACATAAAGGGGGCCAATGGGAGAAGCAAAGCTTAGCAACAAGTTATGCTTCAACCAATGGTAAAACTGTGTCAGTAGGGGTGAAAAGTTTCACCATCTGGTGAAACATTTACGCAGAATTACAAGGTTTGAACGCAGTAGGTGAGACAGAGAAACGTATGTCACAATAATGCGACATGAAGGAAATGATGATAATAATAATAATAATAATAATAATAATAATAATAATAATAATAATAATAATATGACAAAAAATAATGAACCTGATAAAAACGGTTCAAGGTGGACCAATACGATAGTAGAGCCTCCATGCAGGTGGTCATAAGTGTTAGTTTGCGCTCATATTGTAATAATTTACGTTCATCAACGTTACAAGCAGCTATAGCCGGTTTCATTCAATTCGCACAATTTCATCTTGTCGCGTGAATTATGTTTTGCGGGCCAGTGTTGTTATTCAATGGTGTGGAACATCAAGATAATTTGTCCCTCCATTTACGTTAGCAGTACTAGGTGTTATTATAAGGTGCGTTCAAAAAGTAACGAGCCGGAGGCATAATTACAGAAACCAGTACCTGTATGTTAGAAGTATTGGTCCTGGCTGTTGAGGCACTTGTCCCACTGTGACACGAGGCGGTGAATGGCTATCTCATAAAATTCCCTGGGCTGCAATGTGAACCAGTTCCGCACGTACAGCTGGACGTCGGCGTCCGAGGTGAATCGTTGGCCCCGCAGAGCCCTTTTCAGGGGACCAAACATGGCGTAATCACAGGGAGAGAGGTCTGGACTGTATGGAGGGTGGCCGAGAACCTCCCATTTGAATTTCTGCAGAAGTGCCGCGACTGTGTTGGCCGTATGAGGTCGTGCATTGTCGTGGAGCGACCACGGTGGCTATGGCGTTCACTGTTACTCGGTGGTCCTGGGTAATGAGTGCATCAACCAGCTGGACGTTGTCATCGGTAATGCAGGGGGGTGCCCCAGACCGGGCATCATCTGCTAACGACACCCATCCCTCCCTGAAGCGCTTGTGCCACGCCTTGACCCTTGCAAGGTACATGCAGTGTTCGCCGTACACTTGTGACATTCGGCGATGAATGTCCGTTCCCCCTACTCCTTCCGCTGTCAGAAAGCGAACAACACCTCTTTGCTCTTCGGTTGACGCCTCCATGTCACTGTTTGGAATGCGATTGGGAGCGTTGGACGATTGATGCATGCTGCTGCTCGCTATGTATCGTCACGTGACGTGCACACGTGCCCTCTAGCGACGGGCTGTGACCTTCCACGCTCTGGTCGGAACCACACCTCGTTACACACGCCACGATTAGCCGATGTCGTTACCGGTTTGCGTATTCCAGCCTCCGTTTCGTTACTTTTTGAACGCCCCTTATACTATATACTGTCACCGTTACCCTCCCGCAGCGTAGCCGTGTTCGTTAAATCGTGCACCATGGCCAAGAGGGCTGTTGCAGAAAGTCCAGAGTTCGTAACTTTGAATCCCGGTGCTGACAGTGGCTATCCTGAATGTAGATTTCCCCGGAAATATCCACACTCCTTCCAGGTAAATGCTGAGATAGTACTGCACTTTAACAGAAGTCCCAGGGCGTCTATCCCCTCAATGTCCCTGATAGAGTTACACACTCCACTACAGTCATCACAACAATACAGGTATCTGACAAGTTCAACACACTGGATGCGTGGCTCAACGGTAACATTTTGCCTGCTGTGTTCAAGATTGCAGGATCGAATCCTGGCACAGTCAGTTGGAATTTGAGGCTGCGCAAATGTGAGGGAGCCGTATCAGTAGATTCACTGACACGTTAAAGATCCCATTCGGAGCAAATTTCCAGCACCCGGGCGTTTTTAAAAGCCGCAATAGTTAAAAGAGACGTAAATCCATATTTTTAGCCTATGGATTTTAGTGCCGTGAGTGTCCGAGGATATGTTCGACTCGCCAGAGTTAGTAGCTGCTTCTATGCGGACACCCATGGGGTGAGCTACAAGTACCGTCGCGTGTGGAGTGTTGTCAGGGGAAGGAAAGTGTGAATGTAAGGACTAGGAATTGGAAGGTAGAGGCTGTGGCCTATAGTGTGCCCATTCAACAATGGAATATGCAAATCACAGTTTGCCAACAATGCTCAATCGGGAGTATCGGGGTTCATGGTTTGTTCTCCCACTCTGTGACTTACACACTTTGGATTAAACAGAGGATACACTTCCAAAAATAAACAAAAATCAACTCCTACTATTTAAAATATTTAATTATCCAAATATATGGCGCTACAAAAATTAAACAAATAAAATACTGACCCTTCACTTCATACTTGTTCAAAATTGAACAAGAAATTCATATTAAACAAATTTAAGATCATAATGACTGGTTTTCCAAAAACCAACAAACTTCTATTAAGTTTCACTTCCATATAGTGTTCTTTTAAATTCTTTAAAATAAGAGCTCCAAACGGCTCGGTAATGTTTACTTACACTGTGTTATCAATTTAATACACATCACTTACTATTTACATGAGTATATCTTGTAATCATCAATATCAAAGTAATTTTAATCATCACTTAATTTTGGGCTTTCACAATGCTCATATGTTACCATCTCTCTCTCTCAAGTTAACAACTCACTACTGTGATTGGGAAAAATTTGCATACTTCCGAGCTACAGAAGACTACTGAACAAGTCAAAATTAAGAACACTCCCGGAATCTAATGTCTTCATAGAACTCGTGAATCACTGAATCATATAATCATAAAGTTAGGGATTTATCATTATTTGCCTTAAAAGACCATTATATTATAAGAAAGCAGCGATCTGAACTCTGCAAGCGATAATCATTTATATGAAGGGACCTCGGTCCCAAGACCGGGTCGTTAAAACAAACTCTAAACACTTCTGTGTATTATAACTCAAACAGACCGTTTCCCGACCTACCACAATACATCGAGGGTGAGGTTCTATCCTTGACTACTTAGCGTAATTTATTGCAGGGAGACAGAGAGTCCTTAGTCTCGCTGCTACAAGAGACTGGCTACCATCAACTTTCCATACAGCTGTTTTCAAGTGCAATTCTGTGAAGGACAAGGCCTCGAATACAGATTCTTACAACAACATATTTAGGCTCAACAAACCTATTCTCTTGGCTTCGGTATATAGTAATTATGAAGTGTCCTCATTGGCGGGTAAGAAAAATTCAATAATACAACCAACATTTAGGGGCTTCAACACGGACGACTCTGAGTTCGATCCTTTCAAATGCCTCGGGAGCAGTATCCCAAATTCGAGGACTTATACATTTGCGACTTAGGGCATGCCTTGCCTTATACCAGCGCTCATAATACAACATAAATGCACCCTTTTTAATATACAACACACAATGCCTCGTGATCACTGTCACAACTTTTGAGGGCTTATCACAGCTCAATCACCGCGACCAACTGTACCTCATAATTAGTTTTACCGAGCATTTCAACGCATTCCTAGCGTGACAAATTACTTTAATGCGCTACATGGCGCTTATACTTCAATTAGCCAAGTTGCCTTCAAAGAATTCAAAATCAACGTTTGATCTACATCTCAAATATATATTACTCTTCTCCCTTGACAATAATCATTTTACCATAAGGACATGTATTCATAATATGTATTAATTCCTCTAAAGGAGCTCGGAAGCTACTTCTTTCAATATAAAATTCATCGTACTATTCATTCATTTATATCATTATTATTATTATTATTATTATTATTATTATTATTATTATTATTATTATTTCGCTTGCTTTCTCATATTTATATCATTTATCAATTACTCTGATATTTTACTGAATACATTCCCCAAGGGATTCATTTACATTTCACATATTTATTATCTTTATCTCAAATTAATCGTTCAGATCGCGCTATTTTCTGTTACCTGTTATTCAACATCCCTATTTTCTCTCTCATGAGGATTATACGCAAATCCTCTCAAACACATATCATAATGAAATAGTTACTCACATGACTGTATGGTCAGCGACCGAATCCTCCAGCGATGGAACATGTTTGCCCACTCAATGCCTTTTAAGCCATTTCCATAGATACACTTACACTCAATGGCACTTCTTTAACAACACATAAAATATTTACCTTAATCACTTGGAATACAATGAATACCATTTTGTATTCGTTTCACTTAACACACTATAAATTCACAAAAAATATTACACTCAAAAATTTTCACTATATTTACATTACATAACCATTTTATCACTTGGGCGTTAATTATTCGCCTTACACACGTGATTTCTTTTCTTTCCCGTTTCCAAGGGTGGCACTTATAGAACTTCGGCTTCCTAATCTGACGAGATGATGGAATGTCTCGATTGAACTACACCTCACTGGAACGGCTGATCTTCAAGTCCGGGGTTTGACTATCGGCTTCTATACTTTAACTGCACGATGTCGTTTTCTTACTATACGTTAACTTGTTCGTCTAGATCACATTCTGTACTTAATGGATTACTATTACGGTCGCTCGAATAGTTTATCGGTGACCTAGTAATTTCCTTGCATTACTTGCTATTACTTTAATTCGTAGCTTATTGGAGTACTCCCCAATGTTTACTTGTTCATTTGTCTACCTTAGACAAAGCCTGGAACTACAATTCCTAATTTTTATCGTCCTGCGCTCTAGTCCCTACATTTCCGGAATACTAGGCGTTATTTATTTTGTTCTACCCTGATCGGGTTCCTTAACATTGATAGAATTGTCTATTTCACTTCCTTGGGTACCTCGAAACCTTATGATGCTTTGTGTCTTTAACTGAACGATTATTCGAGTACCTATCGCCTGTTATTTCTTCAAATCCACAGCCTGACTTTGACTGTACTGGTGAACTTTGACGATACGTGTTTCTGTGTGCAGCGTCTACGCGCTCACTAACTTAACTTGTTATACTTTGCGACACAGTATTACGCTCTCGGGCGTCTTTTTTATAACTGAATATACTTTGATGCAGCTCTCCTATACTAGGAGTTTACTTGTAGCTTATCTTGTAGTTGATGCTTCATCGTGCAGCGTCTCGG
Organism: Meconema thalassinum; assembly: GCA_946902985.2. Taxonomy (NCBI): domain Eukaryota; kingdom Metazoa; phylum Arthropoda; class Insecta; order Orthoptera; family Tettigoniidae; genus Meconema; species Meconema thalassinum. Next base: position 1,455,598,725 of record OX336389.2, read on the forward strand.
CGCTCACGGAACTAGAAGATTGTGACACAGCGTCATGCCCGCAGGCTGACAATAACTGCATGAGCTGTGATGCAGCACCTCCGTACGAGGTCTGTTGTAAACTGCATGATCATCTGCGAAACAGCACCGTGCCCTCAGGCACCTATGGTAGACTGAATGATCTTCCTGGCTTCGCCAGTGTTTTTATACAAATCTGCGGCAAAAAAATAAGATCCGCGACTTCTCCGGCACTAACTTTTGAAGTAATTGTCGTATAATTTTGAAAAATATATCTCTGGAAATCTCTTGTTCTAAACGTAAACTGGTTTCTTTGATCATGAAAATAGATCGCACAATTCCAAGATATTAAATAATTTTGCTCTTCAGATACGTGGGTGTTGCGGTTTATTTTTCTATCCCTACCAACTCTGGTCTCGGGGAATTTTTAATCCACAATGATGTGTTTCTTTCATTAATTAAATACTCGCAAATGGCTTATTTCTAATTATTTCTCTTCTTGTGCAATTGCGAGGTAGTCATTTTATAGCTGCGTAAGGTCTATTTCCGAAACCTCTTCTCTCTTACACGCAGTGGAATGTTTTTATCGTTCTATTAATAATCATGAGTCGGCTCCTTATCAATGCGTCATGCATGATATCATGTCCGCCTGACTAATGGTCACCTATTCTTGCGCCACGTTTTAACAGTTCTCTTCGTAAAATCTTTCTAAGTCATTCTAAAGACTGTATTATTTCCTCTCTTCGTTGGCCAATAATTATGGATTCGACTCTTGAACCAATAGCATATGGGTTCAATAGTTAGGGACCAACCCCGGTATTTGCCTGGAAGGAAGATAGGAAACCACAGAAAACCATCTTCAAAGTTGCCGGCGGGGTGATTAGAACCTCCTCGCGTCCCGGATGTGAGTGACTGCCTGCAGCCACGCCGTAACGACCACGGCTAACTCACCCGGTGTAAATACAATAACACCCAACTACACGAGGCTGATTTACCAACATGTCTTAAACCCCTCAAGTGAATTAACAACAACAAGTGTTACCTTCGTAAAATTGTAATAACTTATACTGTAATACATTTATTATTAGTAGGGGAGTGATGAGAGTTCTAACGCACTCCAGAACCCTCTTTGCCCCACTACTAAGCCTCAGCCATGTTAAATATCTCTCGAACGCATGGTCCGATTTTGACAAATGAGATGTCGTTGGACTCGAGCTGACGTCCTCTTTCCTATGGACCACTCGTTATATTTTTGAAAGAAAAAAAAAATCAAAATTTTTGTTTTCGAAAGTAGGTGATAGTTTGTAAACCAAACAGGATAGAACGTTGTGCCATGGCCCAAACGAATGGTCTTTATGACCTTTATTTTTTGTAATAAAACCTTTTTACTTTTTATGTTTTTTTGAAAACCCTCGAATTTGAAAATCCTATATTTTGGAAACTAGGAATTTTACGAAAATGTTTATTTGACGTAAATCTATGGTCCCTACCCCCTCTACCCCCAAAATAAATTTCAAGTCTCTAGGATAAAAACCTGACGTAGTAGTGTGGTAACACGGGTTGTACGGAACTTAGGAAGTTGTGAGCCCCTGCGACCTTGGAATGGAAGGAGTCATGCTAGGAAGGCGTGCTTGGATTAGTTCTTTTCGTCTCGTTGCGCGCTTTACGGAAATGTAGGTGTCGAAAGGGTGAAAATCTGGAAACATGTTTTTTGGGGGTAAAACCGTGATTTTAAACGTTTTGCTATATCTCGCGAACCAATCATGCTAGAGGCGTGTACGACGGGTACAAGTACTCGGGGTGACATTCTCTTTGCTATGGACCACCCGTTATAATTTAAAAAAATATTGGAAACTCGATTTTGGGGTAAAAACGTGTTTTTTGTGATTTTTGCCGATATCTCACGAACCAATAACGCTAGAGACGTGTACGAGGTGTCCTAGGACTCGGGCTAACGCCCCCTTTCATATAGGTAAGAAACGGGTCATACTATACTTTCAACTACACTAGTTTCAACTACTTTTCAAGGCCACGCTCACCGAGCATTGCCGGAGACTGCCGAAAGTTATCGATTGGATTAAGAATGTCAGGCGGGTAACAAGAAACACAAGCGGTACCCATGCAATAGGTTTATTAATTACATATATCTACAATTTTTACATAAAATACACTCTTTTCTTTATTTTATTAATAACATTCATTTTCATTTTTCTACATTTTAACTTAAATTTTTGCTTAAATCTCTTAGGTCCCTTTTGTATCCATTTGTTTAATACGAACAGGGCAGCCCAAATTCTTGATTTGTCATGCATAATTACACACAGAACACAACTCTTTCCTTATTTTTGCTTGGTGTAGTTTTAAGAGCATCCAGCTTAATTTTGATCCGATAATTCAAATCTGTATCCGATTCTTCTAGTTCCTTTTCCAGCCAGTAATTGGATATAAACAAAGAGTCAATATTCTCCATTTCCAACACATATCTAACTTTATGTCTATATACTATTGGTTTTATTCCCTTCATAATTAGTTCTGTTCCTTTTTCAAAACGTTCTAACCGGGAGCACTTTCGGATTTTAATTTGGCCTTTGATTTCCTGCATAGTGATGTTATTAAGCAGATCGACGTCACCTTGCGTATACGATGTCGACTCTACTCTATAGTCTGTTTGGATGCTTGTGAACAACTTAAAATTCTCGATTTTAGCAAACGAGTTACCATTAAATGTAGTCATTCCATTGGTGTTGAATGTTGCAAACGGTTTTTCAGTTTCCAGATGTACAATGTCCAATCCACCACATCGAGTTACAATAAATCCATCCTTTTTAAGCAAGTCTAAATTACCATGACTCTTTAAAAACATAGATTTTAAATATCCTCTTAAGTAGCACACATGTTTACATTTTTCACTTTCTACAAGCACTCCAACGCGTGGATAAGTTCCTTTGTAATTAACAGTAAATGCTGAGAGTTTGTATTTCCCACTCACATCTAGATTTTGCCAGGGACTTTGTTTAAAGTAAACTGTAAACCTGTTTCTTGCATCCACAATCGCCTGTTCTTTCTGCAACACTGCTTCGTACTCTTTCTTTAGGGCAGTAGTCTCTGCAACATGCTCCATTTTCCTTTTTTTGATCTCAATTTCCTCTAACTCCAATTTTCGTTTCCTTACACATAGCACATTAACTGTACTCAATGGGGTAATTTCCTTAAGAGGGTATGGTTTAAGTCTGTTAGTTTTATTGGTTCTTTTTCTCAACACCTGGGGGAGAATATTATTTGTAGGAGTCAATCCTAATTCGCTAATGTTTATGTTTGCGGGAATTGTGGAAAACAATGTCCTGGATTGAGAAAAGAATGTTTCCCCAGCTTTAATGTAGCATTTCTGTATAATGAGAACATTGTTGTTTCCAGAAACATCGTTAACAATTTCTACAAAGTTTACAGGTAAGTAATTAAAACTATAGGCAGAGAGAGAATAGTTTATCATCTTTTCCCGATCTTGTCCATCGCGCAGTTCGATTTGCACACCAGTCAATTTCCGAGTATTTTTATTACCCCAATACACAAATTGCAAAACTTTGTTAAACACCACACAGCAACTACTTTGTAGGTTATCCGATAGTTTGGTCCACATGGACGCGATCGGCACTGAGTACAGGGGCGCTTCTTTTAAGTAATGTTTGTTGGCTTTTAATACACTAACACAATCTTCGAGTGGGTCAAATACACCATTTTATTTTGTAGTTGTAAATTGTTGCCTCTAGTCTTGTAATACCATGTTCTTTTGCTAAGGAAGACGTAAACGTTTCCCTTAGACTGGTGTCTGGACATCGGATAAAGTCTATAATATGGTTTCCAATGACTTTGTTTACACCAGGACTTGGAATTTGACATATAAATTTGTTATATATTTTTATTCTAGAATTAGAGTTCATCCATGTTAAACAGTCTATACCAACCGTTTTATCATTGTTCACAATCACATTACACTTTTCTCGATACTCTCCTTGCACACAAAAGTTGTGATTCGATGTTAGATAATCACACATCCCCGCCTTGTTAAAAACACCAGCCAAATCTTGGGTTATGTTAAAATCCATAAGATAAAACTCCTCAGCACGAAGCTGTTGCAATATCTCTGGAAGTTCGGCTAACAGAACGTCTAATTTAACATCAGCTAGCTCCACTTTGTATGGTATAGCCACAGGATTTTTATACTTTTCCATAATGTTAACCATTCCTTTCTCCCCAAGTTGTGCCCTGAGTCCCCGTGCCATTGCATGCTCGTTGTTGAGTAGAGGAAATGGTAGCTTTGCCTTAACACCATGTTTAGCAGAAATGAACTTGGAGAATTTACCACGTAAATAGAGGTTGAAAGCACCACACACTTCTTTCTTTAGCAGCACAGACTTACTATTTTCCAATTGTTCTTGGCAGTCCACTTGGTCACATATCCTAACCACCATAATGTTATCACAAAACGGATCCGTAATCGGTGTAAGTAGATTAACATTTTTATCACTTAGGAGCGTCTTGTTTTCTGTGTAGTTTATATTACCAATGTCTGTAAACAGATTGTCCAGGTTTTCCAACAACAACCACAACCCAAACCGCTCGTTGGTAGGCTTTATTCTGTTACCCATAAGTTGGGGGACACTAAACACTTTAGAGAGAGACATCTTCACACTTTCAACTACCACGAAGCACTGATCGAATGCATTTGTAGCGTCTCTTATATATACCATTAATCAATTCTATTTTCAGATTATGACGTAACTGACAACGCTTGTCGGCAGAAAGCAGTACACACATAAATATACAATCTCTCGAACATTTCCGGAGACTGCCGAAGGTTAACGATTGGAACTCTAACAAGATTTAACTTGTCGCATGACGTAACAAAAAGTTAAATGACGTAATTGTATGGGAATGTTGCTTTACCTAAAATGTAATACTATGCAAGTGTTTAACATTTTACAATCAGCTTGTGTATTGGCTTTTATGTTGGGTTTTTGTTTGCTTTTGTTGGCTTTTTTGTTGGCTTGAATGGCGGCGGGAGGCTGGAAATGACTTTTTATTACACAAAAACATTTTCCTTTTTGCCAGCCTCCCGCCGCCATTCATCTGTGACGTCATAGCCAGTCTCAAAGCAAGTCTATACTTGTAGAACATGTCATGTGACAAGGTTAGGTTTACTGAGCTGAGGTTAACTTAGGTTAGCAAGCTCTATCTCACTCCTAGCCAATCATTAACCTTAAAAACACTCTAGAGTTCTTGGAATCTGTTCATGTAATTATTATTCTTGACAGTACTTTGGAAATTACACCCTGAAAAATATCAATCCCCTTGATTTTTTAAAAACTGTTATTATTATTATTATTATTATTATTATTAGCCAAGTCACTTTATTAAAAATTAATTTATGTGTATTAGTTGATATGAAAGTCTCTACAACCAGCCATGATTGCACCCACATTTTGCTTTCACTTTTGCTCCCATATTAATGCCAACTCTTATAACTATAAGCAACAGCAAAATGTAAATGGAATAATATTTATGATAATGTTCAAAACAAAAGTCCTGAGGTATTGGGTTTGAATTCTCAACTATGGTTGTCAGCCAATGGGTTACACTAGAGGAAATTTTTTATTTTTGTGTTGTGTAGCATGATAATTTGCACATTTCGCGGTGTAGTGGCTAGTATACTTGGGTGTTATCCCAGAGGTTTTGGGTTCCAACTCGACTATGGCCAGAATTTAATTTTTGATCTGAGAGTTGGAAGGTTAGGTTAGGAGAAGTTAGGTTAGGTGAAGTTAGCTTAGGTTAGGTTAGGTTAGGTTAGGGGAGATTGTTTTAGTAAAACACCACATTTGCCCCCACTTTTTACTCACACATTTTGCTCCCACTTTGTGCACTCACTTTTGCTCGCTCTTTTTGCTCCCACTTTTGCTTTCACATTTGCACCCACTTTCTGCTCCCATATTTGCTCACACTTGTTTGCTCCCACTTCTGCTTACACGTTTTGCTCCCACTTTTTGCTCCCACATTTTTGCTCTCACTTTTTTTGCTCTGATATTTGCTCCCTCTTTTGCTTACACTTTTTGGTCCCACTTTTTTCTCTCACTTTTTGCTCCCACTTTTGCTTTCACATTTGCTTCCATACTTGCTCCTACTATTTTTTGCTCTCATATTTGCTCCCACTTTTGCTTACACTTTTTGCTCTCACTTTTTGCTCCCACTTTTGCTTTCACATTTGCTGCCATACTTGCTCCCACTTTTGCTTTCACATTTACTCTCATACTTGCTCCTACTTTCTTTTGATCCCACTTTTTGCTCCCACTTTTTGCTCCCAATTTTTTGCTCCCACTTTTGCTTACACTTTTAGCTCTCACTTACTGCTCCCACTTTTTGCTCCCACATTTGCTCACACTTTTTTTGCTCTCATATTTGCTCCCACTTATGCTTACACTTTTTGCTCCCACTTTTTTTTATCACACTTTTTGCTCCCACTTTTGCTTTCACATTTGCTCCCATACTTGCTCCTACTGTTTTTGCTTTCATATTTGCTTCCACTTTTGCTTACATTTTATGCTCCCACTTCTTTCTCTCAATTTTTGCTCCCACTTTTGCTTTCACATATGCTCCCATACTTGCTCCCACTTTTTTGCTCCCATATTTGTTCACACTTTTTTTTGCTCTCATAATTGCTCTCAATTTTTGCTCCCACTTTTGCTCCCACTTTTTGCTACCAATTTTTGCTCCCACTTTTTGCTCCCTTATTTGTTCACACTTTTGTTTTGCTCTCATATTTGCTCCCTCTTTTGCTTACACTTTTTGCTCCCACATTTTTTCTCTCACTTTTTGCTCCCACTTTTGCCTTCACATTTGCTCCCATACTTGCTCCTACTTTTTTGCTCTCATATTTTCTCCCACTTTTGCTTACACTTTTTGCTCTGACTTTTTTTCTCACTTTTTGCTCCCACATTTGCTTTCACATATGCTCCCATACTTGCTCCCTCTTTTGCTTTCACATTTGCTCCCATACTTGCTCCTACTATTTTTTGCTCCCACTTTTTGCTCTCAATTTTTGCTTCCACTTTCTGCTTCCACTTTTTGCTCCCAATTTTTTCTCCCACTTTTTGCTCCCACTTTTTTGCTCCCACATTTGCACCCATATATGCTCACACATTAAACTATTGTTCTTATTACCAAGTTGACTTTACTAGAGCTTAGTCTATGCTTGACAGTTATATGGAAGTATCTGTGACTAGGTATGGTAAGCCTCATGCATTCTATAAAGGATATTCATATATTGTGAAACGAACCAATAAAAATGGAACTGTTATTTGGCGTTGTTCTAAACAACGTTCAAAACAATGTCGCAGTGAGCTAAAAAGTAAAAATAGTGAGGTTTTAAGTGTCAGTGATCATCAATGTAGTGTACTGTATGAAACACTGTTGTTGTCAACAGAAAATCATGAAAATGTTAAAAAGCGAGTACAAGAAAATAATATTGCTGCTCAAAATAGTTCAATGTTCAAAAAAACCCTTAACATTATCAAAAGCCACGCAGACTCTACATGAGGACACTGTAGAGGAAGAGGAAGAGGAAGAGGAACGGGAAGAGGACCAGGAATATTTAACTGGGTTTAGTATTGTTGAGGATAATGTTGAGGATAATTATAGTGATTATAATAATAGTGATATAGATTATGCTGCTTATGATTATGATAGTGATAATGATCCAAAACAAGACAATAACGTTTTCATGCCTATTGTTCATCGTGGAAGAAAAATGATCTACAACAAGCTTTGTTTTTAAAACTATAACACACTATCGTAAAGGCAAAGACTTGTATTAAGTGTGATTTTTATTGTCATAATCATGTATACTCTGCAATGTTAAATATTCTGACTTCTATAGGAAATAAAACAACATTGTACCAATATTTTCATTTATTTACAAACTTTATATACATTTTGTTTTGTTTCATGATAATAATTTTTAAGACAATACTAAACACTTAAACATTATTATCTATACACATATTTTTCTTTCAGTCCATTATCATGACTTATATCTTTCATTATTATTTGACATTTGTTTTTTATATTTAATTAAAACGAACCATGCACCTATTGTTTTTAAAAACTTCATAAATTAAGTGTACAGGTTGTACAGCATTATTGACTTCATCAAAAACACTCTCCGACATGTCATTAAACCGTGTAGGCAGAAATGTCTCAAAGTTTTCACATACACAAAGTACACGATCACCATATGCTGTTTTCAATTTCCGAATCTTGATAATGCGGAATGGAATATGCGTTGGCCATTCGCTGAGCTTCTTTGTCTCTAAGCCACATGCTTGACCCACAGCATTCAAAACATTCATTGTAGTAGTCTATAAACAAAAGAAAAGCATATCTATTACACTCTATAACAGCTTTAATAATATTGTGCAATTAGGGATATTGCACTATGCATGGCTAATAAATTATACGAGTTATGCAAGAAATGCCCTAACTGTAGCAGATACTGCTTTTCTGCATATAGCACAAGTGTTGAGTTCTAATGCACACTTGATACAGGCTATCATTTGTCCACAAGGTAAAAATACAACACCTAGTTCATCTTGATAACAAATTTTACATAATTGTTGGTCACACTAATGTATCTGTTCGTGAGACAAGCCTTTTCTTTCAGCCTCGTGTATTTACTCCGCATGTTCTAACTCTAAAGGCACTTTTAAGTCTTGTGCTGCAATCATGTTTTCTTTACGAATAGTGTTCACAAATTCCTGACCTTTAAGCAACACCATGTATTTGCAGTTAGGTAACCAACGAGCGTGTTGCACAAAAGGGTCATCAGTCATTTGCCAATCCTTTAAAGCAAATCCACAATAAAAACATATTGTTTTATCCCCTTCACCAGTATAAAAAAACCAGCTTCACTTAGTTGTTTGGTAAGGTGTTTTAATATTAATGGCCAAATATTTTTATAAGATTCTTAACGTTTTTCAACAGAGCTGTACTCTGGGTGTGCTAGTGCTTTAGTCTTGCAAACTCCCAATTTTTCAAAAGCACATGCCAATTTAACACTGTCTATGGCATATGGACCACATATATCGACACTACCGTTGTTGGCTGGTAATACATTATTATTATGTATTTGTGATTCAGCAACGTAAGTAGCGGCCAATGGTCTTGTGGTTCGGTAAAATGAATACACAGGTATGTTACCCACTTGTTTTCCAAGCATGTAAGGACAACAAGGAGACCATCGCAAATGGTCTCTAAAGGGATCATCCCCTTCTTCCCAGTGTGAAAGTTCAATACGACAAAACACACAGCGCACCACATCTTCTCGGTTCAAGTTAAAAAAAACCGGCTTTTGCAAGTTCATGTGTCGACAAAAAGCCTACAGGCCAGGATTCAAATGTTAACCAACGGTCATGTTCTGATTTTAAATTTAACCCACGTGGTAAACCAACTTGCTCACTTGTTGTATTTGGTACTAACGCCATGTGTTATAATAAAACATTTTCTTATTGTAAGTTATTAACGTTGCACAGAGTACTTTAAAGCACAATGTATGCTTGTTCACTGTCTGTTCATTACGTTAATGGCGCATGACGACACCTAAAAGCAAACAAAATAACCCATCACTCAATCAATCAATCAATCAATACTTGTAAATAAAACGTTAACATTAATTGGCATTAATATATCAAAACACCATTAAAAATAAACTGTATGTTGGCACTAACAGTAACACATGTACTTATTTTCTTTTTATAAAGCTACAGCCATTTACATCCCCCTTTAACCAATATATAAACAAAAATGAATGTCATGTCATTTTGTTCACATTATCATGTTCAAACCTGTGGATATTCGTTGAGTCCATAGGGAACCACCCATAAATTAAATTTAAATTTTTGTTTTTAGAAAATCCAACATGGCCTTGTACTTTTCCCAGTCAACAACAACATAGCCATTAATCAAGAAAGCAATCATCGTCCTAGTCATGAACAGGTAATGATTTTTTTGTCTACCAGTTTTCAGTAGTGGTAAAATGGAATAGCATTTTATGTTAGGCTTACCTGAGTTTTAAATAGTTCACTGCCTGGAAACAATGGTTGCACTTTACTGCGTCTCGGGTTTTCAGCGACTGCTACGGCGGTAAGGCTTTTCTTTCCATGTTTCTAAAAATAAATAAAATAAACCGTTATAAATACCTAAATTCAGGTTAGTACATGCATTTCATAAAGTAAAATATAAAACAAGAAAATGAAACAAGTTAGTTTAAAAAAATAATCCCACCTTCACTTGCAGTGGCTTATTGCTGTTTCCTTCTAGTGGGCTCAAAAGTGCAATGGTATCTTCTCTCTCAGATATGTAAGGTATACCAGTTATCTGCAAACAAATAAATTAAAATATCAATAATTACCTAATCAATAAATAATTGCTTGTAAATATATATAAATCAATAAATGTATAAATGAATAAATATATACCTACCTCATAACAAGGATAATTATTTTCCACCAACACCAAAACTGTTAAACAAGACCAGGGGTTTCACGGACGCAATGTGTTCAAAGGCTAAGTGAAAGAGGAAATGATAACTACATGTGTTTATATATGTTACGTTGCATGTATAATCATTTTTCGCCACGCTTTGAACATTCTGTTATCATGCACGTAGACAGATAACGTCCAAGGTGAACATCTGTGGCAGATCAAATTTCACATGGACTTGCATTTTGTCACGTACGAAGCAAGACAGGATGTAACTTGTTTAGCCTACATGTGGTTTCACATGTGTTCACATGCCTTTCGCTCTTCCCTGCCACCACGATGGTCAGATTATTTCACCTTCAAGCGTCATTGTCATTTTCCATTGCACCTGTTGTCAAGTCAGATCAACGCCTTCCAATAAGCTCAAATGACATTCACCTCCTGCTCGTCTGCTCCTCTGCAAGTTTGTTTTCTCTACTCGCTTCGACCAACATAGAACCATGTTCTCATCACCGTTTACACGTCAAAGATAATCTTCGGGGGTAAAGTATAAGAAAAATTGAAACCTCGCTCTGTCATAAACCGACCCGCCGAAATACCGATTGTTCTATTAAGCATGGTCCTTGTGGTTAGCGACAGGTTCGTTGAAACACACACACCCAGCCGTATCGTCTCCCTCAACCACCACGCATCATGAACATTATAAACAGGTAACGGTAAAGACATTTTATTCAACATGTATGGCGTTAGGCCCTTTGTGAATTATTTTTTGCAAACAATATCTACCACATTTGAAAGGGGGCGTTAGCCCGAGTCCTAGGACACCTCGTACACGTCTCTAGCGTTATTGGTTCGTGAGATATCGGCAAAAATCACAAAAAACACGTGTTTACCCCCAAATCGAGTTTCCAATATTTTTTAAAAATTATAACGGGTGGTCCATAGCAAAGAGAATGTCACCCCGAGTCCTTGGACCTGTCGTACACGCCTCTAGCATGATTGGTTCGCGAGATATAGCAAAAAGTTTAAAATCACGGTTTTACCCCCCAAAAAAATATGTTTCCAGATTTTCACCCTTTCGACACCTACATTTTCGTAAAGCGCGCAACGAGACGAAAAGAATCAATCCAAGCACGCCTTCCTAGCATGACTCCTTCCATTCCAAGGTCGCAGGGGCTCACAACTTCCTAAGTTCCGTACAACCCGTGTTACCACACTACTACGTCAGGTTTTTATCCTAGAGACTTGAAATTTATTTTGGGGGTAGAGGGGGTAGGGACCATTGATTTACGTTAAATAAAAGTTTTCGTAAAATTCCTAGTTTCCAAAATATTGGATTTTCAAATTCGAGGGTTTTCAAAAAAACGTAAAAAGTAAAAAGGTTTTATTACAAAAAATAAAGGTCATAAAGACCATTCGTTTGGGCCATGGCACAACGTTCTGTCATGTTTGGTTTTCAAACTATCACCTACTTTCAAAAACAAAAATTTTGATTTTTTTTTTCAAAAATATAACGAGTGGTCCATAGGAAAGAGGACGTCAGCTCGAGTCCAACGATACCTCATTTGTCAAAATCGGACCATGCGTTCGAGAGATATTTAACATGGCTGAGGCTTAGTAGTGGGGCAAAGAGGGTTCTGGAGTGCGTTAGAACTCTCATCACTCCCCTACTATTATTATTAATATTATTATTAGTATCATTGTTTCACTTGCATTATTAGCATGACATTTCTGAGATACTTGTACGCACTGATTCGAGCTGAACGAATTATTTCATAAGAATGAGACTTTTCTGGAAGGCTGATTAGGGAGATCTTTGGCATTATCGTGTGTCCGAAAACACTCAGCTGTCATGTTATACCAAATACTAAAGTACACGCATATCGGATACTTGCTAGATTTAACACGCAGGCGTGGTTGAGCCTGCAACTAGAGTCACTGCACTGTGTGCGTATTATTTGACCTGTAACATTTACTAGGTCCATTCTAATTGTGGTTTCCTGAAGTAAACATCCATGATGCTTGTAGAGATGCCTTACTGGGCCAGGTCTCACCACTACCTGGCGTTAAGTGTTAATGTTATTGCAAGTAATTAATAAAGATACCGCTACACGTTGCCATTGTTAGTACTTGTGCAAATGTATCGCACACACTTTCCCTGATATCAAGAATTGGATCTTCGCAAACGCACTGATGACTGAGGATGTCTTTCTCTTATTAGGTCAAATATTGTAGTCTACATCCAGTACAAGACATAGATGGAAGGTAGAGAATAATAATGTCTGAGATATACGGGGGTCGAACCCACCATATTTGTATTTGGCCGCCGCTGCTTTTCTTGAGGTTGACACCAGAATATCAGTTGAGTCGTAACATAATAAGATTAGGCATTACTATGTACAGTACATCAGATGGCCTGTTTGCCATCTCTTGATGAATGCAGTACATTTGTCTGTTGGCACAGGCTAGAGTAAAATGTGGCTTTTCACCGATGTCTCAGTCTCACTCACGGCTGTGATTATATGGAAGCTACTGAGATATGGGTGGTGCTTAGTAATGACATTCAGGGCACAGTCAGTGCCTGTGGATGCTGTGAAAGGTTCTACTCATAGTGTTAGTACTGCTGTTCTGGCTCAGTGAGGAATGCAATGGCATACTACCTCACTCCTCATCTTGCCTAGTACGCCTCAATATAGCACTCCCTTGGGTTTTTATGGGTATCAACCCACATAACCTAACGGTGGTGCTTTTTGATGATCCAACCAGCCTTCGGGCTGACTACCTAACAGACAGATGTAGAACAGAACAATAAGGGATTAACATTAGTCACATTTGTACAAAAGATGAAATAGAGTGTCTTTGTAGACCTCCGGAACGGAAGATGAGGGTAATGTGTAAACATCGTAGCTCGACTGGTATTTACACCTCTGACGGAGGAAAATCCTCCGGAACTCATTTACACAGCTCGCTGAGTCAATTACAAGCTACTTAGAATGCTAGAACCAAGACAAATAACATTTCTACTACCTCGGTCTTTTCAGTCAGGAAAATGTCTCTCATTCGCTAGATCACATTGGCCCGTATTAACCAATATCAAGACTTCATACTCAAATATGTGGGCCCCGTGGCGTAGCCCAGCTCGTTAAAACATGTTCCACAGTCGCGAGGGCAGCAGCAAGTCTGGAGATCTTAGGTTGGAATCCCGGCGCTGGCATCGGCTATCCTGAGTGTTTTATCCACATTCCTCCCGGCCAAATGCCGGAATAGTACCATATTTCAAGTCCCGGGGCACCTACACCTTCGCTGTCCCTAATGCAGCTTCACACACTACTACAGTCATCACAGAAACACTAGTTATCAGATGAGTTCAACACACACACAAGTACACAGGGCTGATGTCCAAGATATCCCAAGCCCCTAAATAAATTAACAACAAAAACTCGAATATGTAGAAAATCGCTGGAAAGCAAATATCGGAACTGCGAGGGGCTCAGCATTTTGCTATAATCAAACAATTTATTAATAAATAAGGTAAGAAGTTTGAAAAAATCAAAGCCTGAATAATATTATTAAAATTAATACTAATTATCAAGCATTATCGAATGTTTGCTTCCTTGTTACTGACTTGCACATGTTCTCTTTATTTGCAACAGAACCATAAACACCAGACCTTTCGGATCAATGACCAGTTTAAAGATCCTTGCTAATAAACTACTGTACGTCGAACGGGACTTATGACCACATTGCCCTTAAATAAAGCAATGAAACAACTACCGGTAATCCATATCAGTTGGCAGTGGTAACCAGATTGTTTCTTTTTCATTAAAAAGATTGGTGGGGGGGGGGGGGGTGAAGGTGCAAGTATCTAATTAAATAGATAGTGTAGGTCATTCCTCTCCAACTCGTATACTTCCAGAGCTCGCCTCTGAGCTGTCCACACTCCTTGACTGCTCTGCCTCACCAAACAGTACAGGCCGTTTTCGTTGGTCGGTGCTGTAACGGATCATCCCACCTACCCCTCACGATATATTTTTTTCTCTTGCTCAGGGCAAGAGCTCGGCTTGCTCATAGCGAAGCATATTGAAACTGGCTAGTGGGGAGCCAAGTGGCTGGAATACCCATGTTCATTTTCGACTTTTTATTTACCTTTTCCTCAGGAACTATTTACAGGAACTAATCGAATATTCTCAGGATTGTTCCTTGAAGCTGTCTCCATACTTTAGCACAGTTGTTTCTAGAAAATAAACATACCTTTAATTTATTGATATTATTTCTTAAATGATCATTTTAATGAACATTTCCATCAGTCAAAATTAAACTTAAGTTAATCGAGATAATCTGACATATTAAAAAGTAACACATTTTAGAAGAAATTACTTCTAAAAATTTCAGCTTTTTAACTTGTCAAGTCGGAGAGTGAAGGTAATTTATAGTGGGGACTACTCGAGAGAAGTGACAAAGAGGAAATCTGACATTTTACGTACCGGAGCGTGGAATGTTAGAAGTCTGCTAGGCAGTGGAAGGTTAGAAAGCTTAGAAAGGAAAATGGATAGGTTGAGGTTGGATTTGGTTGGGATTAGTGAAATAAAGCAAAGCAAGCTTGTAGTTAAACGTGACCGTTAATCTCGAGATCATGAGCCACGGGACCTCCTTTTTACGTGGAATCCGAACCACAGGACATGGCATTTCACTTCGAAAATCTCACATGCAGGATTAGTGAAATGCTTGGCAGGAAGAACAGGGCTTTTGGTCACGAGACTATATGGTCATTAGCACTAAATCAAACAATGGCCAAGCAGGGGTTGGCCTCACATTGAGTAGAAAACTTGGACACCGGGTGGAATATTATGAGCAATATAGTGATCGGATTATTGTAGCAAAAAATCAATACAAAAGCTACGTGCACAACAGTGTTAGAAGTCTATATGCCTACCAGCCAAGCTGATGATGAAGATGTTGAAAAGGTCAACGAAGAAACAGATACAATTCTGAGGTATGTCAAGGGTGATGAAAATATTATAGTAATGGGAGAAAGGAATCCCTTGGTGGGAAAAGGAAGCGAAGGGAAGATAGTAGGAGATTTCGGATTAGGTGAAAGGAATGATCGAGGAAGCAGGATGTTGGGATTTTGTACCGAGCATGAGTTGGTCATAGCTAACACCTTATTTAATAACCACAATAGAAGAATAAACACATGGATGAGACTAGGACTAGGACGTTACCAAATCGACTTCATTATGGTCAAGCAGAGGTTTCGAAACCTGATTTTGGATTGTAAAACATATCCCGGTGCTGAAATAAAGTCTGACCACATTCTGGTTGTTATTATGAAATGCAGATTAACGTTGAAGAAACTGAAGGAAAGTCAATAGCCAAAAATGTGGACAATGGACAGACTGAAAGAGAAGGATGTAAACGAAAGATTCAAGAAGAGTATAAGGGAAGAACTATTGAAAACCCTAGACAAACTTCAATTGCACACGAATGGCCACTTTTGAAGAATGAAATAACGAAATTCGAAGAAGAAAACATAGGTCGGAAAGAAAGAATAGGTAGAAAACCGTGAACCACTAAGGATATACTAGAATTCATGGATGAAAGGCGGAAACACAAGAATATAGGAGATGAAAAGCGGAAAGCAGAATACTGACGTCTGAGAAATGAGGTTAACAAGAAGTGCAAGGAAGCGAAAGAAGATTGGTTGAAAGAGAAATGTGCAGGTATAGACATTTGTCTGAAATTAGGAAAACGTAGTCACAGCTTATCGAAGGATTAAGAATACTTTTGGGGAAGAGAAGACTAAGTGTTGTAATATTAAGGACTCAGATGGAAAGCCTCTAACAGTTAGGGAAGAAAAGGTTGAGAGATGAAAAGCTTACATTGGGTGTTTGTATAACGGAAAGGAGATTGCGAATCATAAAATGGAAAGGGAAGAGGAAATTTATGAGGATGCGAAAAGAGATGTAACATTGAGATAAGAATTTGACAGAGCATTGGAAGACTTAAGCAGGAACAAAGCACCAGGCATAGATGATATACCGATTGAGTTGCTACGCTGCATATGTGATGATGGTCCGATCGGGTTATTTCACTTGGTGTGTAGGATTTATGAGACAGGTAAGGTACCCTCCGATTTCAAGAATAATTTTATCATCCCTATACCGAAGAAAGTGGGAGCTGACATATGTGAAGATTACCGTACAACCCGCTTCGGTACATGTTGCCAGATTACTTTAACCGCATTTGCGGCCAAATAAAGAATAAATGATTTTGGCAAGGCATTTAATTCCTCACTTGTGAAACTGTTTAGTTTCTTTTTGCACATAAAATGTCTCCAATCGCCTGCTCAATAGCATTATTGTCCAATTCCAACTTTGATGACACAGATCTGATGCTCTCTAGACGGTTTATCACTCACTAGTGATAATTCCCCTGCTGGCAGGAACAAGTAATATCTTGTTCATGACGTCAGGACATGCATTTCTCGTCAGCCAATCAAACAGATTCAATACATGGAAAACGGCTTGATGTTTTTTCATTAAAAGTCTTTTTTCTTGAAAATGCGTGTGTAATGAAGGACAGCCCAAATCCATGCGATTCACACATTCACACGTGGGGGGAAAACTGGCGAAGTCATTCGTGTTTTTCAGTTCCTTTGACAAATACAATGTTAGCCATGGATAGATGTGCGTTTAATATCATGGCCAGGTATTTATAGGGAATGGTTCTCTCGTCCCATTGCAATCCCAAATGACTTTGTATCCACTGGGTCTGTCTTTGGTCTTTAACAGACTAAAACTCTGGCGGAAATGGTGGTTTAAACACAAAACACATAAGTTTAGGCGTCCAATGTGTTCTGAAATCAACAATGCTCTTTCAATATAAACTTGTTTCGTTGACCTTAAAGCCTTGGGTATCCACCCCCAGTGTACGTGACATGTTTACTCATGTCTGGACCGAGACCAACTAACTACTCTCTACTGAGGTTTAGAAATTACATTTACTCGAATCACATTCTAGTAAAAATCATGCCTACTATAAACTGCTACCAATTTTCTACCACTTTGCTCTCTCTTTTGCTCTTACTTTAAACTGCTCCTACTGCAAAGTTAAAGTTAACTTTAATACACATTAGTTTATGCTTAACAGTTGATATGGAAGTATCAACGACTAGCTATGGTAAGCCATGAGCTTACTATAAAGGATATACATATATTGTAAAAGGAGCCAATAAAAATGGAACTGTTATTTGGTTCTGTTCAAAACAACGTTCAAATAGTGTCGAGAAATGCTTAAGACAAAAGGTTCCTACATACTTACTTCAAACGATCATCATTGTAAATCTCAAAATAATTCTCATTTAAATGCACAAAATACATTAACCATGGATAAAAAGCAAGTCCAAGAAAAAAATACTGCTCTTTAATATGGTATGTTAAAAAGCATTTATTATCTCCTCGAAAAGTCATGTTAGGACAGTCATCAACGTCTAAGAAACCCCTGACACTATCAAAGGCGACACAATTTATGCAAAAGGTTGCATTGCAAGAGGATCAAAGATGATTAGATAGTAATAGTGATGATGATGATGATGATGACGAAGAAGATGATAATTAATGGTAATGCTCCGTTTACATCTAAATATCATTTGTTAAATTTGTTTACAGGAACAAACCCAGTGAGCTAATCCAGCGGCTTCAGCACTTGTATGCCCGTAAACAGGCTGGTCATACTGGATATAAGGAAGAACTATTTGATATAGAAAATGAGCTTAGTCGTACCAAATTATTGTGTAATAGTGCCACGTAACCGCTTAAACTATGTGTTAACAATACATGTAATATTAAATATAAGCCGCCAAATAAGCAACTAAATAAGCCAATATAAAAGCCGACGCTAAATCACTCTTTCACCAGTACTGTTGTAACCATTGTAGTGTGCAAATCAGACTGACAAGCCCGTTGCTACTATGGAAGTTACTATAACCCATAAAGGTAAACAACGTGCACTCTATAAAGGCTACTCTTATAACTATAGGCGACAAAATGTGAAAGGAATAATATTCTGACGATGCCCAAAGGATAGGTAAAAAAAATATGTCGAGGCGATATGAAAAGTAAAAATGGTGAGGTCTTAAGTGTGAGTGATCATTAATGTGGTGCTCCAGACAAAACACTGCTGGTGTTAATAAAAAATCATCAAAATGCTAAAAAGCTAGCACAAGAAAAATACATTACTACTCAAGATATTGCATTGTTTATTGAGCAACGTTTAACCCCTCTTCTAAAAGTTATGTTTAATCCATCTTCTACGTCTCAAGAGCCAAACAACAGTTTCGATGAAAACACAGACTATGCAAGAAAATTTAAAAAATACGAGCCTTACAGTAGTCCCATATGATGTGTAACATCTGACATAGAAGAAACCTCACGTGAAATTGTTGATACACCGGTATTTTATACTATTATTGGCACAAATATTAATCTATTTTAAAAGGGAGTGTTTTACAGATATTGTAGTTTATAATACGGAACTCATTTTATTAGATGATTTGTAGCTTCCACCAGCACTAGCCTAAATAAAGAATACGATATGGATCAACTAGATTAATAGACGCGACACCGCTCATAACCTTAAATTCCTTACAAACAGGTCCTCTTCATTCACAGACCAACACGTAATTTCATATGGATTCTGTTAAAATGAGTCATATTGATATGATAAATATCGTTTAAAATGATAATCTGGTAGCAAAAATGACTACCTCGTCCGGAATTCGAACCCAAGATCTCTAGATTCACAGTCATAAGCACTAACCCCACGGCTATTTCAACCACGCAAATTTTGTGCACAAGATGGTGACTTATTTCCACGTTCCAATAATACTGCATTACGGAATTAAGTTTCATTTATATTTTGCTTGTTTCGATAATGTTCCTGCGTGAAATTGAGTTTAAAATGCCTTATGAATAGGCCCTCTTGTGAGTAAAGAGAATGTATTCAGTAATAGCTCATGAAGGCTTGCTCAATTCTCGTATAACCACAACGATTATATTATATTGATGACTGCATTACCGTTATGTGGATTAATATTTGAATAGCCATTGTGAAGAAATATAATACCGGCAATGCCGACTACTTACAATGTTTGATATTAAGGCATTTTACCATTTAAATACTGATACAAAGACTTCGAACATGTACCATGTCATTTGTTTCAATCACTTGACACCAGAGTTCGCATGAGCGTTTTCCGTTCAGTATGTCATATACATTCCACATGGCCGAGAGTACGTCATGGTATCAATTTCTGACACCGCGCACTCATTGTTTCTCGTACCACTGCCAGCTGGGTCTTACCACTGCCCGCTGGATCGAACGATCGAGCGGGCAGTGCATACTTCCGTTTTCCACCACTGCCAGGTAGTACACTTCCGTTCGATTGATCGAGCGGGCAGTGCATACTTCCATTTTCCACCACTGCCAGCTAGTACACTTCCGTTCGATTGATCGAGCGGGCAGTGCATACTTCCGTTTTCCACCACTGCCAGCTAGTACAATTCCGTTTGATCGATCGAGCGGGCAGTGCATACTTCCGTTCGATCCACCACTGCCAGCTAGTACACTTCCGTTCGATTGATCGAGCGGGCAGTGCATACTACCGTTCGATCCACCACTGCCGGCTCGATCGTTCCGATCCACTTCCGTCCCCAATTTTCAAAGTCACTCCCACAAAACTATCCAGCAACCGAGCGGAAAGATGTAACACATCAAAAAGGACTCAATAGTAATAAGGATAGTGATGATGACGATGATTAGGATAAGGATGAGGTTTTGATACCCATAACACCATTAAAGCTCCCTCTGTTTTTAAAAACATCGGTCATTGCTCGCCGTGGAAAAAGAACATCTACCGCTAGCTTTGTGTTTAAAAAACTATAGCAAGCAATGTTAAAAAGAGAAAGAGAGTTGTATTTTGTATGTAAATATTGTAAAAGTATTTAAATTAAATAAATAAAAATATTGTATGGGTCAAGTCTCCGTGGCTTAGGCGACAGCACGCTGGCCTCTCACCTCTGGGTCCGTGGTTCAAATCTCGGCCACTCCATGTGAGATTTGTGCTGGACAAAGCGGAGGCAGACAGGTTTTTCTCCGGGTACTCCGGTTTTCCCTGTCACAATTTAATTCCAGCAACACTCTCCACTATCATTTCATTTTCATCTGTCATGCATTTAATCATTGCCCCAGGGGAGTGCGACAGGCTTCGGCAGCCAGCACAGTTCATATCCTCGCCGCTAGCCGGGGGCTTCATTCATTCCATTCCCTGACCCGGTCGGTCGACTGGAAGCAGACTGTGGATTTTTATTTTCATTGTAGGGTATTGTCTGTTTTTCTTAATTGCTATCCCCACGTCACACCATTAATGCAATTGTTATCCACCAACAGTCTCTGGCTATGTTCAGAAAGAGTGACCTTAATGAATGTACTGTATCTGCATTTTTGTGTACTCAGTGCCATAATAATACAGTGCTTGCAACCAATGTTGAGGTAATAGTTATGCCGGGTATGGGGTTCGAACCCATGTCTTTTTAGTACTGTAGCACAAAACTAAGTATACATCTTTACTGTCCTAAGACCAAATATAAATTTCTTGTCCAAGCCAACAATTAAATCCAGGCCTCCAGTGCTAGAGTCAAGAGTGTTAGCCACTATACAAAGAAATAGAATTGGGAAAGAGGCTGCCGTGGCCTGTCAAAAGGTATCCTTCCAAGAACACTTTAAGGTCACTTTTTAGTTTTACCTATCACGGTTGAGGGCGCCTCGTTAAGATAAAAGCGAGAATTTAAGATCTGCGACTGTGACGTAATGCAAGCATATATCTTGCATCATGGTAACTAGATGTCTTTCTGCCAGATCAGCTTGTCCATACTGTCTCCGCATACCGTCCCCGCCGCCAACATACCTGCATGATACTAAACCGCTTTCTTTGTTTATTATTAACGTTTGCAAATAAGGTCTGATAAAAGTCTATGTGTTGTGTGGTTTTAACGCCCGGATACCCTTTCCCAACGGCTAGCTCATAAGATACAAATGGTAAGTAAATAAATGTCGTTACTTAGTATAAAACAAAGTGCCCGATTCTTGGATGTTACGGGTAAACTCGAGAACCACTGGATGGATTTTGATGCGGTTTTCACCATTCTGTAAAGGATATCTCGGGGATAATTTATGTGCAAATTATTTATTTATGATCAAAGGAAGCCGAGCAGTAACGATCTCAGTGGAAAAGTCGAAAAAAAAAAAACCTGGCGTCCGAGCGCTTTGTAAGCTTACGCTGGGCAAACCGTTAAAAATACATATGTACTGTGAGTGTAAGAATTGTTCAGCATGAAAAGTTCTACAAAAAGTCCCGGAGAGCATATCTCTATCTTCAATACATCGCCTACGTTTTTATTTCTTCCAACAATCTCCATTCAGTTACTGAGGCGACAGTTTACGAGCCAGCTAGGGGCGAGTCTATCACCCCAGTTAGAGCTTAGCTAGTGGACGAGCTTATTGCCCCAGATACAGCCAGCAGCAAACTGTCGAGTCGTGTTGAGTTAAAAACTTTAGAGAAGAGTGGTTGTGTTTGCAGTTTCCCTGGAAGTGCAACTCTCATTTCGCCTGTGAACTTTTCGTTCCGCAAAATTCACAGTCAAGTTACGATTGGACGGAAGGGGGATTTGTGTTTCATGCACCTCGCCATTCTTAAATTACGTCTGACAAGAATTTGTTGCACATGCATCTCCATGATAATATAATTAATAGTCCAGTCAGTGATTTTAACCCATCATGCCGAGACGTAAAACGGATATTGGTCGTTGTTCATTGGCATTGAAAAAAAAAACGCTTATCACGTATTGCATTCATAACTGTTCCCGGGCGAAGCCAGGTCGTGTTGCTAGAAATGTATAAATCATTATCCC
Organism: Meconema thalassinum; assembly: GCA_946902985.2. Lineage (NCBI taxonomy): Eukaryota > Metazoa > Arthropoda > Insecta > Orthoptera > Tettigoniidae > Meconema > Meconema thalassinum. Next base: position 1,455,621,215 of record OX336389.2, read on the forward strand.
CGTGTAGGCTACTTGGGTGTGCATAAATCAAAATATGAGGTTTGCAATATTAAAGTTGTTATAACCGTCTAGTTATGGTATTTCAATATTATGTCTATTTGCCCAGTGTACTTGGGTGTGTTACTTATCGTGGCAGTCCCGTGAACTTTGTGTTTAATAGAGTGTTGAGGGCATCTTAAAATAAATTTAGGTAATTTAATTGAATATTCGCTAATTTATGGTAACCGTGTTCTTGTGTATAGTAATTAGTCAGCACCTGTTTTCTAGCATTTACCGTTACACAACGGCGTTTTGGTAAGCTCTACATGGCTATCCTAATCGTCTCTGGTATAATGTCTTGATTTTTGTGAACACCAACATGGTCACTGAGTTTCTATATAGGCCTAAGCGTCTGTTGCATATGAACCAAAATGGCGGGCCGCTTTCTCGAACCCTATCAACTGGTCAAAACAAGCATAGTCGCCAATATGTTAGCTCACTGCTAACTCGTGACTGGTGCCAACGTAAGGAATAAAGGTTATTCTGTTAACGTTTCTTAACCTTAAATAGCGAAGACAACTCTTGACTACTTATCTACTGGTGTACATTGCCCAGTATCAGTGCTAATACCCTACAACTGGCTACAATCGCGCACGACGATGTATGAAATTCTGTGTCGGTACTAGTTAGAGGAAGACTTTTTATCCAGTCTTCGTTATTCATATTCCGAACTGTCGTACTTGTGTGCTAATCAAACCAGCGAATGCTGATTATCTTTGTGTTAACGGTCATGTCTGTCGGTGTGAATAATTACTTCAGATCTTTTACCAAAATATAATTTGCTTAGAAATTCCATGTACTTGCTAATTACATTCTGTACGCATTCTGTATTCCTCATCACCAGCAAAGAAATGCCATCTGTCGGGAGGTGTAATTATTAAGCAGTTCCCAGCGGGCGGAAATCCAACCAGGTGAAGGGAACGTGTCAAAATCATTCCGACGGGGATGATACTGCAAGTCAGCCTCATGAATACAAATAGCGATTCGGAAATCCAGCCTCAAGGAATATCCCTTTGTTGACAGCCATCTCGAGACGAGATCGCACTGTAGCGACAAATGACTGATCATTGAATGCAGGTGGAAATGTGCAGATAAAAGACAAAAAAACCTCCCTGATTTCAATAGGCATTTGCAAAAAGAATAAGAAACATACAGAACAATTACTTATATTTGTGAATAGCCTATATGATGCCATTTGACATCACTTAGTACACTTTATTAGGTTTTGAAAATTATGTCCGATAAATGATGTCCCCCATTGTTAAGACATTCACGAAGTCTTTCCCTGAAGTTGTCCATAGTTCTTCGTGTAACTTCCCTTGGAATGGCTGCCACTTCCTGCCTAATGGCATCTTTTAGTTCTTGCAGAGTTCTGGGGCGATGTTTGTACACTTCAGCCTTTAGGTAGCCCCACAGAAAGAAATCACAAGGTGATAAGTCGGGTGACCTTGGGGGCCAGGAAATGTCTCTTCTTGAAGAAACAAGACGTCCAGGGAACAACTCTCTTAACATTCCCATGGACCGCCGAGCAGTGTGAGCTGTGGCTCCGTCCTGTTGGAACCAAACTTCTTCTTCCTCATGGTCTAAAACAAACTGGTTGATCTTGGGTCGAAGAAATGTCTCTATCATGTGACAATAGCGATCGGCATTGACCGTTACTGTTTGTCCATCTTCTTCAAAAAAGTACGGTCCCCACACACCAAATTCCGCAACGGCGCACCAAACTGTGACTTTTGGGCTGTGTAGTGGTTGTTGGTGGAGTTCCGTAGGATTTTCTGCAGCCCAGTAGCGGAAATTCTGTTTGTTAACAGTTCCACACAAGTGGAAGTGGGCTTCATCAGAAGAAATGAAGACAGCATCTGGGGGAATGTTCTGCAAAATGTCATCACATGCAGCCCTGCGAGTTTCATAATCTGCTTCAAACAACTTTTGGACAACCATTATTTTGTAGGGATGCAGATGAAGTTCTTTATGCAGAATTCTCCTTACACTCCTTTCTGACAATCCCAGGGCAGCTGCATGTTTAACCGCTGAACGCTTTGGAGACTGTTGGATGGATGTTCTCACTCGCGCCACATTCTCCAGTGTTATTGCAGTACGAGGTCGGCCAGTTGGCTTTCTTTTTAGTGCTGACCCTGTTTGCCTAAAGTTTGACACCCACAGTCTAATCGTTATCGCGTCAGGAACACTATCACGTCTGCCAAGTTCGAATCGAATCCGAAACGCTCGTTGAGTAGAAATCACAGAACCGCCATTTTTAATAAACTCCTCCACAACAAACGCCCGATGCTCACCGAGCCAAGCCATGGCGAACACTGAAAATGGCACGTACGCCGCTACGGAACAATACCCCCTCCACATCTCTACCCCCACTACAACTCACGCGGTGGCTTGCTCAAACCGGGGAGTTTTTTTTGCCGGACCCTGTATTAGCTCTAATTCTGGGACTGAGAAATTAGACTATAAATCGCCATGTTTGTAGCAATGGGGGACAAATAGTAAGGTTCCCGAGTTAAACACGTACCAACTGTTGATAATGCTCTGTATAATTTTCAAATGTTATCTTAATATGAGATATTAGAAGCCATTATTCAGTGTTGCCTAAGTAATCTGTTAGTTGAAGCTTTTTAGTCGGTCAACAAAAGTGTGCCCAATTAGATTGGGCGGGAAGTTAGAATTATTTTACTAGTGACTGAAATAAATTACATGAATGATTTACACATTTAATGGAAACACTTCTCACACGAATGGGGGCGAAATATGATGACTTGTCTCGTTTATTAAGCGAACATGATCAGATCTTGCTCACTTAGGCCTTATGTATGCAATACCTATGTACAACAGTATTTACAATTATTGAGCTACATACATTTTTAATGAAACTTAGTAAGGAGTCAGACTTCTTAACCAATTATATTTTTACTTTTGATGTGTAACATCTTTCCGCTCGGTTGCTGGATAGTTTTGTGGGAGTGATTTTGAAAATTGGGGACGGAAGTGAATCGGGCGGAAGTGGATCGAACGGAAGTGGATCGGACGGAAGTGAAGACGCACTGCCAGAAAAATGGGACGGAAGTGAATCGGGCGGAAGTGGATCGAACGGAAGTGGATCGGACGGAAGTGAAGACGCACTGCCAGCTGGATGTACAATTCAAAATGTGTGTATTGGAAACAAGGCAGTGTGTGCTCTGTAGCGCGAGAATGTTATGGCAATACAGTAGGCAGTGCATTTAGCAGGCACTGGTTTGACGAGCACAGTGGCAAATGTTTCACCGACTTTCATTTGTCATTGAGCAGTTTATGATACTTCACGTTCAAGGTTGAATATCACATGGGGTAGGACAAAGACGAAAAATGACATTTAAGTAAGCGGCATTATTGTCAAGCTGTGGGTGAGTAGTCAAATATTAAATGCATAACAGAATGTTGTTATATGAGTGGAATAAAAGCTGTATTTTCCTCATATGTGAGACTAGGTAATTTCATGATTGTAGGAAGCCATGTTTTGATTGTTTACGACGAACTGAGAGCCTTGAGAATAATGAATGTTATAGTTACTGAGGAATGTGCTCACAGTATTTGAGAGTGCTGTCGACGTTGTGTGTCACTTTGTTATTATGAATTTTTAATGTAAAAGGAAGGAAGCTTGTAGTTTTGCGTGTCCGTTAATCTCACGATCATGATCCACGGTACCTCCCTTTTACGTGGAATGCGAACCACAGGACATGGCATTTCAATTCGAAAATCTCACATGTATTGACCGGGAATCAAATCCGGTCTACCTTGGCGAGAGACTAACAGCTTGGCCGCTGCGCCACAAATGTGACAGTAGCATATCTCCAATTCTATCTATACATTCATCAAAGTACCAGTATGAAAATGGAGTGTAAATTAACATTTTAAGAATGTCCAAGCTGTGTAGTATACGAGTAGGATAACATGTCAGATGTTACACATCATATGCGACTACTGTAAGGATCGTATCTTTTTTTAATAAATTTTACACTTCTATATGAGTTGCGTATTTTGTTAGTATTTTTTGTGTGTATACGTGAGAAACCCTTATGAATTATTAAATTCTATCAAGTGATTGCGTTCTAGAATGTTTTGTTATTAACCGTAACTTTTCAAATTGCTTGTTTACCCAATGAGCTCTTGTAGTTCATTAGGTTAAACCGTTAACCCAACTGTTCAATATAACTGAGACGACACTGTAGTTTTGTAGACTTAGCAGGCAAATAGTTCTAATCGTGGCCATATATAGACCATAAAATTGCAGATTAATTTTGAACAACCCACGTTTAACAGTGATGCCAGCATGATTCAATGTGTGCTGATAAGTTCAGTGTTTTACTGAATACAACTTCTCTGCCAACAAATGGGTTTCAACCTATCTCTGTTTGATTGTATTTAGAACGCTATTAGTTGATGTGTCCATCCACCTCGTATTCATCCAGTGTTATGCGATCTGCTTTCCAATTCCTTAATTATGTGTGAAATGGATTATGCTTATTGAGATTGTTATTTTAAGGGACGGAACATCAGGGTAATGTGCAAATTTGTTTGACCTCATTGTGCATTAAATAAAACAGTTGTTTTATCATATTGCTCCCATGCCAACCTAGTTTTACGCGGATGGAAGTTTAACATTTCCAAACAGATGGACAAAATTCAGTGGTAGAATGGACGAAAATTTGTTGTTTGAATATTATAAAACTCAAATGTGTAAAAAGTGCTTTACTTCAAGCATAGGAGTTTTAAAAGCCAATCTTCAGTGTTGCTTTCGTAATTTAGCACAAAAATACAATTTCAGTTTGTCAACGTGTTAATTGGGTGGGGAATAACAATAATATTCTCACATTTACTAACCTAAAAACATTACAGTCATGAAATAATTATATACAAATCAGCCGTTCTAGCTAGAGCTTTGCTAAACCACTGCTTGGCAGCCAGGCGGCGGTCCAAGATGAATGGTGGGAGACCATACGATTTATTCCTTGTAGGCAGGTCGAGTGATGAGTTCAGCAGCAGTCAGTGTCAATAGCAGTGCGAGTGACCTCGAGTCGCTGCTTCTCCAACCTCTCCTACCCCACCGGCTACACTTACCCTCTTGCGCATGGAGTCAGAGCTCATGCTAGAAGGGTCTAAGAGTACACTTATACACTTCTCGAAAATAGAGGAGGGGGGGTTATTTGCATGACATGTTCCGCTCCTTGGGCGAACATCATCAGATCCTGTTGACTTAAAGCCTATTTTATTTAGGTTTAGTGGATAGCAATTATGTACAATATTATACACTATTGTTAACGTATAAAAACTCTTTTACAACATGTCAATTATTCAACTGTGTTCGGTTAATTTATACTAATCCTGAGTATATTGCGTTTGCTTTGTTAGTACTAGCTATGAATTACGCCCGTTAGACAAGGATTTTGGGGAGCCGCCGGTTTCAAATGGCCGTTCTAAGACCCTTCTCCAGCCAACACACACACATAGGAAAACGACACATTCTTGGAGAGGTTCAGCACGAAAAACTGCAATCGGGGGTGTCGGGAATATATGAGGTTCTGAAAGTATTTCAACCAGCCCAGAGGAATGCATCGACACAACAAAACAAACCTAATCAAGAAAGAGGCCAGACTTAAGTTAAAATCCAATAAATTGATTCATAAAAAACAGATTCCTAGCCTAGTTATGAGAGATAAGAAATCGGCTACTCCGTATTAATCTGCCCTGAAAAAGAAATGGTAAAAAACGTCCTGACTGATAAATCTTCTCACAATCTTAAATACAAAGCGATAGTAAATACACTAAGTGTATGACACGTAAGTCGTCCCTATGCAATAAATCAGGAATGACTAATAATAATAATAACAACATCTGAGAATTTACAGCAAAGCAAGACATTTACATGTTTACAAGGCTAGCGGTCATTTACATGTACGAGCACAATAAAATAGCTAAGTTATGTTGGTGTCATCTCCAACATTTAAATTTAACGTTATTCATCTAACGAATCCTACTTGAAGCTAAATGAAAATAAACGATAGGCGTTTATTGCAAGAAAAATCAAATCTATGCACAATCTAGTCCTGACAAACAAACCAAACATTAATCTGATAAACTCAAATATTTAGAGATCAAAAACACTCCTAACATGTGTGCAAATTGCACTCTTCCTGCACGATTTATCGCTCTTTGCGACAAATGGTCATAAGTGTAATGAAAAGAGAGAAGAAAGAAAGTCAGAAACCGCTATGACAAGCTGCCATAACTCAAGTGCGTGTATTTCCATTATCACGACATTAATTGAACGTCGTCTCAATCTCAGGATAACAGTCAAAATGTATCAAAACAAACGAAGATCAGCAGGTTCTAGTGTCGGTCATGCAAACATAAATTGAAGTTTAGCATTCAACTCATATTTAATGTCCAATAATTATTTAAGCACTGTTTATAATTTCAAAATCCTATCACATGATTATTAATTTACAAGTTTATTCATTTTTAAACCTCAAAGTGTATTTGTAAATTTTATTGACTATGAATCTCGTTCAGTGTAGCTATGTGTAGGGAATGAGACCATCTAAATACCTCGTAGATTATCAGTGACAAAAATATCTCCGTACACCAACTTTATGGACACACCATGGTTCATACAATAACACGAACTCGTCAGTCCTTCCATCACCGGTCAACACGACAAAAAGTTCATTGTTGCCGGCATAAACAACAGCTCCAAAACCTGAGCAATAAATATCAATAATGTCTGCTACAAGACAACACATAGAATGGCTCCCTAATTTATACATGATTCCCTGCATACATTGGCAACGTAATCCATCGTATCAGCAATCAGCTGTTTTCAATTAAGTATTACATTACAATCAACATTCTAACCAGTGCCTTCACAACAGCGTGTTTAACACACGACTTAATACTTTTATCTTTAATAATTTGCTCTCCAAGGCCACGATAAATAACCTGCATCGAACTAGCGATACTTCGCTTCCTAACACATTCCTTTACGTTCGTCTAAGTCGTCATTTCAATGTCTCAAATAAACAAAAGAATATCTCTACGACCTGAATGTGTTTCTGCATGTGTTTCTCCCTGTCTGCTGCGATCTGACAAAAAATGTCACTGCCTTCTAAACTCATTTCACAGTTACATAAGCAAAAATTCATATCGCAGTGCGACCTACAGTACAAATATCCACACAAGGCCACTGCCCTTGACCATGACAAACATCTGTCAACCAGTGTATAACTTTTTTATGTGGAACGCCAAACAGCATTCTGCCTGTCTGTGGAACTGATACTATTCATTGAAAACTTCGCCTGCCCTGGAGTGTAACAGAGCCTATAAAACAACCAAACCTAATACTTCTAAATACATTCTTACCTAAGATTGTGCAGTAAGTGAAACCATTTAAAACTAATCTACAGGTATACGGAAGGGTATACGGAAAGCAATTTTGTGGGAAAAAATCAAAAAAACATTTTTTGCATATTATTAAACTTTGGAATTTCCTTTTTAAAATGACATATACATCTTGAAGAAATAATGTATGGAAGTATTTTAATTATTTAAAAAAAATATTGGCATACGCGCGGCGAGTGTTCTGCTCTGCGTGGCGGATGACTTGCTGTCAACTTTTTGAGGTTTTATTATTTGCACGCATATCGCGCTAAACTAGGAACTATTCCTATATTTGAATGAAATGTTGTCGTCTATTATTGTCCGTTGGCCATATTGTAACGGCTTGCATTGTTGATGGTTCTTTGTTTGCTGCTTAGAAACAACTTTTGCCGCGTTTCTTCGCAAGTTATTTCTGAGAGTTTATGTAAAGTTTGTGGAAGTTATGCCTCGATTTTCGAACAAAGTGTTCAGGAAACGTGTGCCCTGGCAAAAGAAGAAATGTGCTTCTTCAAGGCTAGAAACCTCTTGTTCAGAATCATCACGTTGTGATGCAGGGCAAGTACGCTTAACCTAAAAAACGTGAGTGGAAAAAATCGTGAAATTCCATTTGATAAGACGGCTGCTGGGACACAGAGCTCATCTAATAGAAAACTGATTGATGTCGAACAGAAAGAAACAAATTAGGAATATGATAATCACCATAGTTTGCCACGAGCTATAATAGAGACAATCAGACCTATCTTCAGGAATCTTGCAGACCTCAACCTTCTGAAGAAATGTTTGCATGGTAGAACTCAGAATCCCAATGAATGTGTGAATAGGGTCATATAGGACAGACTACCAAAATCGGTGTTTGGGATTAATACAATTCATCTTGGTGTGTTTTATGCTTTTGCATCCTTCAATCAGGGTAACATTGCAAAATGCAAAGTTCTGGAGAAGCTAGGATTGTGTGTGGGCTCCCGAATGGTATTCTATAGACATGGAGAGATTAAGATTATCAAAAAATGCTATCAAAGGCATCATGAACTGTGGAAGAAACAGGAGAGCCACCAAGAGGAAGCTTCTTGATGAATTACAAGAGGATGCTGATAATCCCATCTATGCACTAGGCCTGCACTGGTGTTGAAACTTTGGAGCCCATTTCCCATAAATTCATTTTTTCCTACAAAAGGATTTTTATCTCAGAAACTATTACTGATATCATTTTGAAATTTGCAGGGCTCCTTTGTATGAGTATCACATACATTCTGAAGTGGAACGCAAAACAGCATTCAGCCTCTCTGTGGAACTGATGCGATTCATTAAAATCTTCGTCTGACCTAATACTACTAAATAAATTCCTACCTAAGATTGTGCAGTAAGTAAAACCATTTAAAACTAATCTACAGGTCCAAACCTTAACATAAAAGTGTATTTAAAGCATATCGTCACTTACAGATCGATGCTTTGCATTGTTTGAGCCTCGCTTTAGGGTGGCATACCGAGCTCTGGCTTCGATTCCTGCAATCTCCTCATTGGTTTACGCGTGAATTAGCATCGTAAGTTCCCCCAGTCCATGGCGTCTATTCCATCATCATTCCTTCCATATTATAATAGTAATAATTAGCGGTGTTTCCAATAGCAATGGGAGCAGTTTCCATGATGTAGGAGATATTATAGTACGATGATTTGAGCACTGATTTTAATACTTCACACGTTCAGATTCTCACTGAATCCACAGTGCGAATGATCAAATTGCCTTCATTCATTCCGTCACTGCTGCTATTATATCACTTGTGTGATATGCTCACTAAAAACTTATACTTTGAAATCTGTAGAACACGTGGTCCATTTATATTATGCAAATCACTCTCTCCATTCTACTTGAATTACTCAATTTTAATATAGCACATGTTGTAACATAAAAATGCATTAAAGTTCACCAATGTCCATTCCAATTAACGTTTTAAATAAATGTACATCTAGCGTGATAGAACTGCGACCATGTGGTCAGCCATCAACCTCAACCAGGTTATCGTAACACCAAATTACAAAAATATGCCTAACATGGCATCAAAACACTGGTCGTCACACTGTACGCAATTCTTGTTATAAATCGTACAAGGATGCGTTTTTATTAATCGACTAATGTCGGATTTCCTCACAATTAAATTCTTCACATTATCAATAGCCTGAACAAACAAGTTTAATCTCCACGAGACATACACGTGCTATAAAGTGCTTCTGGGTAACGAACGGAACTGGTGTCGTCACAACAGGCATCAATCATTTGATTAAATCAATGCCTCGCCTTTCTGCGATGCTATAAATACATGAAATGGTTCCAAAAATTCCAAAATATTTCTATGTCATTTCTAAAATACTCCAAACATATACAAATCATCCGTAAGTTGAATTCCACATAAATATCAATTTCCAGCGAGGATCAAAGAGTTTACATAACTGCCCAGTAAGTTCAGCGTTTTTCCATTGCATCTCGCATCATATCGATCATCCTGGTGATTATTTGCCTCGTCGAACATGCACTATCAGGTGCAGTATCTAACGGTGTTTGTGAAAGCCCATTATGTAGACACGAACTTTCGACGAGCAGTGGTGTATTACGAGCACTAACAACGTTTTCTTTTCAGTAATCAGACAAGAGGCTCACTTCAGTATTGTTTAACACTAACAAGGTTTTTGATGTCTTAACAACATAACGAGTACTAACGACGCAAACGCAATATTTAAAGGAGGGCTATCAATTATTAACGGAGCACAAGTGTGAATGTAACATTTTATCAAAGTTTTTACAACTTAATAGTTATATATACAGTATATATATTTGTGAATGAGATGTGTTATATGCACATCAACCAAACCTAACAAAGCATATCGTCCAATTAACCCCCCCCCCCACTTTTTCGAGAAGTGTATGAAATAATTAACCAATGTAATGTTTTCAAGATGAGTTTAAAAGTGTTATTCCCCGCCTATTCCATTGGACATATTAACGTGTTGACCGACCGAAAAGCAATTCATTAAATTTAATTTTCGATCAATCAATTTGAAATAATGATTCATGAAAAGAATGGGATAAAGTAAAAACTTCTGATCTGCATTGCAGAGTAGTTCAGATGATCGCAAAGAGTATTTCTATTTATTTTAAGGAAAAAGTAAAATCAAAACGAAATTCTTACAATTTACAACCTGTGCTGCCTAAAAGTGAAAACATCTTTGGTAAAATGGTGAACTAGTGATCGTAGTGAGTGGATGTGCGAATAAAGATCTTAAAAATAAGATTGAGGTTAGGGAATGTACTTCTTCAATGCGAGAAAGAAGAGAACTTACAGTTACAACTAAAACTGCGGAAAGAAGTCATCGCATTTTACGGTATTGTTTTATCCGGCTAACTTTATGACAGTTAGCAAAGTGTTTTAGGGATGTAAGTGCGCAGATTATAACAGGAAATTCACCACGTAAATCGTCCATTCAGCTCTTAATTCAATATCCTTTACGGCGTTAAGTTTTCGTTTTAAACAATATTTGGCAACAATTTCTAACTCTACTTCATTATCGTCCTCGTATGCCCCTACAGTAATGTTTGCTTGTTTGATTCTTTCATATACTGAAGCGATTAATGAAAATGAATGCTTCTCTAGAATAACAACTTCTTTAGAATCCTGAATTTATTGTATCGATTAGATATACGAAGAAGGTAAAAGTGGAATATTTGTTAGTTAGTGTCATATATAAGAATTCATTGCCATATGTAACAATTCATACATTAAGCATGATGAAAATAAGAAACGATCTTGAAATGCTGACAACAGGAACAACAGCATGGATTATTCGTTTTGAACGAAAACTTTATGACATAGAAGCTATTGGTTTATGGTCAATTGGTGAAGCTATTTGCTAAAATGCATTCTGTCCATTTACACACGTTGAATTGCCAGTCACAAGGTGCAAACCGATAAACATTGAACTCTAAATAGACTGAAAACAAATGTTTAACAAGGGATGTTATTGGTTTAAGTGTATTCCGACCACTCAAACATGAAGAATTGCCCGTCATAAGGTGCACACTCTTACCCAAAAAATTCTGCATGGACTGAAGAAGAATGTTGAACAAGGGAAGGTACTCTGTCCACTCTCGTGTGGAAAACTGCCTGTTATAAGGTACACACTCATACCCATAAAATGCTGCATAGACTGGAGAAAAATGTTAAACAGGGGAAGTTACTTTGTCCACTCCTGAGTGAAAAATGGTAGTCAAAAGCTATAAAACTTTGCATGGGCTGAAAATGAATGTTCAACAAGGGAACCTCGCAAACGTGATGGCCCAGATATTGATGAAACTTGGTACACATATTGCTCGGACAACAAGGAAAACATCTATGATGGTACATCGGACCAAAATTCAAGTAAGCTCTCGCTGGAGAGGTGCAACTACACCAGATCAAATACGCTCGAGCAGGACGTGTATGCCAACCGATACTGTTCTACGACAACTTTTCCCTCTTCGGTGTGAATTTCACTTGCAAGTAATTTATAACAGAGGTATTTCTATTGGAGATCACTCATTGCATGGTCTACTTTAGTTGCCGCTGTAAAAACTTATAGCTTGTGCGTTGTGCAATATCATGCAATGCTCACAGTACTTGTTTGATTTGTTACTCATGACGGTATTCCTACGTCTAGACATTAGTACGCGAGGCCGGTCGATTTGCCAAGGAGTTCATGGAACATGCGAAGTTTATGATTTAGGCAGCCATCATACAACCTGTTGCCGTATCCAAGGAATGCTGAAGTAAGGACTAGAAAAGTGATAGGTGAATAGATAAAAACTCGTATGACCTCAGCTACAAGTCGTCAATCATTTAGGTGGTCTACGGAGGCTAATCACTGTGCCTGTGCAAACAGGAGCCTTTGCTCTTATGGGATGTTTATAGGCTAATTCTATTATTTATGATAGATACCTTTGTATGAATTTGTTTTAGTTTTATTGTAAACCGGTCAGAGGGCACTATGTGTATGGGGCTTGCCATATCCCCCGGACATTCTATAAATCAATATATAAATAAACAAATAAATGAATGTGTTCCAGTGAGATTGGAAATTTCGAGATTGTGATGTGCTCCTGTAAGTTTTTTCAAATGCCTAGATTTCACACTCACTATTTATTTTGATGTTTGAAGCCTGTGATATGCATGTGCAGTGTTATAGAGATATTCAGCACAATACTGTACGGGGAGTGATGGAATAATGGAACCTGCACTGTTTCGTTTGCCATAAAGCTTCAAGTGAAAGGTGAATGAAGAGCGATAGAGGAGCACAGTGCACATTACACACACCAGGTATTGACTGCTGATCATATTAGGCTGTGTTATGAATACAAAGCCAGTCCTGTATACAATGGAAACACAATCCTAGAGGATGTTATGACAAGCCCTGTTGGGAGACAAACCCATAACAGCTAATTCCTCGGATATTGATCTATACAGTCCTCTGGGAATACCTTACTTCATCACAGAAATTGCATACAAACCCACACTATTCCATGTACAATATACCTAACAACGGCTTTAAGATGCCACTTGGCAAACCAAAATGCACCGTGCTAGTAGGGACGGGCGTGTATGTGGACCTATTGTCCTCGTGTCAGTCATTCGAAGTTTTCGCCTATGTGCTTGATCATCCCGCACATGTAAAGCGGTGACGTTGCCGACACATCATGGGTTTAGACCAGGGGTTCTCAAACTATTTCTGTCGCGCCCCCGTTCTGAAAGATGAAATATCTAGTGCCCTCCTCCCTATTCTAATTTCTTTTCTTAGCACTTCTCATAGGCTACTTCCCACAAAAAAAGATCACACAAGATCTACTGTGTATGCTACTGCCTAATTAGGATTTCAACTACCAGTTACATTAATAATAATTATAACACACACTTCATTATTATTTGAGCACTTCAAATGTCATGCATATGTATTACATTTGCTTATAAAAATAAAAACTACTGCTGCACGTGCAGTTATTGGAATTGAGCAAATTTTATTGTTTCGCTAATTAGCTCTTTAGCTGAGACACCTGTGTTCAGTAATGCTTTTCATATTTCAAATATCGAGACTTATAAATGACAATATAAATAATTTATACAATTTTCAACATTTCACTGTGAATTTGAAAAATGTTATGTTAAAACTCTTCACCCATGAAAAAGTAAAACAGGAGAATAAAAGTGTACATGGATCAGAATTCGGTAATTCTCAGACACTTACGGAGTTAGTGTGATGTGTGAGCTTGAATTTGAGATGAAAGTAAATCCAGTCTTGGTTGGATGTTTGAAACAGCAACCCGCAGATCCCTTCCAGCTGGAGCCGAGACCGATGCTTCGTCTTGACGGATGCCATTGCGGAAAATGTTGACTCACACAAGTAAGTTGAAGCGAAGGGTAATAACAGGTCCACTGCTTTTCTTGACAAAATGGGATATTCATTGCAAATCTGCAGCCAATTATTTTCAAGATACTTCTACTCAAATTCATTTCGAAGTATTCTGTCACTTGAGAGTTATATTAGTTCATCCTGTTCTGCCGTTGACAGGTGGGCTGTTACGTTCGTTTCAAACGGACTGCGAATTCAGTAATTCTCAGTTGACGGTAGTGGAAATCTACCCTCGAATTTTTGACGAAGGTTTTGCAGGTGTTCTACAACAATTCCATTAATTTGACAAATATCTAACTAATTTTCTTCCAGGAATTCATTCGGACAATGAAACATCACACAGTTACCTTTGTCCATCTGGGCTTTCCAAAGTTCAAGTTTTCTCTTCTTGTCGCTTAGAGTGAAAATATTACTATTTCGTCCCTGAAGTGGCACGTTAAGTTCATTCAGTTTTTCAAATACCTCAGCCTAGTAGCACAGTATTAGAAACCATTTCCTATCCAGAAACAGGGCTGCGAGTGAAGGACTGCTGTACAATAGGAAAATACGAAGTTCATTCTTCAACTCCACAAAGTCACGAAGAACTCGACCACGAGACAACCAACGTACCTCCGTGTGCAATAGAAGCGAATCATGTGTAGATCCCATCTCCTCGCAAAGAATGGAAAATAGCCGACTGTTTAAAGCTCTTGCTTTCAGAAAATTTACAACACTAATCACATCATTCAGCACTTTATTGACTTCCAGTTGTAGTACTTTTGCAGCCAATGCCTCCCTGTGTATCATGCAATGTGTGCATTTTAAAGAATTAGTAACAGCACTCACTCTTGCTCTGAAACCCATTTTAGTTCCAGTAAATGCCGACGCCCCATCAGTACATATACCAACACAATTTGTCCATAAGAGATTGTTGTCAATAACAAGAAGTTCCGTGAAGAACTATACAGCCTACTTTTCATGCCAATGATTATTCTACAGTATATGAACCTATCTAGAATAATGACAAAATTAAGTTGGTAATATCGAATTATCAAATTAGTTCAAAATATACCTGGTATAATGTAGCCTAATAGAGCACTACAGTTGGCAGCCCTGGTGACTGAATATATTCTTAGTTCCATCTCTTAAGGTACAGAATACAAAATTAGGTTGAAGTCCAATGGACGTTACATGCAGTTAGACACTGGATCTATCAGCACGCGTAAAAGCATGTTGCCAACAATACCATGCGTGTGCTGGTCAGAAATAATCTGAAATATTATGATATCTTGTTGTGCCAATTTTGGATGAAATCCATTTGTTAGTATAGAAGTTACATGTATTTTAAAATTGGACATATCAGCAGGCATAGAATCATGTTGGCAGCACTGCCTTGTATTAATTACTCCAAATTAATCTACAATGTCAGGTGCTATACGTGTGCAAAGTATAGAGCTGTTGGCTTGCATACTTTCTGATATATTGATATTGGGGTAAAAGAATATAGACAGCATTTATTAACAGTTGGCAGCCCTGATTGTTCTTAACAATACTTACAGTCATTCTGTTATGGTACACATAGCCCATACGAAATTTGGTTGTAATCCAACAGATAGTATAGAAGTTACATGTATTTAAAAATTGGTACTATCAGCAGGCTTATAATCATGTTGGTAGAACTGACGTATATAAGTTACTCCAAATTAATCTAAAATGTCAGAATATACGTGTGCATAGTTTAAAGCTGTTGGCTTGCATACTTTCTGATAAATTGGTATTTGGATAAAAAAATAGAGAGAGCAATTATTAACAGTTGGCAGCCCTGGTGGCTCTTAAGAATACGCTCAATCATATCTGTTTATGTACAGATATTACATACAAAATTTGGTTGAAATCCAATTGATAGTGTAGAAGTTATATGCATATAAACATTGGACCTATCAGAAGGCTTAAAATTATTTTGGCAACACTGTCATTGTTGGACTCCTGGAAATTAAACTGAAATAGTATTATCTGCATGTGTACCAATTTTGGAATAGCTCCCATGCATACCTTGCGAGATATCCAACATGGAGCTCAAATTTCTAGTGCGTTTTTTCAGCAGTTGGTAGCACAGACATCATTTTCAAATATGGACGTGAGATATTCCGGTGCACATCTTTACTCATACTAAATTTGGTTTTGATTGCTGCAGCCGTTTAGGAGTTGATAGGGGGGGGGGACACACACACAGCCAGCCAGACAGACAGACAGACAGAAAGACAGACAGACAGACACACATTTTCCCGGATCGATCTCATAAATCTACTTTTTCCTCATTTTTGCAAAATGTGAAAAGTAAACTAAAAATATATTCGCCTGTAGTCCGCCCTTCCAGAGTTTTACAAAATAGTAAATCCTAGTGCATTTCATTTTCATGACAGTACCGTACAAAACAAGAAGCTGTGCTCTGTTTACGATATCAGTACTGTCATCAATTTGCAGGCAAATTTTGGGCTATCGTGAAGACGTGGTAGCAATTGATTTTTTTTTATGTCAGAGGCTACTTCATCAATACGACGAGTTACTGTATCATTTGAGAGCGGTATCGACTTCAAACACTCCATGCATGATCGCGCACATTTTCACGGCTGCAGAAAGAAGTAATTTCTCACCAATAATATGTGGTGATTTGGATTTTGCAATTAAATGGGATACCTCCAAGTATGCTCTTAGCGCTTTCTTAGGAACTGTTGCGTGCTTTTCTAGGAATCTAACATTTCCTTTTAGTTGTTGCTCGTGGCACTTAAAAATGCTAAAGGATTACTTACACAGTCTGGATGTTTAGTCTGCAAGTGTCTCTTAAGTTTCACAGGCTTCAAACTGTCGTTTGCTAAAATCTCCAAACAAAAAACGCATTGAGGTTGTTCCTGATTATTATTTGAAAGAATGCTGGTAGAGCCTAATGTCAGGTAATCGTCTTGATATTTACGCACATTCACTTTGTGTGCAGAATTAATAATCCTGATGGGAGCAGAAGTAGACGCGGAAGAACAATGGACTTTGTTTATATTCGAACCTTGTTCTTTTTCCGAAGGAGGGCAAGCAAGCACTATCACTTTCATGGGGTCTCTTTTTACAACTTCTAATAAGCCACTTATCCATGGGTAATGGCGTCACTCGTATCAGTTTATTGTAAAGTTGGGTAACCACGCACTAGAATTCACCTGTTCACTCACTGTCGTTGAACTGACTGGAAAGACCTAGCTGAATTCAAATCGGCAACGGCAGAAATAGAAGAATCCATTCTTGGAATCTATTCTTGAAAGGAAGTGGCGGTCACATGGTCAAGCGGCTTATTGTCATTAAGAGTTTGATAAGGAGATGTCACTGCGGGTGGCGAGTGAAAGGGAGCTGTGTGGGGAATATTACTCGCCTCCTTTTTTCAGAATTCCTGCTAGCAGGATCTACTGGTCAGTTCTTGTAGTATTGGGAGAGGAGGGGGGGGAGGGGGTGCCCCCACTTTGAGAACCCCTGCTTTAGACTGCACTTTTGCTTTTTCAATGTTCCTTTTAGGCAACCCAACACACTGAGCTGTTTGTAACTGGTGTACCCTGTTCAATCTACATTATTTGACTTTAAGCGAACAGGCCCATGGGACCACGGGATGGCTCCTATCACTTCAACCGTGTGCTGCTACAAACCTCAACCTCTACTGGGTGCTGGATATTACTCTCTGCCACCAGCCGTCCTGTGTGTATGCCGGTCTGGGCAGACACTTACAGATTCTATCCCTCCTCCCAGTCTTTATCCTACCTAGTGGCCTTATTCCATAAGAAACGAAATCGAACGACTTCAAAGGCCATTAATGAGTGTTCATCCGAGTAGCATAAAAGGTGTTGACATTTCATCAGACCTAAGACAGTCAGACTGTTGTACATCTTATCCAGCTCACGATTTTACTGGATACGTCATTTCACAGTGGCCATATTGTAATTGTTTGGCCCAGTTGATAAAAATAATAGTAATATTAGTTGTTGGGCGCCAGATCACTACTTGCAATTGTGAACCAAAAATATGATAATAATAATCATAAACCTGTAATAGAGCAACAATAACTTCCTACCTCAGGTCGTTGCGTGACGAAATCAACCAACCCACCAGTAATCACATTTGGAGTTTCTTAGGTGTTTGGAACTCGATTATGTAGTTTATTATGCGCTCCCAATGAATACAAACCATAGCCTTCAGGAAATTCACGAAGAGCACATGAAGATGTTCATCTTGTTCGTTTTTGCTGGGATAGCACGTAAACGTTATCACCATTTTGAAAACAGCTGGGTAATTACCAATCACTTCTCCCGCACTTAGTATGTTTCTACCAATTATTCAGTTGTACAGGAAAGTATAGCAGGTGCTGTAGGGGGCAATTCCGTAGTATTTGGAGCAGTCCGTCCTGTCAGTCTTCTTGTTGGCAGATTAGTTGATCGCTGTCTTCCATTATACTAGGTTCCATTCCATATTCTATCGATTAGTTCATGAACACTCTCTTGCAGTCTCTCGCCTCCTTTATGGATAACCTCCACCTCGATCCCAAACTCTGAGATCACTGTCTTCTTCAGCCTCATCATTTGATTCTTGATTTCTACCGGTGTGGTTGGTGAATAGTCTAAACCAATAGTGGCTTGAGACTGATATTTGGGTTTGTCACAGTTAAGAAACTCATTGACGTCCTGCATCCATCTCGCAGCGATGTTAAGTTTATTCGTAAAACTTCTCCCAGTGTTTATCTTGACGAACGTACGGTGGCTCCGGATTACCTTTGTTCGCATTTGCGAAGGCTACAAAAGCCTGTAAATTATCTATTTTAGCTTTACGTAATATTCGAGAGAAAAAGAAAGTATAATGTCAGCTGTTGCTTAACCGATAATTTGACATGTGCATGCAAGTGTTTTATGTTTTCTTGTTTCAGTCTTAATCGACTGTTTCGTTAAATTATTTATGATATTCTGTACTTACTTGTACTGTATTTAAGTATGCAATGTTGTAAGGTATTTCTCTTAGGCCTGTGGCAGTGAAATTAGCCCTACTGAACTTCATAAGTGTTAAATTCAAAGTGACAGCCATATTGCCATCATACGATTCTTCTTCATTTCAACGCTTCACATTGGTCGCCTTCTTCTGCCGACCAATCGTAGTTCCCAGCTAATCGAATGTTCGGAACACTTCTGCTTGCTGATATATGTACATCGCTTGCGGTTTTGACTTCTTCACATCATGTCATCTTGTCATCTTGTCAACTTGTCATCACGTCGCTATACGTCTGAACATGACCACACGTTTCTACAAGTGTTAGCAAGGCATCATTCACCTCTTCATGTCTCGACTCATCAAGTCGTGACACTCTCGTGGTCACTTGTTTTCACACTTAGTCTACAGGACATTGCTGTCATGTCGCAATATTCGACAACCCAGCACACTTCATTACGTCCACACACTTGAAGATTTAACCCGCTCCACATTCGGACTTGAGTTTTTTCTTCGAGGAAATTACGTCTTACTATAGAACTTTAGCAATCTTTAAGTTTGCTTCAAGCTCAACTGACATACTGTCATATTTTAAGTGCTCTTAAATAGTCTACAAGTAATTATCTTCTTTCAACAAATCTAGTCAAAGTGTAAAGTGTGTTTCTCTTGGCGACATTCAACAATGGCTTTGCTGTACTGCAACATTTACTGCTCCTGGTGAGGTAGCTTGATTAGAGACCACCTAGGTCTTTATGATTTCAACATTTTTCCTACTCATGGTCACATTAACATGAGTTACCTTCGCCTCAAGAAACAAAACCCAGATAAGTAAAATGCTCCATTGATCTTTCTCTGAACTGTTCATCAAGATCATCAAGTAAAATTTATTTACCATGTTTTCTTCCGGGCTCTATTTTCAGGCCGCTCAATTTTGCATTGGAGCTTACAGCTCTCTAGTCTCTGTTTAAAATATTCTTTCTTGAAGGCTTTGAATTTGCCTTTTTCATGTTTATAGCTAAGATCACTGGTTACCTACGCATTAAGTACCCAGTTCTTTTCATTTATTCGGCTTTACTTGCTTGTCTGCATTTTTGGGTCTAACCTGTAATGCACACAAGTTTCACTGAGTTCTTTCATCAATTCCTATTCGCATA
Organism: Meconema thalassinum; assembly: GCA_946902985.2. Classification (NCBI taxonomy): domain Eukaryota; kingdom Metazoa; phylum Arthropoda; class Insecta; order Orthoptera; family Tettigoniidae; genus Meconema; species Meconema thalassinum. The sequence continues at coordinate 1,455,641,245 of OX336389.2, forward strand.
TCGACTGGTTTTTGCTATCTTCCGACTTCTATACAAAGTTACCTTTCTTATTCACTGTGGATTTATTGGCGTTTCGAGATTTTTATCCTCGAACTCAATAAAGACATCTCAACCTTATTTAGGGTTAAATTTGCATGTTGGGTTGAAGGGTGTTTTTTAGATTGGGTCCTCATGCACCTAGCAACTCTGCTATTTAGTATCACGCTGGCTTCCTAGCTTTAGGTTGTTTAACCTATTTTTCATAATTGTTCGTTCAAACATTTTGGGATTGAGCCCCCAAATGTTTGAAGATGGACTACATACAGTAGTTTTTCTAGCATCTTAGGCTAGGCCCCCAAGTGTTAGACTTTATATTGCAACATTGTTTGCAGATACCAATTGATATGTTATTTACATTATTTGCAATTTCGTTTCATTTCATTGTTAACGAAACTTTAAATTGTTTAACTCATATTCAAATGTTTATTGGGCTTGTCACTTTTGTTGAATATTCCTTGTTGTTAATACATTTACAATATTTAAGCAACTTGTTCTCTCTTTACATTTCTTTTGTTCTTAATGCTTAAACCTATTTTTTGTAATGCTCAACTTAAATCAGACTCAAAGCGTCTCTTTGAGTTCTCTCCAACATGGGAGGTCTTAAATCGACCGATCCTTACCAACCTTCTTAAAGAAATTTATGTTACGGTACACCTTCCGAGCCTCTTCTACCAAGAAGTCCTGTTCAATCTGATGTGTCACATCTTTGGCACAATTCCTCTTTGGTCTCTCTAAAGGTCGATTGAGTGCTTTGTTCTGCTCAAAATCTGTTTTACATAGCATTCTTGAAGCCATTGTCGTTGCACACTTCATTCTAACTGTGTAATCAATTGCTGAATTAAGTACCTCCTCTTTCCTGAACCTGACATGAGATTGGATGGCTTGGTTAAAACATCACAATCCATGCCGTGATACGAGTACAAACTACAGACGATCTCGTGGATAGGATTTAGTTTGGATAAAAATATCGTCAATAATTAACGCCGGGAGGACGAAATGCAAAATAATCCTAGGGGTGGGAACTAAATATCGGTAGGGTAGGTCTACATGAAACTACATCGCCCATAATCCACAAAGATAATGGTAGAGTATTTCAGGATCAACTATCAAATAACATTCAATCGTTCGTACAACTCATCCATATTTTGGTACATAATAATCATTAAATAACCCTACCTTGCTTTCCGAGATTAAGCTAATTGACGCTTGAAGTGGATCCAAAGATAATGAAATTCAAACACTCAAAAGTTACGCAAATACGGACGAAATCCTCATATACGTCCTCATGTTATGTAATCAAGTCGGAGATCAGTCCAGGAAGAAATTAATAAAAGAAAATATTCTCAGAATTGCACCTTAAGAATTCTTCAAGCACCTATGACTGTCCAAAACTGGCGTGGTCAACTGCTCTCACTGAAGTACATTAGTTGAAGTAACTTAAAATAAGAAGATCTCCTTCTAGCTAAACATGCATAATACCCTAATACAGGCCGTTCATGCTGTACAAATTTTTTACAAATTTACCCAACTTCCACTTGTATCCACACTCATTTTGTGAGTTCAACTGTCCAATGTTGGTCTCTCTTACGTCCAAGTTTATCAATTACATTTAATCTAATGGGCTTTGTAAAACTAGCATTGATTTCAAGTCAAAGTCAGTAATCTTACTCATCATCCTCGACGAAATTAGTAACATTTTTCTGTGACTAAATCAGACACATATAACCAACTTAATCTCTAAAATTCACATCATTTACAGGCTCCCATCTAACTTGGGAATTATTGAAACGTGAGAAACAACCTCACTACTGAAACTGTCCAAAGTTTCAAGGAGTCACACCCTCACTTTTGGGACCTACAATTTATTATTATGTTTATATTTTTATGAGATGTTTTTATTCCTATTTAATTATTTATCTGAGCATATATTCTAGCACCGTTTATTAAGATTTAATTAAATTAGTGGTTCAAATCCCGGTCACTCCAGGTGAGATATGTGCTGGACAATGCTGAGGCAGACAGGTTTTTCTCCAGGTATTCTGGTATTCCCTGTCACAAATGTAATTCCAGAAACACTCTCCACTGACATTTCATTTCATCTGTCATTCATTTAATCATTGCCACAGGGGACTGCGACAGGCTTCGGCAGTCGGCACTGTTCATATCCTCGCCGCTAGATGGGGGCTTCATTCAATCCATTCCCTGACCCAGTCGGTCGACTGGATGCAGGCTGTGGATTTTTATTTTCAGTGGTTAAGATAAATAATTTGTTGCAAGTTCTTCTGTCTAGGGTTGATGTCAAAATATTGTGCACTGTATAATATATATTTGGGAGAGTTTTTTGACAGGAAGTCAGTGACTGATCTGCAAGTGTGTCTCTTGTCGTAAACAGATTTCACATTATTCTTGGAAGTCAGTCCATACCGAGAATATGTGTCACATATTTTGGATACTAAAGGTCAGTCTATACCAGATTGTATTGGTTACTGTGAATTTGTGAGTGTGGTTTTTGGGTACTGTAATAGGAGATACTACCCCTTGGGTTGGAGAGCAATGAAGCATTCATTAAGTGATTTTCTTGCCTTAGAGATTTTCTCAAATGCTGGATTTACACTGAATTTGGTTCATGTTATAAGCTTGGACTTAGAATATGGGAAGACATGTGCTATGGTCACTTGTGCTTCTGGGGATTGAGTTATGTCAGGACATGTACAATATCTTTCAAGAGTTTCAGCTGGAGCGCTGGTTAAGGAGACTTCTCATCAGGGAATCTCGTGCTTAGTCTTAAAGAGATAACACTTGTCTCTTTATTTCGAAACGCTTATGCAATACTGCAAACTCGAGTCAGATTACGATATCCGTGGGACGTAGACAAATATATGGTCGACGGTTAATAGAGAATTAAGCTTAAAAGTACAGATAGTTAAGGTGCGAATTGGACTCTGAATATCCAGACTGGTTCAGAGGTCTAATTCAATCCAATCGACAATTAATACCATGTATTAATCGAGGGATATATACAGTAAATACGGCGAGTAGCAATCTTACATTTAACTATCATATTAGGAAACGAGAGAAACAAATTCGCTTTTTCAGTGCAAAGTTATAGTCCTAATTCTTTGGGAGCATTACCCCAGAATCAGTAGCAATAGTCTACAACTCCAGAGATCATCAACTGAAAGTACAGTATTTACATCATCACCCAGGGTTCTACAGAGTGTGTCATATATGTTGTGCAATGTAAATACATTGATAGGGAGTGTACTAGGATATTCTGTACGTGACAGAGATCATAATGTTTTAGAATACACATGTCGATACCAGATTTGCCATTTCATTATTTCATGTACTTCAGTAACGTGGTTAAGAGTGACTGTTTATCGTTGTTATTGAATCCGTCACGGTGTGTAACCCCCACCACCCCGAATCAAATACCAAATATATTATTGTTGAAGAAGGTATTGAAGATTAATATATTGGAGTCCATAGGGGCTGATCTGTTTCAATTATTACCCAACTGTGGGAAGAGTTCTGTTAAGTGAAGCTGACAGGTTACACCACATAGCCTGTGTGGTTCCCTAAACTTTTGTAGCACAATTATTACAATCTTAAGTAGCACCTTTTATTAAATATCAACATTAATGGAACCACAATACATATGGATTCTCCACGTACGACTTTCACCGACACCAAACATCTATTCATAATAATTTAATTATTCGATTAGTTGTTCTATTTTTGATACCCTTTACAATTATCTATAAAGTACAAAAACGACTTGTGCTTACATAATTATTGGTGCATATTGTACCCGTTCGTCCTGGGGATGCGATGACCCATCTGCTATTACATCGCATTCCTGTATTTCTAGGACAGAGCGGAGTTAAATGAACATCTAGTCAAATAAGGAATGTGTCGGAAATTCAGTTGAAATATTTCAAAAGCAGAGGGTAACACGAGATAAAGTATCTCCAGGGTCGTTACGGGTTTAAATTTAATTTAAAAAATGCAAATATAAATGGGCGCCATCAACTGAATCCCTAGCAAACCACATCCTTCCTGGTTAAGCCTTAATTAAGACAAGGAAAGAAATAGGAAAATCACATCATCATCAGATCACACCTAAGATAAAAACAAATTTATTAAACTTTGATAGTCAGACAGACATATTAAACACTCATCCTACCTGAGAGCATGGTCGAATGCCAACGTTAAATTGTCATTGTCCAGAAAATCGAACCATCTCTATTCTACTCAAAGTGTATTTAATCCACATAAAATAGGAAAAATTTCTAAAGTTCTCTTGGGTTCTCAGGATCACCGTAGCACTATGTCTTTGCGTCACTGACATTCGTGATACCTGAGACCTAACTTCTCTTTAAATTAACATCATGAATGTGGATGTAAAAATATTATTAATCTGTCTAAACACACACATTATAATCACATATTTTAAATATCACATAATTTATGGCTTGCATGGCATTATTCAAATGCTGAATATGTTAGTAAAATGCTCCTAAACATCGAATAAGTAATTTACACTATTTACACTGTCATTAATAATTGCTTGTTTGTGAATCACAGAAAATGCACTACTCATTGGTTATAATCATCATCATCATCAAAATTAAATATTTCTCACATTGGTTCTCATCTCAAAATTCAATATCTATTCATGTCAGAATAATTAATTCATTATCATCAAATCATTTAAATGAATATTATAATCATCAATTTTTTATGCTCTCTAATTATTCACACACTCTCATTTCATCATCTCTTTCAGATTAAATCATCTTAAATCATCAATATAAATTGTTTAATTCATCAATTCAAATTGCAATTCTTCAAATCATATCTCAATTAAATTTATTTAAATCCATTTAAATTCATTAATCATCAGCTTCTTTAATTAATTATCACATTCTAATTCAGTTATTCATCATCTATTTAATCATCTATTAATTTATTCAAATCAGCTTATTTATTCAAAATTTAATTTATCAATTTATTTAAATTTTATTCTTCTGGTTATTTAGATTTTCATTATTTCATCTAGTAATTCTGATTTTTATTTCATTAGGTGAGATCATTAATATGCTTAAATTTCAGATTATTATTTCATTAATTATTATTATCAGAAAATCTTGTATTATCAACATTATTTATTTGTTTAATTTCCTAACAAATTGTTTAATATGGGTTTATAGAACGTTGTCTTACAGTTTTATCACTTCCAAGTTATATCTCGTATTCAATTATCATGCCAAAAAAATATTATTGCCTTCACAAAATCACGTTGGATCTCACTATCCACAACTTCATCATCTACTATCACTTTATCAAATATCATATTTGAATACCACAATTATTCCACAAAACTCCATAAATATTCAGCGCACAGCATGAATCTCAAAATTATGCTAGACTGGGTTCGACAACCTCATGACTGCTTCAAAATACATTAGCAATATTGCAAATTCCACTTGGCAATTTCCACAAAATGCCTATCACAAACTTCACTTAACCACGTTGCATGATCTACAAAAAATATAACTGGCTTCAAATTATCAACGCACACAATCTCCAATAACTGTAATTAATCTGATCACATCTAGACAACTTCTTAAACAATTAGGAAAAATATTACCTTAGTAATTGAAATCAAATTCAAGATCTGCTTTCAAATAGCATAAATTCTCTTAAAATTCTCATAATTCACTTCACAGAAAAATACCAATGTGCTATAATCTCTCACATCAAAATATGCAATACTGATCTGCCTTAGAATAAATCTGACCATTAATGATTCATCTTACAAGATTCAATTACTTTAAATCCTTCTCAAAGGTATTAAATTCAATCATAAAAATTATCAAAAGCATCAACTGTATCAGCTGTTAAATGAAAGTACTCTCAAAAGAGTATAGCAACAAAATATTGGATTGGCAAACAAGAATTACAAAATGTAACCCTGCTGACATTTATTTTTAATTTATTTAACAAAATTCGACTGATATGTGACTAGTAGTTTCTTGTTTGATCCTCTTACAATCTCAAGTACACTCGGATGATACAAATGAGTTCCTCAATGGCAAGTAAAGATGAGTACCACCACGCCATCGTATAAATACGAAAGGCCTTGCCCCGTTGTCTATCATGATAATGCCCTGAACGATGGGTAAAGATGTGTACCACCACGCAATCGCCTAAAGCGAAAGGCCCCATCTCGTCGTCTAATGAGTGAATGTACCAGATTGGAATCAACAAGTCTCTAGTGTACCCATGTGAGTAATCTCGATGGTAAATATGCAGCTGCCTCCAGCTAGCATCAGGTCTCAGGCGCGTGCCGTTCCCCCAAATGAGCAGTGCATATTTTGGATTTGAGGCTATAAGGTAACAACTCTACAATAACAAGGCACAACTCTATTCTAAAACTTTAATTCAGTAAATAAAAATCATGGCTTCAAACACAAAAACAATCCCAAAACCAAAAAAAAACAAAACAAAGCAAACAAAAATTTTACTTCCACAATCCACAAACAAACAAAAATGAAATCATAATAAAGTCATATTAAACCATAAAGCTGTACCCTTATGTGAACTACATAAAGATATTCTAGTGCGCTGATGCACCTACGACTCCAATACAAACTGTACATTAACATAACAGTCATACAATGTGACTTCTTTAATATCACAAATTAATTATTCCTTAAACCTCTTGGTTTTACCAATTATGTGTGCCGTGCGTGTTTTGATTTTTCTCTTCTCACCAAACAAATGCTTGCATGCATTTACCTATTAGGACGTTGCACCGCAATCAACGTGCAACTCCATGATTATGTAAGCTACCCCTCCACTTCCTCTATTTATATGGTTCCACTGCATGCGTATGTAATTCCTACATAAAACGTTACGTTATAGCTTGTGTCGGATGCTACAATAGATTACCTTGCTCTCGTGGCGATTGGCATCTGGTAACTAACTTCAAAACTTGGTTTCAGTGACAGTACAAATACATCATCTAACTATTCGTCAGATAGCTAAAATAATGAACCATCAGGATAATCTATAATTATCCATGTTTTCCTAAACCACATGGCTACATTACTCAACATAACAATCTTTCATTATATGTCATTTACCAGGGTCTAAAATCTGTCCTTTTCAACTTGCCTTGACGGCTCGAGTGCCCCTGCAGACCCTCGGCTAGAGGAGTCAGCACACAATAGAAAGTGGGATGGGTGTTCCACCAATTACCTCGACCCTCCTTAAAGGTTTTGAATGCTTTCCTTTCTAAGCAGTAAAGATTTACAAGACAAATACTGTTGTCTGACCGACACACATATCCCAAAGGATCTCAATTTACTATTATGCAAACAGGTATTGAATGAGCTTTTATAATTACTCCTACACAGAGGATATAATAATTACTGGCCTCACACGGGTCCATTCAACACGAAGGTTCGGGGTTCGTAATGCATTAGTCTGACGGGTGACCGATGTCTCAAGTAAAATATAGGCGCTCACTGCAGCTGTCGCCATGAGTTTCGCTACCACAAGCGGAATAACTCATCAAATAAGTTCTCGGGAGACCATAGAGTTTCGAGGTGTCCTCGTTCTCCTCGTCTCTATCACAGGATCCCAACCCGGAACACTTTCATATCCTTCCTCAGAGCTAGGGTACACACTACAACTCTGGCATAAAATTATATCTCCACTTATGCCCATGACATAGGAGATTTCATACGTAGAATAGACCATCTGGCCCCTTACTCAATGCTACGACCTCCGACCTATATTATTAAGAGAAATCTAACAATTTACTCTATAAGCTTCTCATATAAGCTGCAAATTCAATTCTCTAAAAGCTCTTTCATGCCTGGCATCATTATTGAATATATGCAATATTCTGATATAAAACTTCTTTCCTTAATTACTGTAACGTAATCTTACTGTATCATCTTACTGCTTAGATTGATAAGTCTTGCAATTAGCGTAAATCTCTCGCTTACAACATTTATTTGTTTCCTGATGTGTTCATTCATACTCTTAATATTCATTATTATTATTACCATTAATCTCACTGACATAAATGACCAAAATCATTACTTTATTCTTCTTAATCTCACTGACATAAATGACCAAAAATCATTACTTTATTCATTATTCTTATTAATCTCACTAAAAATCCGACATAGCTAAACGTCTTAAAAATCCGAACAATCGCGTTCGTCACATTTACATAACTGATTGCCATTTTTAATTCATAGTGGGAATAATTACTCCACTTAATGATGCAAATTAACATCTCAACTCTATAAAAATCAACACAATAATGATTAAACATGGAGGATCTCCCTCCTAAACTGATTTTTACTGGCATCTTTACGGAATCACAACATGCAGTGGCCCATATTTCTACATAATCATAACTTGTGGGGTACTTACATTTCTATAGGTGTCTATGGTGGCTCCAACCAATCATATTTCTCCATGTCGCCCGCCATTAGCAGGTTTAACGCGACATATTCATCTTGCAAACACACATTTTATAACACATAATTTTCATCAACAACACGACACGTTGCATAACTCTCAGGAAGCTATTGCTCCCAAACATGTGAAACACTTATCTAATCACTACTTTAAAGGATATTTTTCATATGCTGTACACTTAACACACGTCATTTTATACACTTTTCAATGCTGAAATTCCCTAGCAAAGATCGAAATTGCAGGCGTCGACGGCATCTTCCGTGCTCCTATCAACTCCTGATTGAAAGTCTGATTTACCCGCTCTCGGAGTTCACCAACAGTTTTTATATTCTTACTCCTACGGTAAGCGTCCTGCGTTGCATAAATATGCTAGCTCCCGTACATGTGTTATCATCTGGTACTCTCATGACATTACCAAACACGTCATAGAGTTTCATTTAGCGCATACCATCGTAATTACACATACGATCAGTCAATACTATACACATTGCGCTTAACACAGTCCAATACTTTACACAAATAATTATTTACAATAGTTCTGCCGTTAGCCTACACGGTGCTTCGTAACTGAACACGGCATAGTTCGTACTGCTGATTATGCCTATAGCACGACTATTATTCATACAAGCTTATTAAATGCTTCATTTACGTGTACCAGTCTTTGTTCGGCGTCTATTATGAGTAGAACCGCCATGCGTTCCGCCTTGACGAACTTGCTTCAAAGTGGCTGTACCTGACTGAAGATTCACTTGAAGACTGCTCGTACCTTACTTGAAGACTGCTGTATACTGCTTACATACTGTCTCGTACTGCCCTCGTACTTGTTGCATACTGTTTGCAACTCACTGCAACTGTGCTACAACTGGGTAACTTCTAACGTCGTGAAGACTGCGTAAGAATGCTACTTGCTCAACTGTAACTGGGTGCACACTGCACGTGAACTGCGCGTAGACTGAGCTTCAACTGGTTCAACTGTCCTCCTCCAAGGGTCTACTCCCTTATATCGTATTCCCACGGAAAGTAGGGCGAAATCTTCCCGCGAAATCTTGGCTCCTCTCACCACGTGAATCTGGTCTCCAAACCATGATCATTGGGTTCCTCTTTCTTCACAGATTCCAAAACTATCTGCGTGCAAAGGAATCGCTCGTCCAATTAATTAATATTAATTCCTTTCTCCATAGCGTGGGACGCTATCTTACGGGTATTCCCCGGCAACATTCTCAAATCTATCCGCGCACAATGGTCGTTTTACAGTCCTTCCGCACTTCGTTAAATATGCCCCAATTTCGCAGGTAAAAGGCTCTAAAATTAGCCTCCTGCCAAAAGATTCATCTGTGAGCAACTCTCATCTCAATTCGTTGCTCCAATCACGAGTAATCAATGATTTTCCTGGGCATCTCTCCTCCCACTCCTCAAATCTATTCTCCGTCGGGGAATAACTGGGTCATTATTCAGGCCTCCACCCTGCTCTAGACGACAGAATGGGGTCACAGAGATGGACATGGCTCCACTGGGCCCCACCCACAATTCTGGGCTAATTTGTAAAATGTCAACTCTGCCCTCTTCGTGCTTCAAGCCTCGTATAGCCTACACCAAGTAGTCTAATAATGCTGTAATCTGCTCATTATTCCCTGCATTATTTTAATAAATAATGTCATTGCACCAAAAATCACACCAGTGATTAAATATACACTTCTTTCGAGGGGTTTTTACCATGAAACTGCCTCTACAGATCTCTGGTTCGTTCTCTGGTGGAACCTTTACGCTGAGATCACAGTCTCTGAGAACCACGTTCGATTCCAGTCAGCATAACCTCCTCGGGTTCATATTCCCCTTGCGAAACTTATAAAAGTCAATTGCAAGTGGCTTTCTATAAGTAACCAGCTGACTGTCTACCACTGTCTGTGTTTACATCGGGGGTCCTTCCCCTCGTCTGGCTGCGAGTAGGTTAGTACTGTTCCCCCTTCCACACTCGGCCTTCTTCCTAAGCTGTTCATTCTCCATGCGGAGGGTCGCGTTTATGGCCTCAACCTGTCTCGCCACTCTGACCATTTCTTCATAGAATTCTCGCAGACACTGGCATTCTTTTTTCTCTTCGCTTACACTGGGTAAACTGTCTGCTTCTCGTCCCGTCTTGCTGTTCCAACTTTCAGGTCTGACTGCTTGGCTGACTTCGCTCTCCCCGTTGAGTTGGGTGTGCGTTACCAATACTTCTTCTTGTTCGTCGAATTCTTCTGGCGAGTAATAAACTTTTAAGTTGGCTACGTTCATAACGACCTCGTTTCCATTTTCTAGATGCCTTAACCTGTATGCATTGTTCTGGAAGTCTCTTATCACCTCGAACGGGCCGTGATAAGAAAAATTGAACTTTTTATACTTGCGTGCCTCTGGATCTGAACTGGCGGGTTTCTTAATTAACACTTTCTCTCCCACGAGAAGCGGTCTATGATACCTCTTCGCACGATTTCTTCTCTGACGTCTCTCCGCCTGTGCTTTGAGATATTCAAAGGTTCGTTGGATCCTCAATTCTCTACCTGGCTGTGCATCTACTGGTAATGGAATAACACCAGTCCACGGTCTCTCTGGTCTTTGATCCAGATGTAGAGTCACGGGAACCTGACCTGTCGCCTCATGTACAGTATTATTTATACAGTATTCAATTACTTCTAGAAATTCTATCCAACGTCAATTCTCCTCAGAGCAGTAGATCTTCATGTATTTCTGGATCTCTCTCATTACTCTTTCAACTGGACTTGCCTCAGGATGGCGAATGGTAGATAAAATCTGCCTAATTCCTAGAGTTTCCAGTTCTCGACGAAATTCTGCACTTGTAAAGCAACTTCCGTGGTCCGAGAGAATGTTATCCGGCTTCCCAAGAATCGGAATAACTCTCTCTTTCAGGCGCTTCAAGACCTGTTTTGAACTTGTCTTTTGTATGGGGCACAACACCACCATTTTCGAAAATACATCCATGGCTACAAAAATGTGTCTATTGCCTCTACGTGCTCTAGGCAATGGTCCAAAGTTGTCTATACTCAATAGCTGCCTTGGCTTCTCCGGTAACAACGGGATAGGTCGTTGCCTCATTAAAAAGGGATTTGGCTTAACCCTTTGGCATAGATCACATGTCCTAATAGTATTTCTCACCGTTTCTCTCAATTTTGGCCAAGTAAATGCTTCCTTCAACAGAGCACAGAGTTTATCTATCCCGGATGTCCAAATGCTCTGTGGGCTAGCCATACCAATCTTCTCTGCAAAGATGCAGGAATTACAATCCTTTGACGTGTATGATCTACATCGTCCCACTTGTGTATTATCTGATTATACCATACATACTCTGTTGCCAATGCCTCCGCCTCTCTGTATACCGCAGTTCCCCTTGCTAAGCATCCCTCAAAGTAATCGATCATCATCTTCAACCATGGGTCTTCGCGTTGTAAGTTGGTAAGGTTCCTTAAGTCATCCAACGTCTTCTGATCTCGATTCTCAATCTGGACAGCTAGCGCTTCCTCTTCTCTAGGGTAACGGGCAAAATCAAGACAAATCCCGACAACTACCGACTTAATATGTCCGGTATTACATTCACTTTCCCTGGACAGTATTCTATTTCCACATTAAATTGCTGGATATACAGGGACCATCTTGTCAATCTCTGGCTAGACAAATCTGTCTTTAACAAAAATGTTAAAGCTTTATGGTCTGTTCTGAGGACTATTCGGAAGCCATACACGAGTTTGTGCCAAGATTGCAACGCGTACAAATTTGCGAGCAACTCTATCTCTGTGATCGTGTAGTTTTTCTCATGGGCTTTCAGTCTCCTGCTTATAAAGGCGATAAAAACTTTCTTCTCAGGCTGGTCAACATTTTCCTGGAATAGCATCGCTCCAATCCCAATAAGTGATGCATCCGTCTGTATGATGAACTTCTGGGTATAATCCGGGTATCCCAGCTTCACATATTCCATAAGCATTTGTTTTGACCTCACGAATGCTTCCTGACATTGCTCCGTCCAATTCCATCTGCCGCCTTTCTTCAATAGGTCCTGCAGGGGTGCTACTGTCGCAGTATAGTTTGGGCAGTGGTTCGAAAAGAATCCAATTACTCCCAAATACTGTCGGACGTGCTTTACTTTCGTGGGTCGAGGGAAATTTCGAATTACCTCCAATTTATCTGGGTTAGGCTTCACTCCATTTGCATCAATAACATGCCCTAGGAATTTGACTTCCCTCTGACAGAAGTGCGATTTCTTGATATTAACCTTAAAGTTAGCTTCTCGAAGGTCATCTAGCAACTTCTTCAGGTCTCTCATGTGCTCCTCCAGAGATTCTGATGTGAGTAGAATGTCGTCTACATATCTGATGGTACTCTCTTTAACCTCATCTGAAAGATTGCGATCTAACGCTCTTATCAGGGCTGAACCAGCTGTTTTCAACCCAAAAGGTAGCCTTAAAAATGTGAATGTATGTTGATCAAACATAAATCCTGTCAACAGACTAGTTTTCTTCTCTAATTCAAGATGATGGAAACTGGATGTGATATCCAAGTTTGTGAATATGGTTTTTCCTTTAAACTTCCTGAGGATCTCTTTAATAGGTGGCACTTGGTCAAATTCCGGAATAACTCGCAAATTTAAGCGTCTCAGGTCCAGACAGACTCTGACAGATCCGTCTGTCTTTGGTACAATTACCAATGGACTTACATAAGGCGTAGGTGTCTTCTCAATAACACCGGCCTCCAACATCTCCTGAATTGCCTCTTTCACTTTAGCATAATGCTTTTCAGCTATAGGGTAGGGTTTCTGCCTAAATGGTGTCCAATCACTGACTTGAAAAGCATAAGTGAAGTTCTTTATCCGACCAGGTCTCGAATCAAAGACTTCCTTCTGTTCCAGTAATAACTGCTTTAAATTTTCCTTCTCTTTTAGCCCAATTTTCGCTTCTTCTAGCTTTTCCGAAATATATTCTTCCAATTTGGGTTCCAGATCTTTTTCCAAGTCTGTGGCTAGTGTTTTAAGCTCCTCTTCTAACTGCTCAATAGCTAACACTCCCTCCTCAGCCACATCTCTGTATGCCATACTTGTTCACTTGATCCTGGTTCAATCTCATTGAGTGCGACCTCTAAGCCTTCAGCTTCTTCATTCACATGGAACATAACCCTGTCCTGTGCTAGGTCGATTATCACTCTGTACTCCCTTATAAACTCTGCCCCAATAAGTAGGTTATAAGGCAGTTTGTTTACTAACAGAAAACTCTGTGAGAAAATAGAGCCTCCTATCTGTAAATCTAGGAATACCTGGTATTTACATATCATTGTTCGGTCTGGAATTACCCCTTTTACCTTGACACTAGAGATCGGTATTTTCAAAATGTTCTCTCTCCGGGCTATTTCATTATATAGAGCTTGTGTCATGAGGCTCACTGTTGATCCTGTGTCCAGCAGACTTCTGACTTTTAATCCTGCCACTCTTACAATTATAATAGGTAATTCTCTCTTGACCATGACCTGTGGTCCTCCTGTATCCTCAATCAGTTCTTCTGGTTTGGCTATCCAATTGATGATGTTAATAGACTTCCATCCATCAGTCTCAAACTCTTCTAATTTTGGCGTTTTTTTTTTCTTCAGCGCCCGCCCCCTTTGAGTTTCTTCTCTCCTGTTCGCTGCGCTGTAGTTCCAAACTCTTAGCTCCATCTCCATATCTGTCTGGCGATGTCCTGTTCTGCATGACTTCTTGCCATCGAACTTGTTGTTTCTGGGGCTCATCTCCCCTTTCTTCGAGGTATCGCAAAGAAGCATGATATCGTTCTTCTACCTCGTCATCGAAGTTACTTCTTCTTTCTTGGGGTCTCCAATTTCTATTATTGCCTTCTTGGCCATTATTACCTCCATTGTTATGGTACGGTTTACCCCTGTTATTCTGCTTATTCCACGAACTTCGACCTCTTCCTCCTCTATTAGCATTTCCTTTGAATTTTGACTGCCATCTTCTGGGTTCCTGTTCCCATTGCCGTCCATAGGAATCTAATGTTTCTGTGCTCGTAGCTTTGTTGTTCCTTGGAGCTTGCTGTTGGTCAGTCTGTGTGTTGGTCACGTGGACTTGTTCCACGGTTCGACTCTGACGCATTGTATTTGCTGTGGTGAGGTCCAGTTGCCTTAGAACTGTCTCCATTTCCATAGCAGTTTTCGCATTAGCCGAGATTAGTAGCCTTTGGATCTCGTATGGAAGCTGTTTGGCGATAGCAATACATAGCTCCAGTTCGCTCGGTTTTTGATCCAGCTCTTTAAAGCGACACATCTGCGATATGAAAAATTCTGCGTACTTTGTTGGATTATTAGTACTGTATTTCTTTGCATATAAATCCAACCGTAAATTCTGTTGAGTCGCGGCGCCCCAATATCTCTTCAAGAATGCCTCACGGAACTCCTCAACAGTATCAAAAGTGTAACGGAAGCTGCGAAACCATAATGCGCACTCTCCCTCTGTTAATTTCTCTATAGCACGTAGCCTACGCTCCTGCGGTATTCGTGCATCATTTAGATATTCAGTCACTTCCTTTAACCAATATTTTGGTGTCATACTACAGTGGCTACCTGAAAATTTCCTTGGTTTTTCTTCGCTTGCCCTAATGACGTTTATCACCTGGGTGTGCATAGCATTTTCATGTGGCGTCGATGCCGCAATTGGTACACCTGGCGTCATATAAGGACTTTCCCCTGGGCCTGTAGCATTCCTGCTCATAGGTTGGGTTTCCAAGTCTGCCCACCTTGTTTTCCTCATATCCTCCATGCTGCCTTCACTTGACTTAGGACCTTTCAGACGCGTTTCCTCCTGTGCTATTATCCTAGTCTCCATTTGATTGTGGCGCATTTCTGCTCTTTCTAGGCGAGTAATGACTTCTTTCTCTATTCTTGTAAGCCTATCTCGGTTTTCCTCGGCTACTTGAAATATTTTCACCTTGTCTTCTTTCAGACTTTGTTTGATATGGGATATTTCATCCTCTACATCTTCTTTAATTTGAGCAAGGGTCTTGTCGCTTGCCTCTGTTTTCTGGCCTTCTCTTATTTCGAGTTCTTCTCTCAACCCTTTAATTTCATCTTGAATGTGTCCATTGACTTTAGACAATTCATTCCGGACCTTGGTGATCTCACCTCTATTCTCCTCTTGCCTTTTGTTAACTATGACAATGTCACTTTGAACTTGGTCCAGTTCTTGATTAACTTTGCCCATCTGACTTTTCACGTTGCTTACCAGCTCCTTATTTTCATGAGCGATAGCCTTAATTTCGCCTATTTCCTGGCATTGACCTAATATATTCTGGTCCTGTTTCTTGAGGTCACCGTTAATTGCTCTAGCATAGCTTTTCAATTTCTGGTCCCATTTGGAGTCGTTCTCCTCTAATCTCTGGTCTACCGTTCTTGTAAACTCTGCGAACTGTTTCGCTTGGCGTTCGAGATTCGCCTCATTTTGGATTTGAATATCCTTAATATCGTTAGACAACGCATCTAATCTACTGTTGGTTTCCTCCTGAGCATGCTTACACGCTTGTAAATTACCTTCAAGTTTGGCTTCTATAGCCTCGAAACGTTTATCAGTTTTAACCTGCATTTCCGATACAATGCTTACAACAGTATCTGTTACTTCGGTCTTAATTACCTCTTGCATTTGACCTAACTTATTGTTTAATTCAATCTGGTTATTATTCATTTCAACTTTATTTGCATCTAAACGGTTGTTTATTTCAACCTGAGTTGCATTAATTGCCTCCTGATTGGCATCTAACAGATTGTTTAATTCAGTTTGGTTATTATTCATTGCAACCTGATGTGCATTAATTGCCTCCTGATTGGCATCTAAACGAGTGTTTATGCTATCCTGGAAAGCCTTGGCTTCCAGTTTATTCTGCTCGTTAGCAGCATCAAAATGCTGTTTCAATCCTGCAATAACCTGCAAGATTTCCTCCGTACCTGACATTTTTACAATAACACACTTAAATATGCAGGCAGGCTTCCTGGAAAAATATGTGGATACGTTTCGAAGAGAAACATCAAACACTGCACACATATTGTGAAGTCGTACAAAACCTGATAATATTAAGGTAGATTGTGGATCTGGTATGTAGCGCTCATACCCTTGGGCAATTCTCTTCTCAATAGAGAGATTCTGCGTTACATAAAAAGCCTACTGAATTCAAAAATCACTCAAACACAGTTTGAGGCAAAACAATTACTATGGTTTTCCCCATGAAATACCATAAAAAATCTATGGGTTTTCCCTAAATCCCATAAGCTCCACGTACCTGGGCGCCATGATAAAAATATGCGTAAGTAAGTACATTCATGTATGCCATGCATGTGCAATGCCAAGATCGCTCATATTGCACTGACGCAGGCGGTTCCAAATGAATTAATACCGCTCCACGTTGCTTGGGCCATGATAAATTAGTGTCATACTTACAAAGGAGTAGAACTGTACTTACACATCTATCAAAATTTATATGTACGTATCGGAACTTAGCTAGGATAGGAGCGGTCATTCCCTACTTCGTTAATTCTTATTTTAATAGAGTTGTGTGCGCTAAATCTGACCGACTTTAGTTGTACCGATAGCTCAAATCACCGTATAGGACATCAAATCCCATGTACCCATGTGAGTAATCTCGATGGTAAATATGCAGCTGCCTCCAGCTAGCATCAGGTCTCAGGCGCGTGCCGTTCCCCCAAATGAGCAGTGCATATTTTGGATTTGAGGCTATAAGGTAACAACTCTACAATAACAAGGCACAACTCTATTCTAAAACTTTAATTCAGTAAATAAAAATCATGGCTTCAAACACAAAAACAATCCCAAAACCAAAAAAAAAAAAACAAAGCAAACAAAAATTTTACTTCCACAATCCACAAACAAACAAAAATGAAATCATAATAAAGTCATATTAAACCATAAAGCTGTACCATTATGTGAACTACATAAAGATATTCTAGTGCGCTGATGCACCTACGACTCCAATACAAACTGTACATTAACATAACAGTCATACAATGTGACTTCTTTAATATCACAAATTAATTATTCCTTAAACCTCTTGGTTTTACCAATTATGTGTGCCGTGCGTGTTTTGATTTTTCTCTTCTCACCAAACAAATGCTTGCATGCATTTACCTATTCGGACGTTGCACCGCAATCAACGTGCAACTCCATGATTATGTAAGCTACCCCTCCACTTCCTCTATTTATATGGTTCCACTGCATGCGTATGTAATTCCTACATAAAACGTTACGTTATAGCTTGTGTCGGATGCTACAATAGATTACCTTGCTCTCGTGGCGATTGGCATCTGGTAACTAACTTCAAAACTTGGTTTCAGTGACAGTACAAATACATCATCTAACTATTCGTCAGATAGCTAAAATAATGAACCATCAGGATAATCTATAATTATCCATGTTTTCCTAAACCACATGGCTACATTACTCAACATAACAATCTTTCATTATATGTCATTTACCAGGGTCTAAAATCTGTCCTTTTCAACTTGCCTTGACGGCTCGAGTGCCCCTGCAGACCCTCGGCTAGAGGAGTCAGCACACAATAGAAAGTGGGATGGGTGTTCCACCAATTACCTCGACCCTCCTTAAAGGTTTTGAATGCTTTCCTTTCTAAGCAGTAAAGATTTACAAGACAAATACTGTTGTCTGACCGACACACATATCCCAAAGGATCTCAATTTACTATTATGCAAACAGGTATTGAATGAGCTTTTATAATTACTCCTACACAGAGGATATAATAATTACTGGCCTCACACGGGTCCATTCAACACGAAGGTTCGGGGTTCGTAATGCATTAGTCTGACGGGTGACCGATGTCTCAAGTAAAATATAGGCGCTCACTGCAGCTGTCGCCATGAGTTTCGCTACCACAAGCGGAATAACTCATCAAATAAGTTCTCGGGAGACCATAGAGTTTCGAGGTGTCCTCGTTCTCCTCGTCTCTATCACAGGATCCCAACCCGGAACACTTTCATATCCTTCCTCAGAGCTAGGGTACACACTACAACTCTGGCATAAAATTATATCTCCACTTATGCCCATGACATAGGAGATTTCATACGTAGAATAGACCATCTGGCCCCTTACTCAATGCTACGACCTCCGACCTATATTATTAAGAGAAATCTAACAATTTACTCTATAAGCTTCTCATATAAGCTGCAAATTCAATTCTCTAAAAGCTCTTTCATGCCTGGCATCATTATTGAATATATGCAATATTCTGATATAAAACTTCTTTCCTTAATTACTGTAACGTAATCTTACTGTATCATCTTACTGCTTAGATTGATAAGTCTTGCAATTAGCGTAAATCTCTCGCTTACAACATTTATTTGTTTCCTGATGTGTTCATTCATACTCTTAATATTCATTATTATTATTACCATTAATCTCACTGACATAAATGACCAAAATCATTACTTTATTCTTCTTAATCTCACTGACATAAATGACCAAAAATCATTACTTTATTCATTATTCTTATTAATCTCACTAAAAATCCGACATAGCTAAACGTCTTAAAAATCCGAACAATCGCGTTCGTCACATTTACATAACTGATTGCCATTTTTAATTCATAGTGGGAATAATTACTCCACTTAATGATGCAAATTAACATCTCAACTCTATAAAAATCAACACAATAATGATTAAACATGGAGGATCTCCCTCCTAAACTGATTTTTACTGGCATCTTTACGGAATCACAACATGCAGTGGCCCATATTTCTACATAATCATAACTTGTGGGGTACTTACATTTCTATAGGTGTCTATGGTGGCTCCAACCAATCATATTTCTCCATGTCGCCCGCCATTAGCAGGTTTAACGCGACATATTCATCTTGCAAACACACATTTTATAACACATAATTTTCATCAACAACACGACACGTTGCATAACTCTCAGGAAGCTATTGCTCCCAAACATGTGAAACACTTATCTAATCACTACTTTAAAGGATATTTTTCATATGCTGTACACTTAACACACGTCATTTTATACACTTTTCAATGCTGAAATTCCCTAGCAAAGATCGAAATTGCAGGCGTCGACGGCATCTTCCGTGCTCCTATCAACTCCTGATTGAAAGTCTGATTTACCCGCTCTCGGAGTTCACCAACAGTTTTTATATTCTTACTCCTACGGTAAGCGTCCTGCGTTGCATAAATATGCTAGCTCCCGTACATGTGTTATCATCTGGTACTCTCATGACATTACCAAACACGTCATAGAGTTTCATTTAGCGCATACCATCGTAATTACACATACGATCAGTCAATACTATACACATTGCGCTTAACACAGTCCAATACTTTACACAAATAATTATTTACAATAGTTCTGCCGTTAGCCTACACGGTGCTTCGTAACTGAACACGGCATAGTTCGTACTGCTGATTATGCCTATAGCACGACTATTATTCATACAAGCTTATTAAATGCTTCATTTACGTGTACCAGTCTTTGTTCGGCGTCTATTATGAGTAGAACCGCCATGCGTTCCGCCTTGACGAACTTGCTTCAAAGTGGCTGTACCTGACTGAAGATTCACTTGAAGACTGCTCGTACCTTACTTGAAGACTGCTGTATACTGCTTACATACTGTCTCGTACTGCCCTCGTACTTGTTGCATACTGTTTGCAACTCACTGCAACTGTGCTACAACTGGGTAACTTCTAACGTCGTGAAGACTGCGTAAGAATGCTACTTGCTCAACTGTAACTGGGTGCACACTGCACGTGAACTGCGCGTAGACTGAGCTTCAACTGGTTCAACTGTCCTCCTCCAAGGGTCTACTCCCTTATATCGTATTCCCACGGAAAGTAGGGCGAAATCTTCCCGCGAAATCTTGGCTCCTCTCACCGCGTGAATCTGGTCTCCAAACCATGATCATTGGGTTCCTCTTTCTTCACAGATTCCAAAACTATCTGTGTGCAAAGGAATCGCTCGTCCAATTAATTAATATTAATTCCTTTCTCCATAGCGTGGGACGCTATCTTACGGGTATTCCCCGGCAACATTCTCAAATCTATCCGCGCACAATGGTCGTTTTACAGTCCTTCCGCACTTCGTTAAATATGCCCCAATTTCGCAGGTAAAAGGCTCTAAAATTAGCCTCCTGCCAAAAGATTCATCTGTGAGCAACTCTCATCTCAATTCGTTGCTCCAATCACGAGTAATCAATGATTTTCCTGGGCATCTCTCCTCCCACTCCTCAAATCTATTCTCCGTCGGGGAATAACTGGGTCATTATTCAGGCCTCCACCCTGCTCTAGACGACAGAATGGGGTCACAGAGATGGACATGGCTCCACTGGGCCCCACCCACAATTCTGGGCTAATTTGTAAAATGTCAACTCTGCCCTCTTCGTGCTTCAAGCCTCGTATAGCCTACACCAAGTAGTCTAATAATGCTGTAATCTGCTCATTATTCCCTGCATTATTTTAATAAATAATGTCATTGCACCAAAAATCACACCAGTGATTAAATATACACTTCTTTCGAGGGGTTTTTACCATGAAACTGCCTCTACAGATCTCTGGTTCGTTCCCTGGTGGAACCTTTACGCTGAGATCACAGTCTCTGAGAACCACGTTCGATTCCAGTCAGCATAACCTCCTCGGGTTCACTAGTTGACACATAAAAGCGATATTCATTCACTTGAGTGAATAACATCTTAATATCTCCAAACAATCCAATGGAAAAAAATCCCTACTGATGAATAATACACACTCGCTAGTATGCAATGAACTGACGAAGTAATTTAAATAATCCAATTGCAGATCACGAGTTCGAAATACTCGCCACAAAAAATAACTATCCAAGAAAAACTATCCTTACTGGAAAATGTCCAACAGACCAAACATCTGCTTAATAAAGCCAACCAATGGTGAGAATTTCGAGTAATGGTGCCTGCCATATCATATGGTAACGCCATATTCTAGCAAAATTTGGAGCAAATAATGTTTAAGCCATGTCTAAATAATTGTAGAACTCCTACTAGAAAAATATACAAGTATGCCCAGTGTTCATGAAAATAATCATATCAGAAAGTCATAACTCTTACAGTACCTTCTCATATCAGCTGTTAATATATTTCAAAGATCGTCGATTATCCTCGTGTGTAATAAATTTCTCGAAAGATCGACGGGAATATCGTATCACCCACGCAATAACGATTGCCTTCATATCCCAAGTGAATCAGCTGTTGGACCTCCTCTTCTTCAGGAACCGAATCCATCGCTCCGTGGTGCCATCGCGTCTTTGTCTTCGCTTACTCCGACATGATGAACTGCATGTTATCCATAGCGGATACTGTCCAAATCCTTACGTAAAAAATCATAAGAGCAGCGTACCCCATATTCTTCTTCTATGTTACGCCACTGTCCCGTACAATGTTCGGTTTGCTTGTTAAAAGTTCAATCTCCACAGCGGTTAAGTCTCACTTGCAGAAAATAAATTTTATTTATGAGAGTGTATAAGTTTTTGAAACACCCTGTAGCTGTGTTCGTACTCGATATTTTATAATAATTCATGAAAAGGAATTGTATTAATGCACGTGCCAATGTTCATAAGTGCATATAATTGTAACGTTTCGTTTGCTTAAAAACGTTAATATTAATTTGACCCCATGGTCGCTCTACATGTTCCGCTATGAAATGCATAGTCGTAATGTCATTTGAATATCTAAGTTCATTTGAAGTTCACTAATGCAGTATATTATAACTATCTGCCTGCACAATTCTATTACTGAATACAAGTCCCAACTCAATGTTGTAACTGCATGTTGAATTAAAGTTCAGCTTCTTTAATGTTGCCTGCGTATAAAAGTCGGAACTAGCACGCTCGGCTATACTGCACTGTTCCAGAATGATCTACGCTTAAAGCCGGCCTCGCCATACCGCTTTGCTGTACTGTTCTGCGTTACAAAATGCAGCTCGAAATAAAGTTCTCAATCTCGTATTATATTGCTGTTCTGACCCCGGCTTTTCTCTTGCTTACACGGCTCGTACAGCTTGCCTCGTAACCGGTCCTCATGCCGCCTAACGTGCGTTGCTTGCCTTGACTCACTGACCTACTTTCCGCTCTCTGCTTGGTGAAGTAATACTGTCGCTTTCACTTTACGTAACAAGTGCTGTGCACCGCTCAACTTGCCGTACTCTCTGCGCATGTGCTCTACTCAGCCCTGCTGACTGAACTCGACTGCTGTCTCTAGACTGCGTTGACCAGCTTCTACCTGGCGCTGTCACGTGATGCTCCCCCACCATCTGTGGTCATGCGTCACAAGTATAATCTCGACCACCATCATCTCGGCTATTAAGTTATACAATAACTTAAGGGGTTATCTGTCTTTCTTCAAGTTATTACCATATATAATGCTTGACATTTCTTCTCTTCTGAGATGATTAAACACTTTGTTCCATATAGATTTTAATAAAACTTTAATATTCCTCCCATAATTCCATCTGCTTGACTGGCAGTGCCTTCTTAATCCTTGGCCTTCCACGTCATTTCCCAACATTCTTCTCGACTCGATTTGAGCGCTATCTTTACAACTTTTCCCATAAATCTCAACTACGGCTCAATGTCAGCTGGCGTAGCCGATAGCCTCAACTAGGTATCGGGTACAATATATCTAAAACTCTCCCAGATATATATCACGTTATTAGGTTATTTTACTCATACGTCTTCTCTGAAAAATATAATTTTAAACAATACCAGATGATACCATCAATACTTGTACTACCATCTTCACACGCATATATCGATCATTTTATTCTCCTCAAATTTGATCCATTAATTATTCCTAGTAATCCCCAGGAAATAGTTCCAGAAGATTTAACCAATCACTGATATCTACAAAGTCTACATAAGATATACTGCTTCTACCATTTTGCTTCCAGTCTAGAAGATTCCATTCCTTAGAGTCTTTCGTCCTTTCTTCATTTCAATCAGAATTTCCAATGCCCATTTAAGTGTCTAGTTGACCTTGTCTGCGGACTCGATTTGATGAGACATCCTGTAGTTCCATGTGTACCGTTGCATTAATTACCAACGATTCGAAAAATCTTCATCCTCGCTTCGATTTGACGTTGGCAATGTCTGTTCGTAAAATATAATTGCAGATGTAGAGCTAGGGCACTCGTTTGCCAAAGTCGAGATTTGATAGGAAAATCCCCTATTCTTTATATAACTATACTCACAGTATTTGTGTTGTTCCATGTGGCAAAGTTCTTCCTTGCTCAATTTATTTGAACACATTATAGAGTGAATCCCCGCAAAATGATCTTCAGATATTCCATTATTCATATACTGGACAACGTTACTAGTGAGTTCTATCACTCTAAATAATAATACTAGTTCACAGAGTTCTACCGAGTTGCGCACTCAATTCAATTAGACTCGTACCACAGCAAATTAATAATTTCAGGATGCAAGTTCCTCAGTAGGCTAATATTCTACACAAACTGTTTCGTTTCAGCACTCTGATATTCTTATACCATGAATGCAGACTACAACGCTATAGAACTCCTGATATGCCCAGTCTAATATCAGTGATATATACCAAAATATTTCAAGTGTTATCATTGTGAAGAGTGAAGAGTTCTAGGAAAGGGAGTCAGGCTGCGGTTTAGTCGAAGTACTTTATTTAGAAACTAACATGAATAAATATAACCCCCTTCGAGCATCATCATACATTGATTTGCCAGTATGGATCAAACGTAAGAATGCTTGTGTAAACGTTATGAATAGTGATCATGCATGTTTTGCGTGGGCTGTAACCTCAGCTCTCCATCCAGCAGTGGACCATCTGTATAGAACATCATCTTATCCTCACTATTCCTCAGTGTTAGATTTAGAATAAATAGAATTTCCTATGTCGATAAAAGATATTAAATGTTTTGAAAATCAGAACAATGTAAGCATTAATGTTTATGGAATTGAAAACAAGAGTATAGTGTGCCCTTTTATCAAGAAATATGCAAATCACAGTATGCCAGCAATGTTCAAATCGGGATTTTCGGGGTTATGGTATGTTCTCCCACTCTGTGACTTACACATTTTGGATTAAATAGAGGATACACTTCCAAAAAATAAAAACAAAATCAACTCCTATTATAAAACATTTAATTAACCAAATATATGGCGCTACAAACAAATAAAACAAATAAACTACTGACCAATCCTTCTAACTTGTTCAAATTGAACAAGGAATACATAAAATCAAACAAATGTTATATTAAAATACATGGTTTCCTTCAAACCAACAAACTTATAATTCCTTTCACTTCCATAAAGTATCCCTTTTAAAATTCACTACAATCACGAGCTCCAATGGCTCGATACTTTCCACTATAAACTGTGGTATTCTTTTACACACCTCAATATCTATTTTATGAGTTTCTTATAATCAAAACAATATATAATCTTATTCAAAGTAATTGTTACTCCTTTACTTAAATTTTTGGGCATTTCACAATGTTCTTATGTTACCCCCTCTCTCAAGTTAACAAATTCACTACAGTGATCGGGAAAAATATTTGTGTACTCCCGAGTTATAGAAGACTACTTGAACAAAGTCAAAAATTATGATCACTCCCGAAAACTAATTGTCTTCATTGAACTCGTGAAATCCTACATCAATATCTCATTACATTAGGGATTTATATGTATTATTATCTGTCTTAAAAGACCATCATCTCATGAGAAAGCAAACGATCTGCACTTGCAAGCGGTAACTTTCATCTACAAGAACCTCGGTTCGAATCCCGGGTCATTAACAAACTCTAAACACTCATGGTTTATTATTACTTCAAACAGACGGTTCCGCTGACCTACCATACTTTCAATAGTAAGGGGTCGGACCGTGACACTCGACTTGATTTATTGCCCGGGAGGGAGATCCTCAGTATCGCCCACACGGGACCGCTCTACTCATGCTTTAAAACAGCTATTTCTCAAACACAGTTCTCTGAACAGACCTGGCGTTTCCTTCATTCATTTTAACAACATTATTTAGGTTCATAGACCACTTTCATAACCATGGCATCTAATAATTATGAAGTGTCATCATTGATGGTGAACCCTTTATCGATATTTTATTTCTACAATTAATTAATATTTCCACCAGCGTCATGAAATAGCCAGACGAAGATTAGGAAACTTCAAGCATTTGTTGGAGACAGCGGGGACATACCTGCAGCAGTTTGACAAAAGGCTAAATACTTAAGGAATGTGAAAAGAAAGAGCCTGGCAAAGTTTCAGAAGGACAGGTGGTGGCTGCCTCAGAATAGAAGGGACGCGTGGTGAGACACGCTTATGGCATGTTCATTGTACTATTCGCGCCTAGAAAAAATATAATGCAGTAACGTGAGTGGCTGATGGTACTACTGGACACTCCTACGAGGCCGAGGTCTGATAAAAACCGCGAAGTTATTGAAAAAGTGGAACCAATGGGAGATGAATGCTTACGAACGCGCCAAGTCTAGCTTGGGCACGCGATAGCTAGCATAAACGCGGGAGATCGGCTAGACAACATCTCTACGATCGATTCTAGAATTAATGGGCATATTCTTGACCTGCGCAATTTTACGAGTTCAGTGATATTTGTTTCATTCCTGTACCACTATTATTTTGAGAAATTTTTATATAATTTCCCCCTCTATCGATACCTAGGACCAGTTCATTTATAAGTGGCGTGAAGAGCCAAGACATTATTATTACATTTGTGCGTCTGAGGACGTAGGTTATTATTACATTTTGTGTGTCGGAAGACACAGGTTATTACTACATTTTGCGCATCTGAGGACGTAGGCACTTGTACTTTGCGTGTCATGAGGACACAGATTTTTATTAATTTTATTAATATAAATGTGTTGTAAATTCAGTGTGATAGATAGTCACAGTACTATTTTGTAGGGACAGTATCTTCGACAATTCGCCAACAGACTGTTCTGGGGAAATAAGTACCTAAAACGGTGAATTTAGTAGTCAGATATCGAGTGTGTAATAATCTATAACTTTTTGCATCAGCACGAGATATGACTTCGCCTATCCTGGAAGAAGTTTGGAACTGTCAACACTCCGTCGAGATGTTTGAGATGAGCTAAGCAGCATTAAGTAGGGAGATGGCTGCAGATGTCCGTTGACGGTAACTGGCCGAGGATGAGTACTGAATAATATTCTTATTATCTGACAAGATAACTTATGGTATATGGGACATATTTTGTTTGTAAATATCTTGCTTGTGTTGATTAACGTAGTGTATTTAGTTTTGGTCTGACACACCTTTTGCATGGAAACAGCTCGCACAATTTTTCATAGTCGTAATTTCTTGTTTTTTTTTTAACTTACGTGGCTATGTGGACAACCGTGTTTGCATATTTTTACGCAATGCATTTAAGAAACGTCTCTCGGAGATATAATGTGTTTCAGAAGTAGGACTGAATTAATTAATATAATCATACAGTAGATTGGAGGGTAAATTAATCTTTGTAATGTTTATTATTGATCAGATTGAGTGAGTTTATTGCCGTTGGAGCAATGTGAGTTGTGGCGAAGAGCAGTCAGCTCTCTCGTAGGTTTTAATATTTCTTAAATAGATTGTGAGCATCTGATTCAGCCGACCTGTGTGAAAAGTGTTATGTCATTCCCAGCAGTGTGTGTGTGTATTATGTTGGTCATTACAAGCGGGAATTTCAGCGTAGACTGATTTCTGTCAGCTTGGTGCCAAGTCCATATCGTTACCTTGCGAGGACATATGTGGCTATATCGATTAATGTCTTACCATATGTTTATGTGGTTGAGATTTGTTGCTGTTGATTCTACGAGATAACGGGACAGTTGGTCAAGTTATTTTTACACACTGGAGTTGGACGATGACAAGAGTTGTGGTAGGGGGAAGCTGTTTTCACAAGGCGGGCTGAAAAGATTGCATCAAGGTCATTAGTGGAGTGCTTGTTGGCTACGTAAAATTACTTGAAATACTGAATAAGAACTGATCAATGGTAAAAATTGTTTAAATAAATGGGAGTTGCCTACGAATCACTATAACCTCCGAAGCGTTAGCTTAACGTGCATTTTTTGTTCATATAAGGTAAATCTCAGCCGATGAGGCTTTTGTTGTTGTTGGTTCCATTCCACGTTTATGTTCCGTATTAGTGACCCGTGCAGTCACGTGCGATGCTGTCTTTTCCTTGTTTGTGTATTGAGCATTTGGCCGTGTTGGCAGCTCATTTGTCAGATGCGTCATCGCACTGAAGGAGGGTCTCGAGGGAGATTCCTGTAAATATTAGATTTTAGATTGTGTGTCAGCATTAATTTTTAAGGGTTTTTTATTAGTGTTGTGTCCCATATCCGTAAACGTTGATTTACGAGATGATTGTTCGTAAGCATCGTGGCTGTTACCCGATGTAAACGAACAGTCATCCAAGAACTCATCCCTCGTAGTTAGTCATTACGCGTACATAAAATCCCAATGCAAGTTAGTGGAACTTGGATCCACATTTTTTGTATGAGGGGGAGATCCGTCTGACTCCTCAACGTTGATAGATATTTCTGTCATGGGAAGATTCAGGGAGGAATATTATTATTGTTGTTGTTTATATTCATTTTTTGCACTAATAGTCATTAAATTATGTTATTATTTTACGTCTTGTCACTTCCTTTCTTAATTATAGTTTTAATCCTATGACCCTTGCCTCAGTAGAGCATGTTGTTTGGCGAACGTAAACATCACACTATGAACTGAGCGCGACCCCTTGATCAAGATTCTTGCATATAAACACTGCAATACTAAAGCGTTCATAGGAGGTAAACTGGCGCGGCCAAGCGTGGGGCGGTTCACTGTGGTGTAACGGCAAAGAAATTGCACATGTCAATGTAAGCGTAGTTGGGTTTATAAACTGACGCAACAATGAAGGTGTATTTTTGTTGCTGGTTCGCTGATGGAACACATTTAGTTGGCGTATTTGAGTAAAACTGACATGCCACAAGTGGAGGCAGATATGACAGTATTTTAATCACCGGAAAGTGATATTTTATTAAAAGTAATTGAGGCGAAGAGGATACCGCCGACTGTGTGAAATATAAATTAAAATCAGGAGTTTGCAATGTAAAATACGGTTCACGTTTTTGTCTATTGAATTAAAGTAAAAATAATATACGTGATATCGGGCGCCCAATGATTAAAGTTAAAACTAGATTTGTTTAGAAAGTCAAACTCATGAAAATGTTAGGAGGCTGGTAGCCTTAAATGACAATTAATACTTTGTTAATTAGTCAATGTTAATATTAGATCAGGATAACAATTTAATGACTGAATATGTGTTTGGGTTTAAATTAATTTGAGTAAAATTAGAACCACTCAAAGATGCGATTGACTAGTGGGTTAAAATATAAATTATAAATGAACTGAGTAGGGTAAAGGAATTAAATGTGCATGGGGATTGCATGTGTGTGTCAGGGGGCATTGCTTTATGCCATTTCTCTAATGTCTCATATAAAGTGTATAACATGGCAACAGTAGAACAGATTCAAGAAATCATTGAAAATGCGGCTAGGAGAACACAGGAATTGTTGGACACCAAATTGGCGGAACAGAGTGAATCATTAAACACTTAACTATCAGAACAGAGCGAATCATTAAACGCGAAATTATCTGAACAAATAAACAATAGTATGTTAGAACAAAGTGAATCATTGAACACTAAACTATCTGAACAGAGTGAATCATTAAACACTAAGCTATCAGAACAAAGTGAAGCATTAAACGCGAAATTATCTGAACAAATAAACAATAGTATGTTAGAACAAAGTGAGTCTATAAACAAATTGTCTGAGCAGAGTGAATCACTAAAAACTAAACTATCCGAACAAAGTGAATCACTAAACACAAAACTATCTGAACAAAGTGAATCATTGCGGACACAATTAAACAACAGTAGGATTGAACAAAATGAATATCAGGCGGGAAAAGCTAGATTATTAAAAGTGAAACCAATGACACTATAAATTCGCAGTTAGAGGCGTTAACCGCAGAGATGAAGGATCACACTAATCAACAGATGGTATTGCTGGTCCTAGATGTTAGTAAAACAATGAAAAACAATTAGATCAGATTAAGAAAATGGAAATTATATTTGATCAAAAACTTAGCATTCTGGATGAAACGGTGTTAGGTAAATTAGAGCAAATTGAACTAGCATGCACTATGAGTACGAGCGAGGTCAAGATAGCTCAGGATAAGTTGGAAGGACGATTTAAGGAAATGGAAAAAAGCGGCAAGGTCATTCAACAAAAATTATCAGCGGTAGATGAAAATATATCCGGCATAATTAAAGATATGGACCGTCTCGAAATAAAATCAGCGGAGCAATGGAAAAGCCTAGAAGTGGATCAGGATCAATTAAAGAATACCATCGACGAATATAGCGCGAGATTGGAAGAATGGAAAAGCCAGATAGAAAGCAATCAGGATGACACTAAGAGCCAGATTGAGGAGAAAGTAAGCACAATTAAGGAGCAAATAAGAAAAGATTGGCGAAAAATGAATATCGATTCTAAAGAGGAATGATCAACCATCCTTAAGACAGTAGGCGAAAATCATACTCGTATTCAAGCATTGGAACAAGAAATTAAGAGTAAACTTAAAGAACAAACAGACAGGATCATTAAAGCTGAACTGAGGTCGATAAAACAATCCTCGATATTTAAAACGGGAACAATGAAAGATAAGCAGGACGACTCAAATAGCACAGCAGGAAGTCAAACTCAGACAGAGAGCCCATTAACGACAAACACGGAGGGGTTTCGCAAGAATATTGAAAGGAGTTCCACGCCACAGGACGGTCATCAGCCCACACAACTTATCCAAGTAATTCGCTCGAACGATTATAAACCGCAGAACTGGACACTCCTACGAGGTCGAGGTCTGATAAAAACCGCGAAGTTATTGAAAAAGTGGAACCAATGGGAGATGAATGCTTACGAACGCGCCAAGTCCTGCTTGGGCACGCGATAGCTAGCATTAACGCGGGAGATCGGCAAGACAACATCTCTACGATCGATTCTAGAATTAATGGGCATATTCTTGACCTGCGCAATTTTACGAGTTCAGTGATATTTGTTTCATTCCTGTACCACTATTATTTTGAGAAATTTTTATATAATTTCCCCCTCTATCGATACCTAGGGCCAGTTCATTTATAAGTGGCGTGAAGAGCCAAGACATTATTATTACATTTGTGCGTCTGAGGACGTAGGTTATTATTACATTTTGTGTGTCGGAAGACCCAGGTTATTACTACATTTTGCGCATCTGAGGACGTAGGCACTTGTACTTTGCGTGTCATGAGGACACAGATTTTTATTAATTTTATTAATATAAATGTGTTGTAAATTCAGTGTGATAGATAGTCACAGTACTATTTTGTAGGGACAGTATCTTCGACAATTCGCCAACAGACTGTTCTGGGGAAATAAGTACCTAAAACGGTGAATTTAGTAGTCAGATATCGAGTGTGTAATAATCTATAACTTTTTGCATCAGCACGAGAGATGACTTCGCCTATCCTGGAAGTTTGGAACTGTCAACACTCCGTCGAGATGTTTGAGATGAGCTAAGCAGCATTAAGTAGGGAGATGGCTGCAGATGTCCGTTGACGGTAACTGGCCGAGGATGAGTACTGAATAATATTCTTATTATCTGACAAGATAACTTATGGTATATGGGACATATTTTGTTTGTAAATATCTTGCTTGTGTTGATTAACGTAGTGTATTTAGTTTTGGTCTGACACACCTTTTGCATGGAAACAGCTCGCACAATTTTTCATAGTCGTAATTTCTTGTTTTTTTTTAACTTACGTGGCTATGTGGACAACCGTGTTTGCATATGTTTACGCAATGCATTTAAGAAACGTCTCTCGGAGATATATTGTGTTTCAGAAGTAGGACTGAATTAATATAATCATACAGTAGATTAGAGGGTAAATTAATCTTTGTAATGTTTATTATTGATCAGATTCAGTGAGTTTATTGCCGTTGGAGCAATGTGAGTTGTGGCGAAGAGCAGTCAGCTCTCTCGTAGGTTTTAATAATTCTTAAATAGATTGTGAGCATCTGATTCAGCCGACCTGTGTGAAAAGTGTTATGTCATTCCCAGCAGTGTGTGTGTGTATTATGTTGGTCATTACAAGCGGGAATTTCAGCGTAGACTGATTTCTGTCAGCTTGGTGCCAAGTCCATATCGTTACCTTGCGAGGACATATGTGGCTATATCGATTAATGTCTTACCATATGTTTATGTGGTTGAGATTTGTTGCTGTTGATTCTACGAGATAACGGGACAGTTGGTCAAGTTATTTTTACACACTGGAGTTGGACGATGACAAGAGTTGTGGTAGGGGGAAGCTGTTTTCACAAGGCGGGCTGAAATGATTGCATCAAGGTCATTAGTGGAGTGCTTGTTGGCTCCGTAAAATTACTTGAAATACAGAATAAGAACTGATCAATGGTAAAAATTGTTTAAATAAATGGGAGTTGCCTACGAATCACTATAATCTCCGAAGCGTTAGCTTAACGTGCATTTTTTGCTCATATAAGGTAATCTCAGCCGATGAGGCTTTTGTTGTTGTTGGTTCCATTCCATGTTTATGTTCCGTATTAGTGACCCGTGCAGTCACGTGCGATGCTGTCTTTTCCTTGTTTGTGAATTGAGCATTTGGCCGTGTTGGCAGCTCATTTGTCAGATGCGTCATCGCACTGAAGGAGGGTCTCGAGGGAGATTCCTGTAAATATTAGATTTTAGATTGTGTGTCAGCATTAATTTTTAAGGGTTTTTATTAGTGTTGTGTCCCATATCCGTAAACGTTGATTTACGAGATGATTGTTCGTAAGCATCGTGGCTGTTACCCGATGTAAACGAACAGTCATCCAAGTACTCATCCCTCGTAGTTAGTCATTACGCGTACATAAAATCCCAATGCAAGTTAGTGGATCTTGGATCCACATTTTTTGTATGAGGGGGAGATCCGTCTGACTCCTCAACGTTGATAGATATTTCTGTCATGGGAAGATTCAGGGAGGAATATTATAATTGTTGTTGTTTATATTCATTTTTTTGTACTAATAGTCATTTAATTATGTTATTATTTTACGTCTTGTCACTTCCTTTCCTAATTAAGTTTTAATCCTATAACCCTTGCCTCAGTAGAGCATGTTGTTTGGCGAACGTAAACATCACACTATGAACTGAGCGTGACCCCTTGATCAAGATTCTTGCATATAAACACTGCAATACTAAAGGGTTCAATGGGTAAGAATAATTCAATACAACAACAATATTTAGGTGCTTCAACAACTATACGAGTCTGGGTTCGACTCTATCAACTGCCTCGGGAACCAATCCCATACTGGAGGACTTTAACAAATTAGCGGCATAGGGCGACCTCGGTCTAACCTGCGCTCATCAATACAATAAATTCGCTCCCTTATACAACGCCTCGTGATCTACATCACTATATGGAGGACTTATCATCAATTACCGCAATCAACTGTCCCTCACAATTAATTTACCATGTATATTTAGATTCAACGCCTTCCTAGCGTGACAATTTACTTTAATGCGCGACAATGCGCTATACATTACTTTAAGGCCTAGCGTCTTCCAGAGAACTGATAAATTCAAAATCATCATTTAATCTATATTTCAAACTTTCATATTAATCCTCTCCCGTGACAATAATCGCTATACTTTAAGACCATGAATTCACACCATGTCTTTATTCCTTTACAAAAGCTCAAAAGGTATTATTTTCATATAATTCAACTTAATCTTCATTTATATAATTTATATTATTATTATATTTTTCCGCTTGCTTTCATAACATTTATCAAATACACTGATATTTTATTTCATACATTTCCTCTAAGGATTTATTCATTTCACATAATCATTTTATAATTTCTCAATTTTTAGTTGTTCAGATCGGGCTCCTTTTCTGTTATTTGTTATTCAAAAACATCCCTATTTATCATTCTCAGGTGGATTGCACACAAATATTCCCCCAACACATAACATAATGAAAATAGTTACTTACATGTTCAGACGGTCCATTACCGTGCTTTCCAACGATGTTTCATTTTTGCCCACTATTTGTGATTACACCATCGTGCTCAAATTCATTTCATACACTGACATATCTTGACACACATATAATTTATATACCTTAAACACTGGTAACATTTTAAAATACACTTCGGTATTCTTCTATTACACACAATAAAATCACTGAAAAATTACTATCTAACACAAATTTTATATATTTACACTACACTGATTCTAATCACTGAGGCTTTGATTAGGCCTTGCACACGTGATATTTGCTTCCCCGTCTCCAAGGGTGAACTAGTAGACGTCGGCTTCCTATCTGACCAGAATATGAAAGTCTCGAACACTCTACCCCTCCCTGGAAAGGTACTTCTTCGAATCCGGTTTCCTGATGATCGGCTATTATTATTTTTAGCTCAAACCTGCTTCTTTCTAGACCCTATTAGTCGTCTAGCGAAAGTCTGTCTTGTTCTCGGTCTCCCAAATACTCTATCGGTGACCTATTATTTTCTAGCATCTAATACTCGTCGTAACTTAGTGCTTTTTATAGTTCGTTCGTTTCCTTGAAACAACGTCTGGAATTTACTTCTCCTTTCTGATTACTCAGTTCTATAATTCCTCTCTTTTCAGAATACTATGCGGACCTTATTTTGTCCGACCCTGATCGGGTTCTTTTAACGTTGATAGAATGTTTGTTTCGCTGTTATGGTACTTCAAAACGTTACGATACACTTGGTCGTTTAAATAAACTGTTATTGAAGACCTATCGCCTATTCTTTAAGTTCGCAGCCTACTTCGACTGACATACTGAACTTTTCACTGTAAGACTAATATTGGCGGAACTAAATCCTGTATTAGGAGTTTCCTAAGTCTTCACACGGCGATACTATGATGATACTTATCGTACTCTGATGCTTCATCGTGCAACGTCTCGGCGCTCACGGAACTGGATGATTGGTGAAACAGTACGACCCGCCTCAACGGTCGTTCAAGACTGAATAATACTGATACAGCCGGACGCCCCCTCTCGGGCTCTCGGAATAACTGCATGATTAGCCTGGCCCTGCCAGGGCTTTTATACAAATCGGCGACAAAAAGATAAATTCTACATCTTTTTCGGAACCAACTTTTGAAGTAATGGTCGCACATTATTTAAAATTATATCTCTGGAAAGCTCGTTTTCTAAACGCAAACTGACTTCTTTGCACATGAAAATCGATCGTGCAGTTCTGAGATATTAAATAAAATTTAGTCTTCAGCTGTGTGGGTGTTACAGTTGATTTTTAATTACCCCCTCCTCGGGTCTCGGGAAACCCCCAATGACGTATAACCACGTCGGCACTTCTTTCCTGGGCATTTATTATACCATCTTTCTCCACACAAAAATCTCTATTCCGAAATGATTCACAATGCTGTATTTCTTTAGTTAATTTTATTCTTGCAAATGGGTTAAATCTAATTATTATTCTTCTGGCACAGCTGCGCGGTTGCCATTTTACTGCAAGGTAAGGGCGATTTCCGAAACACGCTCTTCGTCACTCGCTTGGAAAATTCCACTCGTTCTATTTATATTCGTGACTGGCTCCTTATCAATGCGTCATGCATGATCTCATTTCCTGGCCCCCTGGTTTCAGTTTATTTCACAACGTTATGCTAGCCTTCTTGTATAAAATCTTTCTATGTTCCTCTGAAGACTGTATATTTCCTTCCTTCTTTTTACCAAAAATACATGGATTCAACCTCTTGAACCAATGGTACATGGGTTCAATAGTTGGTCCTCTATATTTCACTCAAGAAAAAAAGGACGCCCATGTAAATTTATTATACATAACTAAAGGTGAAAATGCCCACTATTGTTGGATAAAACATTTTAGTAGACTTGTTGGTAGTCAGCTATCAAAATATGAAGGTAAGAAGTGGCTGTGAAATGGTTCTTTGCTATATTTTGGAAAAGAGGATCAATTAACTCAACATCAAAAATGGGGTTGTAATCATGTATGCACAGTATTTCATACTCCTAAAAATAACATTCTCAAATTTAAGGACTTTGAAAAGCAGCTTCGGGTACCATTTGTTATATATGCTGACTTTGAAGCTTTGCTAAAACCATTTAATACATGTTCATCGAATCCAACCCAACCTTTTACCAACACTACTCACATTCGTGAACCTTTTAGCTTTGCATATTATATTAAATGTAGTTATGATGATTCTTTAAATAAGTTTGAGCTCTATAGAGGACCTGATGCACCTAAAGTTTTTATGGAAAGACTTGAAAAAGACGCCTACCGTATATCCTCTATTTTAAATACTATCATTCCAATGGAGCCACTAACATCAGCACAGCAAATGCGTTTTGAAACTGAAACTGATTGTTTTATATGTGGCGAATGTTTATATACAGATAGGGTTCGCGATTATGACCATTTAACAGGACAATATCGTGGTGCTGCTCACCAAGAATGTAATTTAAAGTATAGAGTAAATAAATTCATTCCAGTTATTCTACATAACGGTAGCAAATACGATAACAACTTTATCGTTAAAGAATTTGGAGCTTCAGATGTGAAAATTGATGTGATTGCAAATAATAAGGATCAATACATATCGTTCACAAAATACATCAAAACTGACACTAAAAAGATAAAACTGCGATTTTAAATTCATTCCGTTGTATGCCGAGTAGTCTTGATAAGCTTGCTAGTAATTTAAAATCAGATCAGTTTCATGAAATTCAACGTGCCTTTCCTAAAGAAGATGAGTTTAATTTGATCCGTCAAAAGGGTATATTCCCTTATGAATATATTAACTGTGTGGAACGTCTTGAGGAGTGATCTTTACCACCAAAGGATGCATTTTACAGTTCCTTAAACACAAGTCATATCAGTGATCAGGAATATTTGCATGCACAACGTGTATGGACACAGTTCGACATTCAAACTTTAGGTGAATTTTCAGACATATATTTGAAGACAGATGTATTGATATTAGCAGATGTTTTTGAAAATTTCCGTAATGTTTGTATGAAAACTTATGACCTTGATCCTTGTCAGTATTTTACTGCTCCTGGGTTAAGTTTTAGTTCAATGTTGATAAAGACAATTCGAGGAGGATTAAACCAGTGTAGTGGACGATATTCTAAAGCAAACAATAAATACATGCCCAGCTACAACCCTTGCGAAGGGTCAAAGTATATTGTCTACCTCGATGCAAATAACCAATATGGTTGGGCTATGAGTCAATTTCTACCACTAAAAGATTTTCGCTGGCTGACACAAACTGAAATTTATGTTTTCAATGTTAACACTTTAATGATAACGATGAAAAAGGATATATTTTAGAGGTAAATCTTGAGTACCCTAATGAGTTACATGATGAACATAATGATCTACCATTCTGTCCTGAGAATATGAAAACTCCATACATAACATCACGAACAAAAATGTTAATTGCTAATGTAAATGATAAATGTAAAGATGTAATATATTATCAAAACTTAAAACAGTGTCTACAGCATGGATTAAAACTAACTAAAGTTCATCGTGTACTACAATTTCATCAGTCAGCATGGCTCAAACCATATATTGATCTGAACAATAATTTAAGAACACTATCAACAAATGCTTTTGAAAAAGATTTTTATAAACTTATGAATAATAGTGTTTTTGGAAAGACTATGGCGAATGTTGATAAGCGAGTCGATGTAAAGCTGATAACAAAGTGGGAGAATGAAGGTCAAAAGTATGGTGCGAACACTTAATAAGCAAGCCTTACTTCCATAGCTGTTCAATTATTTATGAGGATTTAGTTGTAATACAAATGAATCGTCTTAAAGTAGCCTACAACAAACCCATATATGTGGGTTACACCATTCTGGAATTGTCAAAAACACTTATGTATGAATTTCACTATGATTATGTTAAGAAAAACTATCATGATAATGCAGAATTGCTCTATACAGATACAGATTCTTTTATTTATGAATTTAAAACTGATGATTTGTATGAGGATATCAATACTGAGCTAAATAGGTTTGATACAAGGGACTATCCCAAGGATAATATCTACCATATCTTGTAAACAAAAAGGTTCTAGGAAAATTTAAGGGTGAATGTGCTGGTGTTGTTATAGACACCTTTGTAGGCACAAAATCTAAATCATACAGCTATATGACGATTGATGATGTAGTAATAAAAAATTAAAAGGAGTGAAAAAGAATGTTGTTAGTAAAGAGTTAGACATAAGTGATTATAAGAACTGTATAGTCAGTAACCCACTATATTATATAAGAAAATGTGTGTATTTAGAAGTAAAAATCATCAGCTACATACCAATTTGCTGAACAAAGTTGCTTTAAGGAATGAAGACAACAAACGATTTATTATACCCAACACATTTGATACTCTTGCTTGGGGGAACCGTCGCATTGACGACTATTACTTTACTTAAGTCTAATGTTCACCATATTGTATCATTTGTAGTGTGTTTTATATTGTGATATTTTTGTAAAAACTGTTAGTATAATGTATAATGTTAGGCTACTGTAGTTTATTTTACTGTAAAAATTTGCTTTTTTATATTATGGTTAAACAAATTATTTTTAAAAATGTACAAATTGTAAAAACTGAACAAGACACTATAAAAAATGTCAAGTGGAAATTGTAAATATCCATATGTGAAACATCGTTAAAATGATTTAAAAAAATGTACAAAATGTAAAACTAAACAAGGGTAAAGTAAAAATGTAAAGTGGAAATTGTAAATATCCATGTGTGAAAAAATAAAGAAATGGTTATCAACATTTAAAAAATTAAAAGACATTGTGATCTGATAAACCTTGTTTTTTATTTCACAACAAATAGGGCTTTACAAAATAGAATACAAAGAAAATACCAATTTCTCAATCCTTTTCAATGCCCATGTCCACTCATCATTAACTTTCCTTTTATAGCACTAATTACAATGAGGGCTGCCAACCTTTCTCCCACTGAGGCATCACAAGATGTCAAACGTTGTTTAGCTTTTTTCAACAATACTTTATCCACCACACGTCTTAATGCAGGATGTCTACGGCGATAAGGAAGGTCATGTTCTTTGCACGTTTGATCCAATGGATTAATAGGTACATCACCACGTTGCAAACGTTGATTCAGCTATGTTCCAGGACCACAAAAACGATAACCAGGAAGATGGATTTCAAAAGGTAAGTATTGAATGACTTTTTCAATGACGCCATGACCAGTACAAGTTTGACATATCCTTTTCCATAGGTGGAGAAAAGGTTTGATTTTCCTCTTCATCTGTAGACGATGCTGATATTGTTGCTTTTTTTTCTCGTCATCACACCCGTGGAATGAGGAAACAAAGTCTTTACACTGACTTTCATGACCGTGATAGAGTTTGACCAGGTGGCAAGTAGCACACTGTCGCATAGAGGGTATTTTTTGCCATGGCCACTTGCTTATGGTGATCATAATCTGTACATGGTTGCAATTCACTTAACACTGGGTATTGAGTCCATGATTTTGGTACATGTTGCCAGATTTCTTTCATTGCATTTGCTGCCACATAATAAATGAACGATTTTGGAAGAGCCAATAATTCTTCTTTGGTAAAACTGTCTAGTTCCTTTTTACACACAAAGAACTTTCCAATCGCTTTATCGGTAGCATCCCCTTTCTCCATGGTATAATGTAGATGTTTACACGTCGCTTGTAGAAATCTCACTGGTGTCATTCACAGGTAAACCTAGAGTTTTAATTTTATTTAACAACTCACAGCAACGCATTGGTGGTTAGCCAATGAAACAATTGCCACACCTGTGCCAAGGCTTTATGGGTAATGTTGTCACAGGGGCAGCGGTCCACGAGTGTTTGCAGCGAGGGACAGCCCAAGTCCATTAAATCGACACATTGACAGTAAGACGCCAAGAATGGTTGTAGCCATTGACGTTTTTCACTACCTTTCACAAATACCACATGGGCAGAAGACAACTGGGCTTTCATGACCATGTCCAGGTGCTTATATGAAATGGTTCCTTGCTTCCAGTCTAGTTGCATATGAGTTTCAATCCACTGGGTTTGTTTACGGTCTTAATCACACAATAAATCAAACGCATAGGGTGGTTTAAACACCAAATGGGTAGCTTGCGATATCCAAAAAGTGGAACAATCGATGATGGCCACTTCTTTAAATATAAATTTGTTATCTCCAATTTTAAACACTTGACAGTCAACAATTAGTGTACGCAACATGTTCACTCTTGTCTGGATCAAGTCCAACTGACCACAGACTGACTTCGTCCAGTAAGGTGTACCCATGACATTTACTTACATTCCATTCTAGTAAAAAATAAAAAATCACTGACTAGTCACTATTGAGGTTAGGGTATGACAGGGGGCATAAGAAATAATAATATAACAACAACAACCAATTT
Organism: Meconema thalassinum; assembly: GCA_946902985.2. Taxonomy (NCBI): domain Eukaryota; kingdom Metazoa; phylum Arthropoda; class Insecta; order Orthoptera; family Tettigoniidae; genus Meconema; species Meconema thalassinum. Next base: position 1,455,681,392 of record OX336389.2, read on the forward strand.
TTTATTACATTATTTTATTAGCATAACAAGTTTTACATTATTTTGTCATTCTAGGATAGGGGCGGGGCGGTACCAACTCATACAACAAAAAAGTCTTTTATGTTTATAGCGTCCATAACACCGATGATATCCCAATTCCTCCAAACTGGGTGTTTTTGACTGTGAGCTGCTCACTGAAACACCGTTGACACCATAAAGTCCACATGTATCATAACTTTTTTCATCACTCAGAGGCGCGAGTGAGGTGTAACATGAATGACAGGGTATATTACCCACATCCATTCTGCACAGGTAGGGGCAGGCGGGTGACCAGCGCTGATGTTCTTTCATGGGTTCATCACTTTCTTCCCATTGATCTATGATGATGGGACAAAAGGCACATTTCACTTCATCTCTTGTTTTTAAATAATAGAATCCAGCGGCCGCCAAGGCTTGAGGGTTTATGAAAGACACCGGCCACGTCACAAAGGTCCTGAGACGTTGTTCCTCAGATTTTAAATTCATGGGTGTGTCGTCTCTTGATGCTTTAAAGCAAGACATGACTGAGCGGCTTGACATAGGTTGACCTGTTATTTATACACTTGTCACTTGGTTAGACAGTGGATAATAGTTGACTTGTTTGCGATGAATGATCAAACAGTAGGCCGTTGTACTGGTTGGAACATTATAATGCGTTTCAAAATCTAGTCGAATGCCAATATTGGATGGCTTGACAGACTCTTCCAAGTAGGAACAGTCAAAGACAATCAGCGGCGCCCTTGTCATAAAAGCTTGGGGTGACAACATGGGGCTATTCTCTTTTTGATAATACGACCATCGAAATTTAGAAAACAAGTCGTACAGGGGGCCAAATTTATTTTTTGAAAATCTAAATCCAGTCCTTCATAGGGAAACACAGCACCGTTGAGGGAAAGACGTGCATTTCTTAATTGCAGGTGATCAAATTGCGTGGCATCTTTGGTTTGTTGATACTTGCGATTTGTTTGAAAACCCACGATCATGTAGAGAGATCTCTCTGTATAGCGGGCTGTTTTTACAGACCAACTGTGTGTGTTGGTGGTGGGCAATAGCGGGTACTCATGGAGTGCCCAGCTTCTAAATTCCATGGGTAGAGGCATATCTCTCTTTACCATTTCGAGTATGTCCAGTTTTTTGCTATCATTAAGAGTCACATGAGGCACTTTCCATAGCAAGCGTTGTAGTTGAATTTTTGAATCTATGAGGGCATTGTCGGCTCCCTTGAGTGCATTATTATCATTCCTGTCTCTCACCAAATAAAGCACTTGCCTTGCATTCACCACAATTCGCTGGTGATCTTCGGCAAAGCCTAAAATCAGTTTAAGAGGTAAAAATCCAGTAAAGGTGCCATCCGTGTGTACCATCCAGTTATTGGTGGAGTCAGGGCACCAACCCGCCATGCAAAGTGTTTTACCTTCTTCCTCACTATAAGAGGGATATAGTTTCATGACACTGGAAATACCCACATTTCGAGTGCTATCCACTACGATATCGTTAATGACATACCGCACCTCAGAAAACAGAAAGGCGAAAGCATGGTTGGCTAACTTGGATGTGGTAGGTGAAGAGCCATCGGCTTTGGTGAGCCGACCTTCAATCTGAATGACGCTTTCATGCGGTAGGGTGTAAATATCTTGGTTGTTGATAACAAATTGAATTTCATCATTGTTATTGAGTCCAGGTGTTTGAGCTTGATAGGAATGGAGGTCAATTCTTACCACTCCTGGTTGCTCCTTGATGTGGTTCGCTACCTCTAGGATAGAATTCATCATGGGGGTTGACGTGGTAACCCAAATGCTGTAAAATCTGCTTGTCCTTAGATGTTAACGTGTATTCACGTGGCAAACAACTAACACCATTCCTAGACGGTGTTGTTGCTTTATACACAAACTTCATAGTGGCTTTAGCACCAACTTGTAAGTCACTGGTGTGGTACAATCAAGATCAATTAGTTGTTGATCTCTATTGATCTGTCTTAATGTTATATTACTAATACCATAGACAGCCACAGAATGAAAAAGCACCACTGGAGGGTTTTCACAAATAATATGGCCATTGGGCGATGTTACAATTAAGTCATAAAGCGAATGTGATGGTTCTTGATTGGTGTACACTTGACTAATAATATTACATGTCACCGACACGTGATGGTCCACAATGAATTTCACTTCATGGTCTGATCCATGTTTTTTGTTGGTCTCCAACACGCGTGGTTTAAATCCTAGTAATGGACCAATGGAATCTGGGTGTGTTTTAAAGTCAATTTTGAATGTAGAAAAAATACTGCAGCGATGAGTGTTGGTATTTCCTACGAGTTCAAACTTGTGCGTTCCATCGAGAAATGACTAAACCATATTCATTGATCAACACCACATAAATGTGTTCATAAATGTCATCTATCGTTTATCCACCAGAGTTCAGGGTGAGCAAACAATCATCATAGTAAAACTTGTTGTTCACATTTTCACGTATGTTGTATATTCGATTGTACGTTTCCAGTCAAACAAGTCTTAAGCCATAAGGTCTCTCACTCAATTCAATAGGCGGGTAAAAGTCTAGGCTGACTTCAGGTCCACGTCCATGCAGTGTAAACGTCTTACTTTCCGCTGACATACTGTTGACGTTTTTACTTATGCTGCGTCTTATATAAAAAAATTAAACACAAACGTCCACACTGTTGGCTGTTAAATGTTTGCTCACGTTTCACATTATAATATATCTTGATCCTGTTTCCAAAATAGGTCACTAATTCCATGGGCGGGGGCAATTTCCCAAAACTGTCAAAGTACCATACGTTGGATCCCTCTTTGACATAAGCTACATAATGTGTTCCTGGTCCTCGGTGATCATCCAAATTGACAACAGCACATTCCTGTTTCCAGGGTCGTGGGGGTAATTGGTTTCGCATAAACACACCTCGAAAATGAGAAAGCTTTAGTTGTTTAGCATAGCTTTCCACCTGTTGATGTGTCAGGGCATGTCTTGCTATGGCTGAGGTTAAAGATGTTTTTATTTTATTTCGAAATGGTGAAATTCCAAATCCTTGTTGATAAAAGGCTGGCTTCAAATTAGCATTTCTAGCCCCCATAGCAATGGCTTCCATCGTTTCATTGTGTCGCTGACTTTCTTTTAGTTGTTGCTTGCCCTACTGCGCGGCTTAATAGTTTTTGCCACCGCACTGGCACCGCCCAAAAGTGAACCCAGAGCAGCCAGACCAGCGAATAATGCAGGTAAAAATCCAGCTCGTTTGGGGACGGGAATCACTCGCCCTTGTTTTGAACCCTGTCGCTGACGTTTTGGAATAACATGTCTCTGTGCCACTCGAAGAGCTTTCCTTATGGTCAACACATTATTTTTTCTTTTTTTCTTTCGCGAGGGCTTCTCCACGAATGCCTTAAGCACATGCTTTGCCAATGAGAGGGTCTTATTTTTAGTCTTTTTATTCTTTCTTACCACATATCTTTGTTTCACCATGATAATGACCAACAACCTTTCACAAGAAAGTTTAAGTCATAACTAACGTCAGCTTGTTATTTCATGGCTGTATATTCCAATTCCACATAAAGCGGGAAATCGTTTATGGTTTTTCCAGCTTGCTTTTCATCCCATGTCAACATGAGGTGAAAGGATAATTCGTCACCTGCATTGACCATTTCATGGTTATGGACCAACAAACTATGACCGTTTATCTCTACATGTAAATGGTTTTCATCAGGCATCGCGTATTTCATGTGAATGGTTCCCTCATAGTGTAATCGATAGTGGTTTAAACCCGAAGCCAGCACATAGGTCAGGTGTTGGTCATGGAATAGCGGTAAATGGTTCCTATCATTCACAGGTTTTCATTTGTCAGATACACTAAAATATAGATGGAATAAATTTATAAATGCTTTTCATTTGGTAGGTGAGGCAGCCTTTGGTGCAGACATCAACATCTTCTTGTGGGTCTTCCACGTGAATAATGCTGTGATGATTAGCTGTATAGCCTTCCACAGTAAGCTGAGGCACTTTGTTATATAACTCATGCACCTTGTTATCCACATACTTTTTTGTAGTAACGTCTGTAGACACTTGAGTATGTTTCACATGGGTTAACCGCTTTCCCTTAAAGTCATAATCTCCCTGTTTTGTGCATGGCACTACAGACCTATCCACATAGTGTTTATTAGCAGGATCTGTGTCTTGTTTAGGATTATGTATGGGAACAGACCTAGCTTTGGCCATCAATGCACGTCCAAAGACATCCATCGTCAACCTGTAGTACGAGTCTACTGTTTCTATGACAAGGTTCGGTTCCATGTATATAGACAGCCTGCTAGCCTCTCTAAGCCTTAGTTGAAATGAAGATTATTAAGCAGCACGAGTCATTCCCCGTGGGGGACATGGTTTCCCATCTCTGTCCCACATCACGTGAACAACGCCATGGTTCACTGTTTCCATCTTCCATTCACTGCATCATTGTGGGGCCTTCGGGATATGGAAAGACCAATCTTTTGCTGACGCTTATTACAGCGCCCTATGGCCTGCGTTTTCAAAATATTTATATTTTTGCAAAATCTCTCTACCAACCCCTCTACGTGTTTCTGGATCAAGTCATGTCTGGATTACAAAATGAGAATATGGGTTATTTCACATTTTCCATGCAAGAAAATCCTATTTCACCGGATGAGGTAAAGCCTGGTTCACTCATGATTTTCGATGTTGTATCCACTGAACGACAAGGCATCATTCAAAGCTATTTCAGCATGGGTCGACACAAACATATCGATTGCTTCTATCTTGGACAAACGTATTCTAAAATGCCCAAACAGTTGATTCGTGACAATGCCAATGTCATTGTTTTATTTCGTCAGGACGAGAGGAACAGTCGTCACATTTATAATGAACATGTGAATCCGGATATGACCTTTCAAATGTTTACAGAATTGTGTGCTAAGTGCTGGAACACTAAACGTCATGCCTGTTTAGTGATTGACAAACAAAGTGAACTCAACCAAGGGCGGTATCGCTTAGGGTTTGATCATTTTGTTGGTATTTAAGGCACTGTGTCATTCCCTCTCAAGTCATTTGTCAAGACACCATGGCGTTAGCAGAGAGTCAATTGAAAAAGCATATTATTAGAGCAAAAAATACTATTCGCCAAAAGTTCCGTCAGTTGAAACGATCACGTGCTGATCATGCTTTGTTTATTCAACAACATTCTGCACCTCCGCTAAAAGCCATGTTGAAACCCTCTTTCAAGCCATCTGAAACGCTACCTACCGTTTCACAAGCCATTTAGACGCACCACGAGGACCCTGGGGAAGAGGAAGAGGAACAGGAAGATTTAACTAGTGTTAGCGAGGTTGAGGATGACGAGGAACAAGAGTTTACACCTCAAAAAAAAGACCTCACCCCTCGCAGAGTTCTTACGAAAAAAGAAAGCCTTGGCCATTGTCGAAACACCTTGCCCTTCCAGATCGTCGCCAATTTCACAACTCTTGGCCACCCCTCAACATAAAGCTCAACTGAAAAATATTTGAATAAAATATTATGGATCAACACTGGAACCCTATTTCACCGATTTATTTATTGGAAACACAGATACCACATATGGTGTTCGCTATGAGGATGATAGTTTTAAAATTGGGGATTCATCGATTAAATTTGCTCGTACTAAAGCTGTCATTAAAAAGATCAATTATAAATTAACACCCGGACTGTTAAAGCTGCTATTCTCTCGGACCTCTCTTCCCATGATTATACGCCAGAGGACCTTGCCAAATATAAGTCCGTTTTATTGAACACTCATGCCCACAAAAGACAGTATGATCCCACTCAACAAGTGAATGCCAATATATCTCAAAGATATAAAACCATAATTGCCAAAATGTTCCCCACCAGTCAAAGTGGTCGTCGTAAAGTGTCCGCTTCGGGAGTGACATTTAAACCATTAAAACCCCTTGTGGATGTTACCTACTGGCACAATCCCAATAATCTCTTCCAGCGACTACAGCTGTTGCATGCTTCACGTCAAGCCGGTCATACCGGTCACGATTGGGAAATTCAAGAAATTGAAGAAGAACTTCGAAATGCCAAAATTATTGTTTAAGCCTTCACCCATTAAAGTGGCTATTGCTCATGAGTTGCATCGTCCAGCTAGACGTCACTATCCACGACTTAGGGTGATTTCACAAGTTGTGGATGAACTTTGGCAAGCCGATTTAGTGGAAATGATTCCCTATGCTAGTGTTAACGATGGTGTACGCTATATGTTGACGGTCATTGATGTGTATTCCAAAATGGCATTTGTTCAACCCGTGAGTCGCAAGTCTGGTCCGCAAGTCACCAAGGCCTTTAAACATATTATTCAACAATCCAAACGTCACCCTCAGTTACTACAAACCGATCAGGGAAAGGAATTTTTCAACAAGGATTTCTCCAGTTTTCTCAAATCTAAGGATATTCACCATTACACCACATACAGCAATCTCAAAGCCAGTGTGGTCGAGCAGTTTAACCGAACATTGAAAACCCATATGTGGAAAGCCTTTACCGCTCAAGGCTCATATCGCTGGCTGGACTTATTACCTGAGCTAGTATCACGTTACAATGACACCAAACACAGAACCATTGGGACCAAGCCACGACTTGTAACCAAAAAATATTCCGCGACTGGATAAACTGTTTAACCCCATAAAAACAGCAGACCGTAAAGGTTATCGCCTTAACATCGGGGACTATGTTCGTGTGAGCAAATTTAAGTCTATCTTCGACAAGGGCTACACACCAAATTGGGGGACTGAACTATTTCGAATTCGACAAGACAACCTGAACAGTCCAGTCACCTATTTACTCGAGGACCTCAACCATCAACCCATAAAAGGCAGGTTTTATCTCCAAGAACTCCAAAAGACAGCGTTTCCAAATCATTACCTCGTGGAAAAAGTGTTGAAACAAAAAGGAAATAAACTATATGTAAAATGGTTGGGATTCAGCTCAGCCTTTAATTCATGGATTAATAAATTACATGTTGTATGAACCCGTGTGTCTTGTATTTATTTATTCACTCATGTTGTACTTAACCTATAGCCCTATGTGTGTACAGTCCTCAGCTCCACATGTATTATTATAAGCTATACATATTTCTTTCCCTCTTCACCTGTGTTCTCTCTTACACCGACTCTCCCCCTCTCCTCCCCTTTACCTTCCACCAAACTCAAAACAGGATGTAACTTGTTAGCTCTTATCGCGCACAAGCACAGCTAACGTTGAAGGTGAACACCTATGTGTTAGGTCATATTACACATGAACTTGCATTTTCTCACGTACGAACCAAAACAGGATGTGACATGTTAGCGTACATGTGGTTTTCACAAGGGAGGCGGTAATAATGTCATCTCGCACGTGTTCACATGTATTTCGTCACTCTCCTTTCATATCTTTATGAGATTGTAGTAGTGAGGGCTGGCGAAAAACGTCAACCCAACACACTGCTTTATACATAAATGTTGTTAGGCCCTTTGACATAATTTGGATAAATTTCATGGGTCAGTCCATAGGGATCAGACCAAAGGGACCGGTCCGAAGGGATCAGTCAAAATATGATGATGATAATTGTTGTTTTAAGGGGCCTAACATCTAGGTTATCGGCCCAGGGAACAGTCAAAAGGGACACGTCAACAAGGACCCGTCCACAGGGACCTGTCAACAGGGACTCGTCAACAATGACCAGTGAACAATGACCCGTCAACAGGGACCTGCCAACAATGACCCGTCCACAGGGACCGGTCAACAGGGACCCGTCCACAGGGACTCGTCAACAATGACCCGTCAACCATGACCCATCCACAGGGGCCCATCAACAGGGACCCGTCAAAAAGGACCTGTCAAAAAGGATCCATCAAAAATGACCCCCTGTCAAAAAGGGCCCGTCCAAGGAGGGGGGGGGGTCTAGTCAACAGGGACCAGTCCAAAGGGACAAATCAACAGAGATCAATCCAAAGGGACCAATCAACAGGGATCAATCAAAAGGGGCTATCACCTCAAGGCCTGACATATCCCTCTCTGATTATTGGTTTGCCGATCGACAAGCGTCGCTTAAAATACTTTCTGATCACCACTCGTGGGTTGGGTTAGGTTAGGTTACACTACAGCCGCCATCTTTTAAAAAGCCCGCCCTCTTACAAAAGCTATGAGTGGGCATGCGTAAAAGCAAACAACAAGCATGTTAATTCATATAGGCTTTCCACCGCACACATGTCTCTTGTGTGGAACAACGTTTTATTCCATATTGGCATTCAAACTCTCACATGTTGCACTTGGAAAGCGATATTCTCTAAAAATTAAAATTTCACCCCCTAGTAGGGGTAGGTTTTATTTTGGGGTTGAAATATGTTGTCCATTGGAAAGGGAGTGTCAGCTCGAGTTCAACGACACTTCATTCGTCAAAATCCGACCATGCGTTGGAGAGATATCGCGTCGCCGCCATATTGTGAGGTGGGTGAGGTGGAGGTGGGCCTCGAACCATTAAAAAAACACCACTTAGGCTACTTACACACTGGACAGAAGGAGACACACAAACAGAGAAAGACAGACACACAACAGATATTGCCCCGATTGATCACATGAGCTATTGAATATTTAAGAAAGTAAGCTAATTTTGTATAGGTTAACGGAAATATTCAAAGCTATATAATATTTGTCAAAAGAGGAATAGTTTGTTTGTAAGAGCAGTTCTGCTGAGAAAATGCAGTGTGGACCACGGGCTACAAGGTGCTTTGTACTGGGCTTTGGGCTGCAAGGCACAAAACGTGAATTGCCTTCCACTCCATTACAGACTGGATGGGCCGAAGAGAAGGAAGCGAAAAGAATTATCGGGATGGGGTGGGGAAATCGTATTGAAAAGAGATTATCATTACTTACAGTGTAGTAAACACAACACAGTTAAACCTGATTATATTCTGCGGCGTAACACTCACAGTTGGAAACTTTGTAGTGGCCAGCTGATTAGCAACTCCCAACTTCCTCTTTATCTATCGGTCGCTCAACATTACAACGGAGTAAGCTAGTGTCTGCCTTAGTTACACATACAAGTTTTGCTCTCGTCCAACAAAATCTCTTACAAAATTGGTTGTGAGGTAATTATTATTATTTTTTAATTATCATTAACAATATTATTCTTATTAAATACATTAAAAAAGTTACGGCTTCAATTGTAACAGAGCACCGTATCACTGGAAGTTTGGTTTTCCTGAGGGTGGTTCGTGTCAGTTGGTGACGTGGTGATTCACTTGGAATAAACCCGTGGCGTGTGTCATGTGGAATAACCTAATGAACGTAGATTTTAATTCTCAGAAGGAAAACTTGATCTATATTGTTATTATTACTATTTCAGTATTCATCATCATCATCATCATCAATTTCGGTTTTCCAGCCTAAGTCGGGTCCGAGCAAATATGACACCCTTTCACTTTACTCTGTCTGTCCACCATCCATCCTCAACCACTGAACTCCACTCCATGGTTCATTCACTCACACTGTCCCTCACCAAATCCATCCACCGTACTCTAGGTCTTCCTCGGCCCATCTTTCCAGTCATCCTTCTCTCCATCACTTGTTTCGGCATCCATTCATCATTCTTACTTTTCACATGTCCATACCATCTCAATCTCTTTCGCTCCAGCTTATCATTCAGCTTCTGTACATTCACTTCCTTTCGTATGTCTTCATTTCTCACTTTCACTCTCCTAGTCTTCTGTACCATACTCCTCAGGAATGTCATTTCGGCTGCCTGTATTCTACTTTCATCGCTCCTCGTCATCGGCCAAGTTTTTACAACGTAAGTCATTATTGGTAAGTAACATGTTTACATAATTTCTTTAGCCTTCAGTGATATGCCTTTGTCCCAAATGAAACTCCGAACCTGATGATACACCCTCTGTCTGAAAAGTTCGGTGAATGGGTCTATATTACGAACGGATTGTTGGCTTACCTGAAGCAGCCGTTACTATCCTTCGAAGTAATCCCCGTGGATGGTTATGCACTTCTTAGAACGGCTGTACAAGTCCTGGCATAGTCTTCCTGAGGGACAGCCTTCAGTTGGGTCGTCACATTACGTTGGATGTCCGAAATGTCCGAAAACCTCTCGCCCTTCAGGGTTTTTCGGCGACCCTGGACCCCGATACTCCATACTATGACGCTTGCCTTTGAGGTCGTACCTCAGGCACCAGGTCTCGTCACCCGTGACGATGGTTTTCAGGATCATCCCATTCCACGGAACATTCACCCTTCTTACTGCCACCCGTTGAACAGGTGTGCACGTCGAAGATCATGTTATCCAACAGGAGCACGTTTTCCTAGGCGAACGATGGGCCGGTGCGAGTGATTCGTCCTTCCGGCAGTCGACACATCGGTGCTCTCGCTGAGTGTAAGTTGCGTGATGGGGTTGTGCAAGATCTCGCAGAATAGGAATGTTGCACGGAAAATGGGCAACGTTCACATGGACACGCTGTCATCGCCGAGCAATTTGTGCACATTTCAGAGAATATTATGGTACCTTCCATGCGTGTGTTTCATCCCACCGGTGTTATGCAAATTCAGCAGGACCTCCATACTTTGACGCTTGCCTTCGAGGTCGTACCTCAGGCACCAGGTCTCGTCACCCGTGACGATGGTTTTCAGGACCATTCCATTCCATGGAACATTCACCCTCCTCACTGCCGCCCGTCGAACAGGTATGCACGTTAGATTGCATAAATTCACCCTTCTCACTGCCGCCCGTCTATCAGGTATGCAAGGCAGGTTGCATGAATTCATGCTTCTCTCTTGCTTTCAACTTAGAGTTTTGCAGACCCAAACTGAAGGCTATTCCTAAAGAAGACTATGCCAGGAGTTTCCAGGACTTGTTCAGTCGTTCTCAGAAGTAGGTACATAACCATCCACGGGGATTACTTCGAAGGACAGTAACGGCTGTTTGAGGTAAACCAACAATCCGTTCGTAATATAGCCCATTCAATGAACTTTTCCAACAGAGGGTGTACCAACGTAATGCAACATGAGCTCGCACGGAGAAACATTTCACAGGCAGATATAGGGATACACAAGAGTAGGGTACTGATGACATTCTATTCAACATATCATTCTCATGCAAATACTTGTTTCGAAAGTGCCAATGCATCGATGTCAACATGGAAAAAGAATGAGTCCAGTCACTGAAGCCGCGTCATGACGGTGTGCTGAAAGCCGCATTGTCACTAAATCGCTTCCCGTGCAGGTGCTTCTTCAACGGTCTGAAGAGATTGCAATCACTGGAATACAGGTCGTTGCTCACATTGCACATTGGTCCTCCCATTATCGAAGCCAGTGCACCAATGCCAAACTTTTCCCCATGTCATTACATTCACACCGTACACCTCAAGAAGCTGTCGATAAATTCCCAGTTATAGCCTAATGTGCCATTCAGATGCAAGAGGCAGATCAAACTACGCACCTGTTTTCGAGCACTCAGCCAACTTTTATCTGATACTGAGAGGGTCTGACGAAAATGCACTATCCAACAGCTGAATGATTATGCTTTGGTCTCCTACTTTCGCTCTGGCGGAATATTATTTTTGAAGCTACCTTAGTTTCGTCCACCCAATATAATTAGGCTCCTATTAACATTATATCGTTACGGAAAGTTTGTCAAGAACTTAAATTTAGAACAAAGGATTATACTAAAATCAATCTAGAGAGTGCCATTAAATTACAATACAAAATTGATCATTATATAAATGGTTGTCTTAAGTAAGTGAGTCTAAGGCAGCATGGAGGTCCTTGGTTCAAATACCGACTCCGACCATAGTTCAAGACTGACAGGTAGACCGGATCTGCTTGTGAAGAGCATTTAAATGTTGTCCACCGTGAGATAGTGCCTCATGTTCCGAATTAATGCTATACGCTGGTCTCCAATAACAGCTATGGAACCACAGATCTTTGTTTCAAAGTAAGAGGGGCGTACTATATTGTTTTACACTTAATTCTTGTACGTCCGGATTTGGTTCACATTTCACTTTTGAAGGTGGTGACGTGTAAATAGTGTCTTGTTCCTCCGTTTGGTAGCAGCACACGCACAGGGGCCAACGAATGCACTCCTCATAGCCAAATACATGGCTAGGCTTGTGACTGGTGATGAGATATGGCTCCATTACCATGAGCCACAAACGATACAACAATCGATGCAATGGAAGCATAGGGGCAGTCCACCGCCAAAGAAATGTCGAACAGTGCCATCAGTTGGCAAGCGAATGGCGTCGTGCCATTCAAACTAAGCAGCCAGGTAGATGGGCTGAAGGTGTGCTTCTGCAACATGACAATGCCCACCCCCACACTAGCCGAGAGACCACCGCTGCTATTGATCAAATAGGATTCACGGCGCTTCCACACCCTCCATACTCTCCCGACTTGGCATCAAGTGATTATCACCTGCATGGTCACCGTCTTGCAGAACTGGACACAGCTGTCAATGCATGGGTACGCAGCACTCCGAAATACTGGTTTCAGGAAGGTCTTGAGAGACTGACACATCGATGGCAAAAGTGTATAACGTTTCAAGGAGATTATGTTGAGAAGGTGGATGTAACAACTGATGTGTAATGTACTTCATTTGGAAAGAAAAAATAAAATGTAAATCAATATAGTACGCCCATCGTAGTTAAGTAACATAAGCAAGAGTGGAAGATGCAAGGGACCGGGGAAGGTAGAAGAACAACTCGGAACAATACTTGTGCACAAGTCTCAGTCCCTCTTGTTTTAATTATTACATGTGTTAATTTGTATTTTAGATTTAGTATCTGTTCTCTTGTTTTTTGCCCTGGTGTTATATACAATAAATGATGATGACGACGATGATAATGATATATACTGTAAGCTCTACATTGTGTTAGCATTGTGAGGATGAAAGTGAAACAGAACAATCTCTACATCCCCGTATAATTGAATAAAGGCATTCTGAGCTTAGCCATCCAGATGGTTTCAAATGTAACATTTAAAATGCAGGTCATGGCAGAGCCCAAGTTTTAATATGATGCAGGAAAGAGGCATGGAAATAGTTGAGTTATTTTCTTCTTCCAATTGAATGAATTGTGTAGGTTGCTGAGGTCGTAGATTCACAGTTCGGAGAAGAGCTATGGACCACTAATATAGAAGCCAATGATGACCTCACAGCATTTCCTGAAGGTGTGAAGAAGAAGTTATATTTAGATCGTAGGCTTTCGCGGCCGGAGGCTAGTTTATCCTGTAGGCTTACAGGATGGAGCCGATACACGACGCGCAAAGGCTACACGGAGTTTAGCCTTGCTCTATACAGAGCCAAAACCACGGAAGACGAGTCAGAAACACGTCGCAACAGCGCCCTCGCGAGCCTAAAAGACATCGTGCAATCAGGGGGTTACCTGAAGAAAGAAACGAAAGAAACCATGCTACAAGTGGTAAGTGACTTCAGAAGATGTTTCATAGAAACGTGAACTGTTTCAGCAAAAGAAAAGTCAATGGGGAAAGTCAAACATCAAGAAGAGGATAAAGAAACACAAACAGAAGACATACAAGAAGACGACAGGGCTCTTGCAGGACAGGTGGCACTAGTCAGAGACAAAACAGCAGAAACTAGAGACAGCACCGAGATCGCCCTTAGAGAAAAAGCGCAAGGAGGGAACTGGAACAACCATGACAAGAGCCGAGATGCAAAAGAGGACCCACATGAACGCAATACACAAACAGCAGCGGAACTTGAAGAGAAGATCAGAGATAAAGTCACACAACAAGTGAAAGTCATAATGGATAATATTTCAAGTAACTTGATAAGGATTATTGAAGAGGAAATGGTGAACACATCACCGGAAGTACAGGAAATAACCAAAAATCCTGAAATCATGAAACAGAACACACAAAACCACTCAGGAAGGAACAAAAACAACACAGGAGCGAGCACAACTGTAGCGGTGGTGCATCCAAGAGAGACTAATAGAGGGAAGAAAGAGTCAGATACAGATACAGGATCCGAGAGGAAGGACACACAGGGAGAGAGAAACGAAGAGGATGGCTATGAGACAATAAGAAGGAGAAGAAACTGAATAGGGAGGAATCCCAGAATCACCATAGAAATGGACGTTTCAACCGACCTAACGTTACAAGCAGCAGAACGGACTGCTTGGCTGTATGTGGGACGCCTCTCAGAGCAGGCAACATGCACGAAAATAAAGGACTACTTGCAAAAGAAAGGAATAAAGCCAAACAGTATAAAATACGAAGAATTGAGGACCATGGAACCGAAGAAGGCGTTCACACTCGGAATCTCCTTCCAACACCTACATCGAGCAGAAAAATCAGAGTTCTGGCCCAAAGGAATCCTCGTGCGGCCATTTTGAGCACCGAGACGGAGGTACCAAGGGGGAGCAGAACTGGATTACACACAAAAAAGGAAATGACGAAGAAAGTTCCTTAAAAGTCCTACTATGGATCGTAGAAGGACTTAAGAGCGCAGCAAACGTCTTCCCGGAAGACACATTCGAGAAATATTACAGTTATATTGACAGAAACGATGCTGACAACAGTATGGACACGAAGAAGATCCTACACCATAAACGTGCTGGCAAAGCAGGCAAACAGAGGAAGGCCGTCTGGGGGCATCACATGGCTCCTTAATGAGAAGCTATCGCCATTCAAGATCAGACACAAAATATACAACATTCTAATGATTCACTCAAGGTTATGCACCATCATGGGTGCGTACTTCCAACCAGACATGGCAGCCAGAGACATAATCGGAGAAATCCCAGACGCCTTGGGAAAGACAACACTGAACGAGACACTCATACTAGCTGGAGACTTGAATTGCAGGATAGACAAGCAATCCTTAAGAACAACGCACGTACTAGAATTCCTAGAAGAGGAGGGACTAACCCTCGTGAACGACAGAAATATGATGACATACATGCCACGTAATGGAGCCAGCGCCGTAGACCTCGTATTTACCAACTTGAGAGACATCAAAATAACAGGACAATACGCCAGAGGTGAGATGTTCAGGAAACACCTACAAGTAGTAACACACTACGAGGTTGCAAAACAATGTCCACATCTAGCCAAGCAACCATATGAATATCTATGACTTTAGTCATTTTTCCAAGTTTTCCCGTATTGATTTTGTATAACAAAGCAACCATTTGTCGTAACCAGACAATTAAACCCAGACCTAATAGAGCAACATGACATCGACGAAACTAGTAAGCTGATCACGGAAGGAAACATAAACGGAGCAGCGGAAAAATCAGAAAAAATCGTCAGATAAGCGGTGAAAGCATCCTCAAATAAGTCAAGGAAAGCAAAGAAGTGGTTCAAAATGAGTTGCTACGCAGAACGCAGAACGGCCCTTGAAACACCACACATCGCACGGAGAACACCGACAAAACAATCTGCAGAGTCACCATACCAAAAGGAGACAATACAAGCCAATCATCAAGTCAGCAAAGGAAGATTACCAGAGGGAAACAGAAAGGAAATTGATAGAGGAGACGGAAGCTAGCCCTTACAAGGCCAACCGAGACAACCCAAATACCCAAGAAATATACCAATGGAAAAATGGGAAGAACACCTAACGATGGTCCTTTCAGACATAGATACACGCCCCACACCACAACCAACAAATGACATTGAGGGAGACTCAGAGATGTTCACAGAAGAAGAGATGACAACAGCCATAAAGGCGACTTATAACAACAAGTCCTGCGGCCCGGACCTCATATATAATGGGTACCTGAAAGGCATCGTCACAGAATTAGGAAACTGCACTATGTGAGCGCCTGACAAAGGCAGTGGAATCACGGATTCCAGATGAACAATTTAGATTTAGAAAGGGAAGATCAGCAAACCAGGCAATCAGATGTCTGCAGAGAGACATCGAAGAAGGACTGAAATTACTAAGAGGAAAGCTATACGCGGCATTCTTGGATTACTCCAAGGTCTTCGACAACATAAACAGACAGACTCTAATGGAAACACTAGAGAATATCGTAGGCGAACACAACTATGAGGCGAAACTTACCAGGAACCTACTGAGTAGTAATCTTACAGAAATATCGAACATCATCACTAAGTCTAAAGACATACAACAGACAAACTGGGTCCTATAGGGGGACCCTCTCAGCTCACTATTGTTCACCTTAGCCACGGAGGATGTCACAAAACTGATACCAGCAAACGTGAAGATATACCTTTACGCAGACGACATGGAATTGACATCCACCAACTGCGAAGATCTACAACTGGCATTCAATAGAGTGGCAGACTGGGCAGAAAGAAATGACTTGCATCTTAACGAGTCAAAGACAGTTGCAATGAACTTCAGGAAAGGAGGGAGAGCTGCAACTCTTTACCATAAAGTTATTCCTCTCGCGTCAGTAACACACTTCAATTATCTAGGAGTGACATTGCAGACTACAGGGACAGTTTTTACAACCCACATCAAGGAGAGAGTACACGCTGCACTGAGAGCCATGAACGACATAACGCATCTACGAGAGATATCACTAAATACAGCAATGAAATTATTCCAGGCAAAGCTTGTGCCGGTGGTGACATACGGACTAGAGAACATTTGGCCCCATCTAAACTACAAGAACCAACCAGAACTAGAAAAGATCAAGAGTAACTTTCTGAAAAGAGCCCGTTGCCTCTCAAAATTCACACCATCCCGGCTGACGTATGCACTAGCAAGAGAACCACCGCTTATAGAAGGCTTGAGACTCAGACTTCTCTTGGCATCGACTCCAAGTTATGAAAGACTGAAACAAGACTTAAAGTCGAAACAGAACGACATTTGGAGAAACTTCTACAGCATGGATGTGATGATAGACAAAGACTGGATGCTAAGCCTACGTGAACTACTCCACGTCGCGACCAGATTCGCGAATCCCGGATTCCACTACAAAGTATGCTTGAACAAGAAATACCACCAACCAGCCCCAGAATGTGAATGCTCGTTGTGCGGAAAGACGTCTGAAGATACCACGCAATGTGGTGTGAACAAAGGCAACTATCTATTACACAATTGAGTGTCGACCAATAGTGCCTTATATTTAATGCATATTTGGCGCTGTATGATTTACTATTTTTTTTAATAAATCTACTTTCGACATTATACTTAGTTTGTGATTTTGTTTCATTCTCGTCGTCAAAGAAAACTCATCATTGAAATAATCCTCTGAAGGGTTAAGTAAATTAGAAATGATTCTCTTTCGAAGAAAAACTATTTCAATTAAAATGAATTTCTGAAGACTCCATTATTTTCAATTTGATTATTTCGGAATTCACTGACTAGGTCATCTGATCGCGTCAAGGCCTAGATTGGAGGACAGGTGGGTTTGAAGCCTTGACTCATCTTGGTTTCTTTTTATCTATTCGCAGAACCTAGTCCCACCTTCGAAGTCGACTCAGTAGGGGAGTTTCAAAAATAGTGTTAGGTGTATTTCAATATTTCCTCAGTTTGTTACTCCCAGCTTATAAATATAAATAAATAAACTCCAGTGCAGATCCATGCCTTGTTAAAATTTTTCAGAATACTGGAAGATAAAGGAAACGTTTTGCCTCAGCATTCACGTCTTTATCCCATTGTACAGGCAACACTAATCAAATGGATTCAAAACTTTACATTGCATATCGATGGATACTACCCAGAGCAAATGAGAATTCACAGCGTTTTGTAACCCCACGTAGATATATTTTCATCATTACACTGTGCCTTGCAAGATTAAATATTCTAAGTACTTAAAGTCCACCCGCTCCACTTTGATTCCCTAACTTGGCTTCGGCAGCCGGCACAGTTCATATCCTCGCCGCTAGATGCAGGCTTCATTCATTCCATTCCCTGACCCGGTCGGTCGACTGGAAGCAGGCTGTAGATTTTCATTTTCATTATCAGCATTAGTAGAACTGCGCGTATCGTTCCCATTGAACTGAGTCCTACCAAAATCAGTTTACATCATGGCGTAGTGGTTAGGATTGTTGGCTGCCAACCTTGAGTATACAGTAGTGTATGATTCCTAGCTCAGCTATGAGTTGTGGCCTAATTCTGCGTCATTGTGATGCTTGTAATAATGTGCGTATTTTTAACTGATGCTAGGAGGCTGCCGTGGCCTTAAGTTAGGAGACAACCCGGCATTTGTCTGAAATAGAAGTGGGAAACCACGGAAAACCACTTCTAAGACAGCTGAGGTGGGGTTAATGAGCATCTCTTCTCAGGTTTGCCTCATGAGGCTGAGTGTACCCCATTCCAACCCACAGACTAGAATTACATTTCTTGCCTGAGCTGAGAATCGAACTCAGGATGTCAGGGTATGGAGTCTCAACACGTACCCCTAGACCACTGAAGGCTGCTGAGCCTATTCAAGTGATTGGTTTCTCAGTAGGCTATATCATTATCGAATTTAATGGTAGTCTTTTTTACCTGACTTCTCATGGAAATTTGGCAGGGAATTCGAGTGTATACATATCGTGGCCACAGCCCAATATGGTGTACCGCATCGTTGAGTGTCACTCTATTGGACGTATTTTATTTGTGGCTTGTGGCCACGATCCCATTTTCATTTACTGTTCTGAATAGCCAGCGTGTCAACTCTGCTGCCATCAATAGCTTCAAATCAAGGAGCAAGAGCAGGAGACTTGCCTCTACACGAAAACATTAATTTGAAGACTTGAGGCACCATTTCAAACTTGGCCCCCAATAATCTTATATCACAGTTGCACAATTCACAGACAAATAAATAAACATGGTCCCTTCTCCTTTACGCGTAGTATCAAGAAACGCAATCAATCTCATTGGGATCCATCTGAGTAGCCAAGTGAGGTGCAGGTTTGGAGATCCTACGTTCAAATCCCAGTGTTGACAACGGCTATCATGATAGAGGATGTTCACTGTACTTTTTCATACTCACGCCATCACTTCAAGTCACTGATCACCTACCTACGTTCTTGAGTATATACGCACTACTAGAGCCACCATAGCAACATTGATTATTATCCATAAATGAAGCAGCAAAAACTACAAAATCATTCTCATTATTTTATAATTTGGAATCTCCACGAGCCTAAGTCAGTGTGAAACAGTGGTACAAGTATCGGGTGAATATAGACCCACAATAGGCTATATAGCCTACAGTTTAGAGACAATCTCCACATTATTTGATGAGCAAAATAACCTTTATGAAAATTTTAAGGTGTCCTTTATTAAGTTTCAATACCCTTGTTCTCGAAAAGCAAGTGTGCTTTTTATAATATTTTCACCACCGATGTACAGTTGGCGAGCCCGAAGAACTAAAGGGTAATTGGCATCGGAACACATAGATGAGGCTGTTCCTAATAGTCAACTCAGATGGTGGTGGGAACATCTGATGAGATTAGTGGAGGAGAGATTACCTAGAAGGAAAGAGAAGCAGAGTTAGACCTAGGAGGCGATGGTTAGATTCAGTGTTTAATTATTTCAAGGTGAAAGGTATAGACGCAGAGGAGGTTGCAGAACTAACTGTTAATAAGGACAAAAGAGGAGACACACAGAGGTCTGGACACAGAAAGGCAAAACAGTCTCAAGTGAAATTGATGGAACGTGATGGTTATGTGTAGAGAAAGAAAGTTGGTATCGCTTTCTCATTGAATGCCACGAGTTATGGTTGTGTTGCTTTATCAGGCCTTATTACCTTCCATAAAAGTGAGAACCAAATTAAGAGACCTGCAACGGATCAGAAGATATCTAAATGGGAAATCTTAGGGCGTTTCGAAATTGTAGTAGCCTACTGTACCTCGTAAAAAATGTGTATCAACATCCAGGGCAAAATGCTCGCGAGTCTTGTGAGTCTCCCAGTTGGAGAGTAAAATAGGCAGCTTCTTCCTGTCACACATAGCAGGTTCCGTACAGCCTGTGGGGAACAACTGAACATCTGAAAGTTATGCAGTCGAAAAATACGGTCGATAAGTGACATAGTGTTATTGTCTGAGTGTGTGATGCCAGTCTACAACTGATTGGCAAGGGAAAAGCATATCGTTGTGGCGGCGTCAAGGGCAATAACAAACAACCGTCACCAAGGGACGTGGCATGCGAGCTATTTTCATATATTTGTATACACATTTTGCGAAAAGTAAGTCTTCAGTTTTGTGACGAAAATCGTAAATGTTTGTGTGCTAATATTTCATAAACTAAGAGGAATTGTAAGATATCTGTAAACTGCATTCCTATTCTAGTTAACATCGCTGCAAGTTTCCTGAACGCCGCGCACCCGTGGGCGCACCAAATGTACTGCAACTAAATCCGTAACAACGCAGTGATGACTAGATTTGGGCTGACACGCTCTGAAAAGCCGTGACACCCCTTATACCGGGCTGGACTATGAAACCGTTGTGTGCGGAATACATCAGCTAACCAGTGTTGTTGTGTGACTACTGGTGTGTGTACTTGCAAGCAAGAATGAAATTCGATAGGAGACGATCATGGCCTTACGTTACGCTCTATCCAAGTACATGAAATGAGTAGGAGTGGATAGTTGAAGTTCTCAATTATTCTCAAGACACTGAGTATAGGCTACCACGTCCAAGTCTCGAAACAGATTTGATTTGTTTCTTCTAGATCTTTGAATCGAACCGAAGGCTTTTAGGGCACGAGTTTCAATACGCACCCCTACGCCAGCTCCCAAATGAATGACACACAACTTTCCAGTAAGCACCATGAAATATGAATTGTCGTGGAATGATTGGTATTAAATTGTTCACCGGTGATAAATTATCTGTGAACGGAAGTTAAAAGTGACTCAGTTTATTTAAGGCAGACAACCTCGCTGTTCCACCCTTTAAGTCCCGTTGTTCGCATCGCTGGAACATAGGGCTTCGACGAAGCATCGCCATCGGACTCGGTTTCGTGCCATTGCCTTCACTTCTCCCCACGTTCTCCTTACTTCTGCAGCTTCCCTCTCCACTGTCCTCCTCCACGTTTCCCTCGGTCTTCCTATTCTGCGATGTCCCTGGGGATTCCAACTCAAGCCTTGCCTCTCTATTGCCGTCTGGTTTTTGCGCAGTGTATGGCCGACCCACTTCCACTTTCAACACTCTCAAGATTCTTCGTAAGCACAGGTATATAAGGTGCGTTCAAAAAGTAATGAGCCGGAGGCTGTAATGCGCAAACCGGTGACGACATCGGCTATTCGTGGGGTGTGTAACGAGGTGTGGTTCCGACCAGAGCGTGGAAGGTCACAGCCCGTCGCTAGAGGGCACGCGTGCACGTCACGTGACGATACAAAGCGAGCAGCAGCATGCATCAATCGTCCAACCAAGACCAAGACAGTAAGCCATTCGACATGCTTCCTGGTGTGGTTGAAGACTGGGGCACCAATTGGGCACACACTTTCCGAAAGTGCAGTCGTTGCTTTATGATGGTGTGTACACTTCCGACGCTCAATCCGACCACGGCGGCTATGGCGTTCACTGTCACTCAGCGGTCCTGGGTAATGAGTGCATCAACCAGCTGGACGTTGTCATCGGTAATGCAGGGGGGGGGGGGGTGCCCCAGACCGGACATCATCGGCTAATGACACCCGTCCTTCCCTGAAGCGCTTGTGGCACGCCTTGACCCTTGCAAGGGACATGCAGTGTTCGCCGTACACTTGTGACATTCGGCGATGAATGTCCGTTCCCCCTACTCCTTTCGCTGTCAAAAACCAAACAACACCTCTTTGCTCTTCGTTTGACGCCTCCATGTCACTGTTTGCAAGGCGACTGTCAGCGTTGGACGATTGATGCATGCTGCTGCTCGCTTTGTATCGTCACGTGACGTGCACGTGTGCCCTCTAGCGACGGGCTGTGACCTTCCGCGCTCTGGTCGGAACCACACCTCGTTACACACGCCACGATTAGCCGATGTCGTCACCAGTTTGCGCATTACAGCCTCCGGCTCGTTACTTTTTGAACGCACCTTATATAAAGATCTGGATTTTCATTAAAATTGATTTTGGTACTTTCGAAGTCTCACAACCATATAGCAACACTGATTTTACTTTGCTATTAAATATTCGGAATTTAGTTCGTGAGGAAATCTCATTGCTTTTCCAAATAGGATGTAACAATAACTAACAAATATAAGAGACCCAGTTTTGCTTTGCCAATTCTCATGTATGTTACCTAGCTGCGTCACACCTGAAAAGTTTCCTTGGGAGCTACGTTTCTGCTGCCAGAAGGGCTGAATATTCGTAGCTTTACTACGAGTACCGAGTACCCAGTGCAGTCCTGGAGTGTGCCTGCATGGCTGCATGGCTACATGAATTATCTCTAATGTGAGTTTACTCAGGTTCCCTTTACTGGTAGAAGGGGTCACTATGAACCACGAGTTGGCCTACCCGGTGCAGTCAGGCACGCTGGTGGGTGGATCTGCTAGAGCATGCCTCTCCAACTCACATCCACAATGAGCCGGTTCAGTGCTCGGCTCCGAATTGTCCCCATTACTCGCCTAGTCCCTATCACTTTGCTTCTTGCTGTCAGAGCTACGGCACGTGATACGGTAGGCCATCAGCACAAATCTATTTTTATATTTAAAGTCTCGTTTACTTCACTGGCTGGAAACTGGACTCGTTTAACGTAACATGAGTGTGACGTCATCCCCTACTACCTGGTGTGATCCTCTTCTTAACAGGGAGGACAATTTCGCTCGCTTTTTGGAGGAAATATGTTGAATGTCGACTCAGACCGGCCAAACAGACCGACATACAGTATATTCTTCGCAGCGTGGCTGGTGAAATTCCGTGGTGGAATTCCTTCCCTGTGTCTTATTCTTTATTATTGTTAGTAAGCGTTCCGGCCGTGTCACGTAAGGCCTAAGCAATCCTGTTGGTCAATATGTTACTGTGTAAGACTTAGCCAGGGTTTTGAACTGGAACGTTCCTGAACTTTCCATACTCCCGGTCACATTTGATATGTGGCCAAGAGGACAATAATTGCCATACAGTAGACTTATATGTGATGCACTCGGAGGTATTGAACGGGGAATTGTGGCGATTGTTTCGTGCTACTTGTGCTATTAATGATAGTGACGTTCATTCGATTTGGTCAAACTTACTGTTCTTGGTCGTTCACTTCCCGTTCCATCCGATCCTTTCTAGGCGTTTCCAAACAGAGACGTTTAATACTAATTGTGCACCTTGCGTTGTGGATCATTATTGACTGTACTTCGACACCCCGTATTTCTTACGTGTGCAGGTTATGAATCACATCATATTCCTTCTCATTTCATTTCAGGGGGCTCTTTTCTGTCATATTTTGCATTTAACGATGGTATTTCTTATGCACGTTTTTGAGCTTCCAAATTTTACAATGTTAGTATGAGACAATCCCTTGTTTGATTTCGAGCTAACTGTCCGGAGTAGACTACCTACTGTGTATTTCTTAAGATATCTTTTCTCCTCTTACATGTTGATTTAATAATGATACATAGATATTTTCAAGCTATGCATTTATACCTCAGGTAGCCTATTACTTTTGGGTTGCCCGAGCTTTTATGGCTGTGAATTTTGTTGTTAAACTGCCCTATGAATGGGTTTTTGAGATAACTTTGGACTTAGGTGATTGTTAATTTTGATTACAATCTGGTGATTTGTATTTTCAATTGTGACAACACCGACAGTAGTGGCTCAGCTGGCTAAAGCGCAGCGTTAGGTCATGGGACCAAGGTCTCTGCTGACTCGGTAGATGTGAACGAGCCCCACCGTCGGCCGTCCTTGAAATGG
The DNA here is from genome assembly GCA_946902985.2 of Meconema thalassinum. Taxonomy (NCBI): domain Eukaryota; kingdom Metazoa; phylum Arthropoda; class Insecta; order Orthoptera; family Tettigoniidae; genus Meconema; species Meconema thalassinum. The sequence continues at coordinate 1,455,705,181 of OX336389.2, forward strand.
TTTTCCGTCGTTTCCCATTTTCAACACCAAGCAAATGCTGGGACGGTACCTTCTGATAGGCCACGGCCGATTCCTTCCACATCCTTGCCCAGATTCATTCATCTTCATCCATTCCATCTCTCATCCCGACGCGCAGGTCGCCCACGGGCGTCGAATAGAAAGACCTGCACTCGGCGTCTGAGGAGGCCACACGAAAAAAAAATTGTGACAACCATCTTGTGTCGCGGGTGTTTCCAAGCGCTGTTGCAACATATGCCCATCATTTATTTCATTATATCGTTTGTGTGAAATGTGCTTTTGTGTAGTAATCTTCCTCTGGGGCGCCACTTCCATGTCACTCAGTGTGAGTGCGTGGCTGCAACAGCACATCACGTTCACTGCACTTGTGTAGGAAGCATTGCGAATCGAATCCTAAACAGCAATGGTGCATCCATACTTGCAGGTGCAGTGCTTAACTCTTTAGCTTGATCTTGTCAAGGAAAGTGCGGATGATCAGGTGCTATGCATATTCAGTCATACCACCGTATTGAGAGAGACTTAATGTATGGTGCTGTTTTCGGCGATGAAAGATAGCTCAAATCTGACTCTGAAAGAGGAAGTTCCGTATAATGGTGGGTTAAATATTGGTAAAAATCGTGTCGGTTAAAATATAAGAATGCTTTATGAGGAGGCAGACTTTAATATGTTCCTGTTTAATCACAGGTTACGGATGGAAATATTTCCGAAGCTGCTATACGTGCGGGTTAAAACATTATCCGTAATGATGAAGAAACAGCACTGGTGGGATAGTGTTTCCCTCGCGGCTCTCTGGTGTGAATAACGTCTGACCTTGCGGCTCAGTCCCGCTCCAGCTATATATTGAGTGTCGAGCACCCTGTAGTGCTTGTAGTCAATCCCTCTTGGTCTGTTCAGCCTGTCACTATAGCTGCAAGGTGCGGTGCGGCATTATTATATGGGTGTTTAAAATATTGCAATAACTGTTCCATTATGGAAACACGAAGATCGGATCCCTCCACACTCGTGTATTGAAATCATAGCCAAGTGACCAAGTGGCTGGCCGATGTATGAGAGAACGCCGGTCATGAAAGCCTAAGCTGTTATAAGAGACACGATAGTTTATGTTCGTGCCTGCGCAGTGCCTGCGTGGCGCAGTCGGTAGAGGCGCAGATCTTCTAACTGAAAGGGAGTGGGTTCGATCCCCACCCAGGTAGTGGATTTTAGAAACAAAACTACCACTTTCGGAACCGCAAATAGCCCTGGGGTTCACTCAGCCTACACCAGAAATGAGTACCAGGGTAATTCCTGGAAGCAAAGACGGCCAGACATGGAGCTGACAACTCCATCCCATCTAGTGCCGATGTCACAAAAGTGGAAGCCTTTACCTTCCACTACTCCCAGGGCCTCCATGGCCTGTACGGAGTTGGCTTTGCTTTGCTGCGGAAAAGACTACTACAACTCCTTTCCACGTTTTGCTCGGACCAGACGCTATACCCGGTGCCGGTCAGCGGGTAGTTGAGCTGGAGAGGTCGGTGCAAGAGGAATGAGATCCAAGTTTATTGCTCTCGGTTTCCATTTGCAGGCAGAAGGGATGAATCTTGTAGTGCCACTGATAACGCATATCATTCTTACCACAGGAGCTCTTCACTCTTCACTAATTTACAGTGCCTATAAATTAAGGTTCTCTAGTCCCAACACTTACTGCTGTTCATTTCCACTTAGAACATTAAGCATTGTTAGTTCTTTTGAGGCTGGAGGACGTGCACAGCCAGGGGGTTAGGGGAGGAGAGGGGAGTTTCATAATTAAATAGCAGTGGTCTTGTTAGGCCGCGCCACCTCAATTTGTTAGGCAGGCAATTCAGAAATTTTAGACAAGCATTGCAGCATTTCTCCACCACAAGTTCTTTTTTCTCACTCGCTCTTTCTTGTAATTAAATAGCATTGCCCATTCAAAGCCCTTGATTACAAACAAAGCTAAACAACAGTTTAGATTGTAACCTGCGAGGAAATTGTATAAAAGCCAGCTGGAATGGACATTGCACTGACACACAATCTGTACCTTTTAAGATAACTGACGTATCATTGATAAGCAAGTAATTAATTCGCTTTACGACTCACTCTGCGGAGAAAGCTTTGTAATCAATAGTTTTTTTTAACAGCAATACGAAGTAGAGAGCGGGATTCTGAACATAAAGTGGAATTACGTTTCCTTCGCAATATTAGTTTCCAACCGGGTTGGGTAAATTACTTTCCTTTGTAATAATAATATCAATAAGGTTTAAAAGTAACTAAGTCACATTAACAATGCTCTATGGAATGCATCGGTATATTTTGGTTCCTATTTTATAAATGTGCTGCTTTTATTAGCCTATTTTCATTTATGAAAAAATAGGCTAATGAGATCACCCTTTGTCCGTGTGTGTGTGTGTTTTTTTGGGTCCGTGTTTTTGTGTCCCCCTCTCTATCCCCCCGCTAATAACTTCTAAACGGCTGGAGCGATTTCAATGAAACTCGTTAAGGTCATAGTAACTTACTATTTTGGACGACCCCGAGTGTGCCCTTCAAATTTTATTACGTCTCACCAATCCAACATGGTGGCTGTGCGAAATATTTCACCGGTATTCTATATCTCCGAAACTACTAATCATATCGCCCTTATATTTTGTACGGTGTTAAAGGGCACTACTAGACGTTCACGTATGTGACTTTCAAAAACCTGCTAACTACAGAACGAACATGGCGGCCAAGCGAGTTGAAGCATTTAAGTAATCTTTTCTTGCAATTTGACCATCCGAGCGCAGTGAAACATAGTACAGCAAATGTTTATAATTATTAAAATGCATTGATATCTAATTCAGTTCAATTGTTTACATAATCTCAAGAGGACGGCTGAGCGAAATTTTAAAATTAAGTTTTTATATATTGTGTACCAATCATGCGATCGAAGTCAACGTTTGAATAATGAACCTACGCAATAATCGTCATCTAATAGTACATAACTCTATATAATATATACTGTATATTAAAATCCAACATGGCAACCATCCGAAATAATTACAGGGTTCTCAATATCTATTTATCTATAGTAGCAATCAAACTGAAATTTTGTATGTGTATAGAGGCTACAAACATAAGTTCACCTATGGGACGTTCAATGACGTGGTGAGCACAAATCCAACATGGCCGGGATGCGAATTTTAAATATTCAAATGGACGTTTCTCGCGATTTAACCATCCGAGCGCAGTGAAACTTTGTACGGTATATACTTATATAAATTTTAATCCACTGGCATCCAATTCATTTAAATTATTTTCATAACCACAAGATGGCGGCTGAGCGAAATCTTAAAATCTCGTTTTTATTTCTTGTGTCCTAATCATGAGATTGAAGTTTGAATATGACACGTACACAATAATCGTCATTTAATAGTACATTACTCTAAGGCCTATATATAAATATCCAACATGTTGACCATCCGAAATATTTAAATGGTTCTCAATATCTACGAATCTATTACAGCTTACTGAAAACTTGTATGTTGATAGAGGCAATTAATAAATATATGAAAATAGGCTATTAAGTTCTTCGCGGAACTACTACTTTTTACAATATGATAACAATTTACGTCTATAATAAGTTTCTCAGAAATCACTATGTTTTGTTTTATTTGGGCAGAATTGTGGATTCCAGTAATATTAAAGTGCTAGAAACCATTTAAAGTGTTGTCTATTTAAGCAATTAATCAATTTAATCAATTTATTAATCTTGATTTTTCGGGAATCGGGAAACACCCATAACAATTGGTTACAATCAGGTTGGCCAACTGAAAAGCATTTAATTTCGATGTCTAAGCCAACACTGAAAACTGGTTCCCAATACGATTATATCAATTCACAAAATTGCTGTTCCCTCGGCCAACTCAAGTGTGCCCAATTAGATTGGGCGGCGAGGAACAATATTATATCGCAAGAAATGGTATTACATAATTTATTTTTAATTTCATTTCATTTAATTACTCAAGTAATATTTCTTGGAGCAGGAAGGGCGATAAAATATTTGTTATTCGCCGCCCAATCTAACTGGGCACACTTAAGATTTTGCTGCGTCTTCAGTCGTTTGACTGGTTTGATGCAGTTCTCCATGCCTCCCTGTCCTGAGCTAATCGTTTCATCTCTACATAGTTACCACACCTTACATCCGAGGCAATCTTTTGAACATATTCTGACATTGGTCTACCCTTACAGTTCTTGTCCTCGACTCTTCCTTCCATAACTAAGTTTGCTATTCCTGGGTGTCTTATTGATGTATAATATCTTTCCACTCGGTTGCTGGATAATTTTGTGGGATTGATTTTGAAAAATGGGACGGAAGTGGATCGGACGGAAGTGTGTAAGACGCACTGCCAGCTGGATCGTATCCCTCCTGGACATTCATCAACACACAAAAATCTTTTTTATTTACACACTAATAATACATAACAATTCCAAGACTCTCTTTTTTTCTTCATTGCCTACTTGATATTTCTACTCTCGCACTGCCTTCTTGATACTCTGCTGCTAATCATATCAATATGACTCATTTTAACAGAATCCATATGAAATTACGTGTTGGTCTGTGAATCAAGAGGTCCGGGAACTGGGCAAGCCTTTCATGATCTACTGCTGTGCACATTGCATTTACTCGCAAGTTGGCCTATTTATAAGGAATTTAAGGTTATGAGCGGTGTCGCGTCTATTAATCTAGTTGATCCATATCATATTCTTTATTTAGGCTAGTGTTGGTGGAGTCTACAAATCATCAAATAAATTGAGTTCCGTATTATAAACTACAATATCTGTAAAACACTCCCTTTTACGATGGATTAATATTTGTGCCATTAATATTATAAAATACCGGTGTATCAACAATTTCACGTGAGGTTTCTTCTATGTCAGATGTTACACATCATATGCGACTACTGTGAGGCTCGTGAAGTTTTTAGCCTACTTTTCACATTTTGCAAAAATGAGGAAAAAGTAGTCTTATGAGATCGATCCGGGAAAATGTGTGTCTGTCTGTCTGTCTGTCTGTCCTTCTGTCTGTCTGTCTGTCTGGCTGTGTGTGTGTCCCCCCTATCAACTCCTAAACGGCTGGAGCAATCGAAATAATATTTGGTAGGAGTAAAGATCTATACCTGAATATCTCGCGGCCATATTTGAAAATGATGTCAGTGCTACCAACTGCTGAAAAATCGCAATTGAAATTTGAGCTCCATGTTGGATATCTTGGAAGGTATGAATGGGAGCTATTTAAAAATCGGCACACATATAGATAATAATATTGCAGTTTAAGTTCCAGAAGGCCATACATGGCAGTGTTGCCAAAATGATTATAAGCCTACTGATAGGTCCAATATTTAAATGCATATAACTTCTACACTATCAATTGGAATTCAACCAAATTTCGTATGTTGTATGTGTACATAACCAGATATGACTGAACGTATTGTTATGAACCACCAGTGCTGCCAACTGTTAAAAATGCGCTTAATTTCTTTTATCCAAATACCAATATATATGAGAAAGTATGCAAGCCGACAGCTTTAAGAGGCGGCCGTAGTGAGATCCTATTTCACATTTCATTTCAAAACGTTGCCACTAGTTTCGTTGTAGTCGCTCTCCCCTAGTAGTTGCATGGCCCGTACATAGGTATCAGCACGGATTACCCCCTACTGTGAGGGGTGGTTCAAGGTCGCGCGTGCGAGAAAGTTCAAACTGCCCCGGGGTCCGACACGGAGAAATGCAATCTCGTGGCAATGTGCCTCACGAATATCGAGACCAGGAAGTTCGAAGTGATAGTCTGTATAGGCTACGGTACTTCCAATTGAATGGCCGAAATATTTTGCTATAGATAAGCTAATAGTTAAACTACGAATTACGGAATTCACAAGTGACTGAAATATCCTTGGCGTTCCTCGTGATGTAGCGGCTAGTATTCTTGGCTGTCGCCCCGGAGGTTCGGGTTCGATTCCCGGCGCCGACAAGAAATTCGATTCATTCTTGTCTGATGGCTGGAATGGGGCATTCCAGTGGCAAAATTGAAAAGATGTGGTTTCGATTCCCATCTCAGCCATCTTGGAAGTGGTTTTCCGTGATTTCTCACTTGTACTCTGGCTGCGTGGCTCAGTGGTAACGTTCTTGCTTGCTGTTCCCAAGATTGCAGGATCGAATCCTGGCGCAGCCAGCTGGCATTTGAGGGTGCGCAAATACGAGGGAGCCGTGTCAGTGAATTTACTGGCAGGTCAAAGATCCTCTTTGGGGCAAACATCCGACACCCCGGCGTCTCCTAAAGCCGCAGATGTTTAAAGGGACGTAAAACAATAACATTATTTTTATTATTATTATCACTTCTACTCCAGGCAAATGCAGCCGACTCCTTCACAATCCTCATCTGAATGACAAATATACTGTACACACTAATAGAGCCATCACAATAAGACGGGTAATTAGACAAATTCCAAACACACGCCAAGTACACGGGGCTAGATGACCACGATGCCGCAACAATTACTTTGAAATGCGCTAATGAGTTTCAAAAAATACGGGAACTAGTCCTCGCACGGGGAAACGTGTTTTACAGGTGTTATAAGGATGCGCAGTGACCGACCGCAGTAGTTACACTTGCTAAGGTACAGCACAAAATCATGGGTGCCAAGCTATCTTCAAACTCGATAAACAAGTGCGTTCGAACCCATGGGCCGTTGTTTCAATGTTTAACTGCATTATTATGCATATTTTATATTATCTTGGTAAGTCTTTATTATTATTATTATTATTATTATTATTATTATTATTATTATTATCATCATCATCGGGATCTTGCCCGGTGTGGACCCGTCTGTCCAGCCCTCTAACACCGGCGGTTCTTCTTCTTACTATTATTATTATTATTATTAACTGGCCTCGGTGGCCGAGAGCGCTAACGCACTACCTCGTGCCACGCTGATATCGAGAGAGCGTGGGTTTGAATCCCACCTCGGCCGTCTTATTATTATTATTATTATTAATAATAAAAATATTTTCCGGATCTTGCATGGGGAGGGGGGGGGGGGGAGGAACGCCTGTTCAACCCCCTACCATCGGCGGCTTCTCTTACTAATGCTATTATTATTACTAATAATAATAATAATATTTCTAAAATTATTATCAGTTTCTGCAAATTTAGGAGGATTATAAATTAATATTACATAATTTGGCAATAGAGGTGGGGGAGGGCAGGATTCTCCAGCCCCAGGACCCATCACCACTCTCTAAGGCCTTGCATCCGGGGGTGACACACAAGAACGCTTCACCACGAGATGGTCTTTAAAACAGTATGTTATACTTAATGTGATAACGGAGAAAGAAATTAAAATGTTATTCTTAAAGCTCTACCATTTCCTTACAGATCTCACTTACACAAAACTGCCTATGTTGCGAAGTTCGAAACCGAACCACAATAAGGTTTCACGCCGGCGTTGTTGTTGCTCATGCTCCATTTGATTGTGCATATTCAATCATTTACTTTCATAAACATCTTCATACTGACATTATGGGGTTTGAAGCCATTTTTCAGTGTTTCCTTAGTAAACAAAAGTTTGGTGCTTTTCGGTCGGTCAACACGAATGTACCCAAAAGAGTTGGGTTATACCCTCATCCTGAAAAAAATTACAACTCTTTTGGGTACATTCGTGTTGACCGACTGAAAAGCACCAAACTTTTGTTTTATCTTCATAATAACCTTAATTGTGATAAAGAATCGTTCAGACTAAACTAATTCCTGAAAAAAGTTGAAAAGTAAATTTTCAAACACTTTTGTTTGAATATTTCAGTTTACGATAACATCGAAAAGATACGTAAGGAAGCCTACACCCTAGTATACCTGTAACTTAGTAGTATGGTGAAAAACTGCTGTTTATTTCCTAGAATTATACGTATTTTCGTGTTTTTGTAAGTAACCATGACAAGTTATTTTTTTCTTTTATTCTTAACAAAGGAGATATTTAAAGAAATGTAGAATACATTTTTTGAAATTACATTTCTCATCACACAGGATTCAACGATAAGCTATAGCATATTATTATCAGGACAGAGTGACTTCAGCTCATCCTTTCGCATTGCCTTTTCCTCATCAACAACCAAGAAATTTCCAGAAACTACAAATTCAGTTGCTCTAGGGAAAGAAAACTAAGATCCGTTTCCCACGATTATCACATCACCATTCATGAACAAATATGGTGCAATTAAATGGGGCAATTGTGATAAATAACTAATACATGTAACTTTTTCTATGAGTGTATTTACATATTTATATCTTGTACCCCGCCCATCATTGGGCACAATCGTGTTGACCGACTGAAAAGCTACGAAAGACAATATTATAGCCTATATAAAAAATCAGTAGTAGTGGTGAAAGATTTCAGTCTATTCCTGTAACAACTTAGACCAGGAACTCATCCTAGCATCAACTCTTACCGCAGATTCATTATAAACACAAATACGGTACTTTTGATTGCCTGTAGCAGCCTTCCCTGGATACCATAATACTGTACTTCAGAATCCTCAGTTTCTTTTCTCTTGGTACTCTTCCGTACGCCTTCTCTAGATCTACAAAATACAAAAGTCTATTCCTCTCGTAGTATTCCTCAATCACTTGGCACATACTAAAAAAAATATATCCTCACATCCTCGTTGTGGTCTAAAGCCACTCTGGGTTTCCTCCATCTTACTCTCGGCCAATGATTATGCCTGAGTATACTTCAACCTGACCGCGTTGCCTACAAAAGTAAAGAACCTCAAGTCCATAACATTTGTGAGATGAAGTGTGCATTTGGGTCATACACATTTTATCCCCCAATAAATGGTTTGAATAATGAAGAACTATTTACATACCTCAAGATCAACAAGGGATATACAGTAGATACCCGATTAGAGTTCCTGGCTGTATCAAGGGACAACTAACAGGCGTCCTGAGCCACAGCGACTGGCTGCGTGGCTCAGCGGTAATGTTCTTGCCTGCTATGCCCAAGATAGCGGGATCGAATCCCCGGACAGTCAGTTGGCATTTGAGGGTGCGCAAATGTGAAGGAGCCGTGTCAGTAGATTTACTGGCACGTTAAAGATCCCCTTCGGGGCAAAATCCTGGCACCCCGGCGTCTCTAAAAGCCACAGTTGTTAAAAGGGACGTAAAACCAATATTATAAATATGAGCCACAACATCCGGCAGACTCCCGCTTAGCATCACGTGGCTGGGAGACCCCACACCAGACCATACCAAGACTTAAATTCTTGGCAGAGCCGGGAATCAAGCCCGGGACCTCTGAGGTAGCCGACAACATTGCTGGCCACTGCGCCACGAGGTGTTTTATACATAGCACAGTATGTATTAAAAGGGCATATCAATAAACAGTATGGCTGTAAAAATTATGCTATACGCGTGTAGTCTCCACCCCCGCCCCACCAATTACGTAGACATGAAAAATGAATGAAGCTTGTAGTTTTACGTGACCGTTAATCTCGCGATCAGAGCTATGGGACCTTCATTTTTACGTGGAATCTGAACCACAGGACGTGATATTTCACTTCGAAAATCTCACTTGCCAGGAATCGAACCTTGGTGAGAGCCAAGCAGCTTGACCACTACACCATTACGTCCCCCAAAAAGTGAAGGAACGTGGGAATCATATAATCCCCGACTACTGTCGACCAAAATATTATGTGCACTCGAGCTTGAAGGTGGTTTGTGAAGTAACCAATGGACCTACATAAAATCCTATAACATCATCATTTTCGTCGTTCAGTTTACGTTAGTTCATTTAGGCTTGGAATGTTTAATTTATATTTTAATATTTTTTATCGCAGTTGGAACACAAAAAGTGCTCGTTTTAAAGTATGTTTCAACCATGCGTCACATTTACGAACTATTATCTCACAAACCCGTCATCAGATCGAATCCAAATTTTAACACTATGTGCATTGGAATGTTGTATAACTGGTTTATTAAAATATAAATTAAAAATTCCAAACCTACATAAACTAACGTAAAATAGAACGACGAAAATGATGATGTTACTGGATTTTATGTAGGTCTATTGGTTACTTCACAAATAACCTTCAAACTCGAGTGCACATAATATTTTGGTCGACAGTAGATACGTAGACGTCAAGAACAGATGATGAATTAGAATAAACCAGGCTTAAAAATAATGCCGGGATAGATCGTTGGTTTCTTAATATACGTATTTGGGCCATAATATATTTTGAAATATATATTTAAAAATCTGAACTCAAGTCCTAACGATTTCAAAATGCTATACCACACAGAAGTGAGGAATGGATTTCGGGAGTGAATCCACACTGCGAAATAATTGACGTTCATCTTTTTACAGCATATAAACACATCACTCCTCGGCGCCTGGAACATTACCAGTACTCAGTAAAATAGAGGGTACATAATAATGTAAACAGAGTTTCATATTGGCATATATCATCTACTCTGTTTTGAGTCTCTAATCTCCGGAAGGACGAAATGTTTGTAAAACCGGTCAAGTAACGGGAAAAAATACTCTCCCAAAAGTCTATCATATCTCTGTATGAGTTCCGTTGTAGGCTAATCCTTTTTGTCTTCTTGTAGTATGAAGCTGCCCTTGAGTCTGGTAGTGAAAATTGTGTTTGATGTCGAAGTTTCCTATTTCCTTTTCTCCCACTTTAATTGTAATAGTAATACTACTAATAATAATATTGGTTTTACGTCACTTTTAACTACAGTGGCTTTTATAGACGCCAGGGTGCCGGAATTTTGCTAGTAAATCTACTGACACGGCTCCCTCGCATTTGCGCACCCTCAAATGTCAGCTGACCGCGCCAGACTTTAATAATTGTATAGCCTCTTCCGGGATAAAATTGTTCGTGTAGGATGGGCATTTGATTTAAAAACACAGTATTCACCAATAAGTCAATCCGTGCTCATTACAAAGCCTTACTATTTTTTTTAAAGTCATAGTACTAATAAAAATTGTTGCACGGTAAAAGGTATAACGTGCACTTTAAAGTTCTATTGCAGCTTTTAAGACAATAGCAATACCGTAGTGGAATGAGCTTGTCCGCTGCTCATTGTATGTGAAAGGGAGGCATGTGCTGATCTCCCCACTCCCCTGCATGGGGAAAAGCCTGAGCTGGCCTAGGCCAAATGTCTCAACTAATCTCTGTCTCTGTCTTGACCTGTTTCAAGGACAGGACTTTGCGACGTGACATCTGACGGAAACTGTCTGAACTACCAGCACCTCGACACGGCTAGCATTAGCAACTCAATATGCTTACATTTTCTAAAATCACGATTAAACATATACAGAGTTCTTAATTTGAAAATATGATTCAGTAGCACAATAGAGAAAACTATAAGCTGTCTTGCAGTGGAGTTTGTTTCTGTTTTCAACATCATCTGAAGGCATTGAAGAGGTTTGGAAAATTGCAGTTCAGAACTCTATTTTATATGGAGAATTGTGATTTTAACTACACTTTTTATAACTATCTTTGTATTCCTGTTCGATATGCTTTTGCACCGATGAAAAGTGTATAAAATATTACAGCGGGCTATAGGAACAAAATAATTTTACCTTGTCCCGTTTCTTTATAAAACGTTTCACAAACTTTTCACCCATGTTACAACAAGTGCTGGGCTGGCGGTCGGCCGTTCCCACTCCGGCCGGCTCTTAACCTATGCACACGTATAGTACATGACATTCTATATTAATTTGGAGTAACTTATATACGTCAGTGCTACCAACATGATTCTAAGCCTGCTGAGAGGTCCAACTTTAAATACATGTAACTTCCATACTATCATTTGGATTTCAACCAAATTTCGTATGTGCTATGTGTACCACAACAGCTATGACCATGCGTATTCTTAAGAGCAACCAGGGCTGCCAACTGTTAATATGTGCTGTCTCTATTTTTGTTACCCTACTATCAATATATCAGAAAGAATGCAAGCCAATAGCTCTAAACTTTGCACACGTATAGTACCTGGCATTCTAGATTACTTTGGAGTAACTAATATACGTCAGTGCTGCCAAAATGAATCAAAGCCTGCTGATAGGTCCAATTTTAAAATGCATGTAACTTCTATACTAACTAATGGATTTCATTCAAAATTGGCACAACAATAGATCATATTATTTCAGATTATTTCTGACCAATACATGCATGACACTGTTGCCAACATGATTTTACGCGCGCTGTTAGATCCAATGTTTAACTGCATGTAACGTCCATGCTATTCATTGGACTCCAACCAAATTTTGTATTCTGTACCCTAAGAGATGGAACTAAGAATATATTCAGTCACCAGGGCTGCCAACTGTAGTGCTCTATTAGGCTACATTATGCCAGGTATACAGTATTTCGAACTAATTAGAAATTTCGATATTACCAACTTAATTTCGTCATTATTCTAGATAGATCCATATCGATTAATCATTGGCATGAATCTTAAATTTTAAGAAAAGTAGGCTCTTTAGTTCGTCACGGAACTTCTTGTTTTTATTAATATGTACTGTTACAGTTCGGCAAAACCTGGTGGCAACAAGATATTTACATGCTGTAGCCTATAACTGAATTTCCCTCCATAATGTATCTGTGTTCGCTGAATGCAACATTTATTTTCTTCTTGAATACTTTTAAACTGTTAGGAAAAGGTTCTAAGACTTCTTCAGGTAACTCATTTCATGTTTGAATACCCATGTTTATAAAATTGCACTTAGCTAAGTTTGTTTTTTGAATGTTGGGCCTAATTTTGTAATCGTGATCTCTCCTACCCATATAATCTGGCTCATGCATTCTGTCTTAGTACGAGTCCTACCAACCTATCTCTTCTCTTCATTAGCAGTCGCCAGAAACCTCTGTCCTCTCCCACTCGTCTTATTACCTCTTCATTTGTAACCCTATCTACCCATCTGATCTTCATCATTCTCCTGTCACACCACATTTTAAACGCTTCAATTCTCTTTTCTGCTGCGCCAACAGTCCAAGTTTCACTTCCATATAGTGCCACGCTCCAGACAAAGGCTTTCAAAAATCATTTCCTAGTACCCAAATCTATATTTGATGTCAACAGACACCTTTTCCGTAGAAATGCTTCATTTGCGTTTTGACCGACTGAAAAGCAATTCTGTTCATTCCAGTAAAGTAGAAAACTAGAATGAATTGGCAGTGACTAACAGACGGCCTAGGTTCGATACCTGGTGCTGTCATGAATATGAATCCTAGTATAGGTTGGTCAGCCTCTAGAAGACAGTTGAGAAGAGTGGTGAGCACTGGGTTCGTATCCTACTCTCAGTCATCGTGGTTTATTTCCATGGTTACGCAAAGTAAATTCAGATCGCGGCCTCCTCCTTACCAATCCTAGCCGCTAGTTACAAGCACACCTGCCAGTACGGCCCTTACAATATTGCAGATTGCACACACATTCATGTACCCAGGCTGATGGCCATCAAGTCAGAGACCCTAAATCTCTCAAGCCGACTTTGATTAAAGGTTCTGTCCAGTACTGTGGATATGTACTCACTCTCTGGTCGTTTCAGTGATATGGGATAATCCCCAAATTGCTTCTTCTTGAAAACTAACGTGAGCTGAAGCTTTTAGGGAAAGCTACGATGGCAGTTCTTTTCAACCTCCAATGGGCCATAAAAAGGGACGGATTGACAAAACAAAATTATTTAATTACAAAACTTTTATTTGTTTTGTAATTATTTTTAACGTAATCGCGAGAACGATTGGGGCATTTGTCGTATCGTGACACCAGCTTTCCAATGCCCTCTGCCACCAGTGAAGCGGGTACGTCAGGACAGTTGTTCGTTGGTGGCGAGGTGTTGCCGCCCAACCATACCTTCAATCACTCTGTGCTAGGTTTGGATGGTCGAAAATTTCCCACTTGAATTGTTTGAGGAGGTCTTTCTTCACGTTGGCACAGTGCGGTCGTGCATTGTCATGGATCAAAACCACGCCGAACGAGAGCACGCTTCTTAGTTTGCTTTGAATTCTTTTACTATCAGAAAATGTATCACACTCCGCAACTCACACTTGGCGGAAGTACTGTATCTATAGTAGCAGCCATAGCTCGCTTACGACTGGTGTATTAGAACCCACAATCACAAGGGTTATGGAGGGGACGTAGCGCATTTGCACGACGCACTGACCTGGCTCGGAGGTTGAAAATTATACAGCCCTCATATATTTCCAAATGCGGTTATCCTGCAGGAGTGGTATCCCACTGTTCACTAACCACACCTAATAGCCGCCACTGTTTCACATTTATTACATCGTCCCTTCAAATGCTGTACTTAAACCAATAATCCATTGTGTTTTGGATATGTCTTTTTTTCTGATAGTCCAGCTAACACTCAACTGTATTGGTGAAATCGCGGACAAAGAAGCTGCTGGAACACTGCGGACTGTAACTTCAGGATACACCATTAGCACTGTAGTATCAAAATCGATAAAAAGCAATGCCTAAATTATTTGTGTTTTTATATGAGCTCTCAGCATTCCAGCAGCAATCTCACTGCGATTTCACAAAAAGGGGTAAAAAACAACAACAAAACAACAACATTTGGGTGGCAGCTGGACTGTCAGAAAATATTCCATATCCAAATCACAAATTAATTTGAGAGGACTATGTAATAAATTGTTGTTGTTGATGATAACGTTGATTCATTTTAGGGGCTTTGTGACATCGTGGTTATGTAGTCCCGTGTATTTGGGTGTGTGTGGAATTTGTATGACAACCCGTGTCACTGTGATGTCTGTACTATTGTGTGTATTTGTAATTGAGGTAATATTTGGCAAAGAAGTGGCCGTGGCCTTAAGTTAGGTACCGTACTGCACCCGAAATTTGAATGTTTTAGGAGAAAAAGGATGATATTTTTCGAGCCCCATGTTAAAATTTAACGTGCAAAAATTGACGCTGGATTGAGAAGCAAACGAATTTTGATAACATGCTCAGGCAAGGGGGAAGCGAGATCACGTGATTTGTGACGCTCGAGAGGGCCTAGCTAGGTGAAAATCCGCGTAGCAACAAGGATTATACCGCAAATTAATGATATATAATTGTTATAAAATATATCATTGGAGATTAGCTGACAGCCAATGAGAAGAGGTTTTATGGAAGAGAATATCACCATGGCCTAGTTAATGTTATTAACTATTGCATTTAAGCCCCAAGAAGGACTTTTTAATAATTGGAATACAGAAGAAAATTACGAGAGGATATTAGCAGTACTTTGAAAGTCGATCGAAGGGAGAAATACACTGTCCTCCACATCCTGAAGGACTTACTGAAAATGAGGAAGATTGCGTCCAAATGGGTTCCGCATGAATTAACCGACATGCACAAATGGCTGCGATATGACGCTTGTCGTATGCACTTGCAGCGTTATGAGCGCGAATGAGAGGCCTTCTTACGGCGTATCATAACCATTGACGAGACGTGGGCCAGATCTTTTGAGCCACAGTTAAAACACCAATCGAACGAGTGGCGGCACCACGGATCACCACGGAAACAAACAGTTCGACCAACCCCCACCAATTTGAAGGTAATGTTGATTCTTGCCTATGATTGGGATGGTGTGATCATTCACCATACTGTTCTCCGAGGGCAAACCGTTAATGCGGTGTACTATTGTTCGTTTCTGCAAGACCATCTACGAGGAGCTCTGAGAAGGAAACGGCGCCACCACATGGTTACACCGCCCATCGTTCTGCATGACAATGCTAGGGCACACACAGCAGGCGTTGTGTCGGCATTGTTGGATCGCTGGGGCTGGGAGGTCCTCTATCACCCCCCATATTCTCCCGACATCAGTCCCTGCGACTATGATCTCATCCCGAAGATGAAGATGACAATGCGCGGGGAGCGCTTCCGTACCATTGAAGACGTTAAGCAGGCTGCCGAGCGCTCTCTTCGTACCATCAATAGATTGGGCAGTGCCAACGGGATCCAACGACTTCCGCATAGCTGGGAACACGTTGTACGCAACCATGGGGAACTACATCGAGGGCCTGTGAAACGTGGAAACATCTAAGTGAGTTATTAATCCAGTTATAACTTAGGTGCCAAAACTAAAAAACCAACCCATGTATATTCAGGTACGCGCGTTTATTTTGCGGGAGATAAAATGGCGCCGGAATTAATACGAGTTGGAGAAGGGGAACTCAGAGAGAGCGTTCATACGCCTAGAGAAGTCGTCGAAGGCAGACTTATTACCAGGAGTGTTCATCCTGAGTAAGTATAGCCGAGTGCGGTGTTAGACCACTCGAGGAGACAGCGCTGATCCAGGCATAGTTGACGGACGACCGCGCTTACTGCAAATCTACTGCAAGTTAAAGTTGAGTTATATATGCACATTTCTGAACTAAAATACAGTACAATTAATACTGAAGTGAATTCTAGTGATACTTTTGAGTATAGACAAACAGTTTATGAACTTTGAACGTCGCAGTTTTGAGAATTAAGGCAATTATTGGTAGCAAAAGTTTTCTGTAGGAAAAGTAACGCATTTCAACACGAGAAGCATTTTTGTTCGGCAAGTTAGCAGCGAACGATCTTTCATGCTACAATACAACGTGAGTAACAGTGTGTTGTATTAACATTGAAGCCTTTGATTATATGAACATCGTGATGATTGCAGACATGAATACAGAAGTATTATTCCACATTATGTAGATTTTAGTGATTATGGAATAGAAACTGTATGCGACTGGGATATGCTAATGCAGAGTTGTGATTAGACAACATGGAGCAACGTTAGTTAACTACAGAACTATGTACAACATCTAGAATGTCTACAAAGTATACATGAAACATTTTGTACATTACCATCTAGTACAATTAATGTATAATCATGTACATGTACTTTCTGACTACGAGCAACTATCATAATTCATTGACCATCTACATGAACATTAATAACCACGATTGTGATTCGATCTACAACTTACACATTTGTAAGTATGAAACTATATCGTTAATATTGCTCGAAAATAATGTGGGAAATTCGGATGGATTCGGCGAATGAAGATTCATCATCAGGAAGAGAGAATATGCCAGGGACTAGGCCCGGAATGCTTGAAACTTAGAATCCATGTACGAGAGGACACAGTTCGATATCCGGCGAAGACGGGTGTTTTCCGGAGAGGAAATCCTTCCTTATCCGAGGTCGCAGTTCTTTCGCTGGTGTCGACGGATGGGGTTTCAAAATTGCATTCTTGGAAGATGAAACATCTAGGTATTTTCCTATACCTGATGTGGGGAATTGAGACGTTGCAAGACATTATTTAGTCTTCCAAGATGTCAAGTGAAGTAATAACAATAAAACGAATGACAATCATAAATCGCAATCCATAGATTGCAACTCTCGAGAGTTGCAACGTCTGAATTCTCCACACCTGATATGAGCTTCAGAAGTCTTCAGACAAGGTAGAATTTTCCAGCATTATTATGTAGTTAGAGTATTATGATATTCCATTCACGTATTTTCACTTTGATGTGTGATAAGATTTATTCTGCAAGATCATGCAGGATGATTATCTCTCGTCATCCATACATGAAATTTCAACGATTCAGTTTCTGAACAAGAGTTTATTTGTTTGAGAATTTTTTTCCACGCTTAAAATTTTTTAAAGTAGTTTTCGACGTGTTTCGATTATTGAGTTAGGATTTCAGACAGTTTGTCTTAGATATATAGTAAATTCATTTTGAGTAAACTGAAATGTGGCAACTTATTGTGAGAAGAATATTAGCACAGGGGAAGAATCTACGTGTAATATATTGTGAAATATCACTTATTACTATGAACATTTCGTCGATCTGGCAAGTAATATTCGTCACGATTATGATATAAAGTAATGTACTCATGGACATTCTTTGTATAGAATGGAGATACATTCAGGAGTTGACATACCCATGTATTTGAAGGAGAGCTTTGCACTTTCATTAAATGTAACATTATTTGAGTCATATCTTCTTAGAAGATAATTTATCCAACAGCAGGGAATTTAGATAGAGTCTATCCCAGTCGTGATTGATTTTTGTGAGACACTTAAATAACACTTGTCGTTATTTATATACAAATGTAATGCTAGGCTATTTTGTGAACGTAACATTGCAACCATGTAACTTTGAAGTTAAGATCAGCATGGTGAGACACATTTATAAATTTTTATTACATGTATAGAAACAAGGAATTGATAACAAAGTAACAATGTTTAGTAAACCTAACGGAGATCTTTCATAAGAAACTTCTATTATCGTTTTGAGAGCAAATGTAAAGTCATAAGTACTGATATTGCTGTTGACAGTATAAGCGGTTGTATGGAAAACGCAAAGAAAAACACTATTTGGAAATAATGCTAGTACTACAGAAGAATTGTTGGAAACAATTGTGTTGAGGTTATGAGAATTGTTCATTGAATATACGTGGAGGATTCATGCCGTATATAAAAGTATAGAAGTCTGCGAGGAAATATTTGTTGTAACACGAATGTGTTTGCCGTATTTGAGCATTGTAGTACTGTTGTGTGGAGATTAAAGCATTGTTGTATTTAGTAGAGTTACTGAGAACTCCTAAGTGTGGATATATTCACGATTTAGGAGGAAAGATAGGAGCGGAGTAGGGGGAACGATTTGTGGGAAACATTATTAATCTTTGTTCACTAAACTTTTATTTAAACTTTATTAAACCTGGAACTATCTAATGATAATATGAACATATCTTAGATGATCGGTCATATCAGACCGGAGATGGCAATAAACCTAATACAGACTTAATTGATATAGCATTTCAACAATTTGAAGAAACTAGAGGAGGGAACTATAAACAATAGCTTGTGACAATAATGGCTAGTCTAATAGTACACAAGTATACTTGATGTCATAGACGATGACAAACATTGTATACATAATTTATAATTATTTAATTAAGGGTTTTATTATTTTTAATAATAATGATATATCTTGCGTGTTTAATATTTTTAGAATAGTTAGGAGTAGATGTTTTAGGATGAGAGTGTGTGTTTAATGAAATACATGAGTAAATGTACTGCGTCAGTTGCAAATGGCGATAGTACTGTAAATAATTAGTATGGTGTTGTATGAAAGTGATTGATAGAGGAACTTAAGATTTATAAAGGATTTTGTCATGCATAAATGAAAGCTATTGGAATCTGTGTGTAAACCAGCAATGTTACAGTTTCGCCGTGTTATAAAAATGAAACGGGTACTTGGAGAGCAGGTGTTAAACGCGTAACCAGTTTGTTGAATCCCAGGCTCGATTATATAGGCAGAATGCAGGTGTGCATTGTAGCGAAGGCAGTTCTGAATGAACCGTGTCAAAGAAACGAGACGGCAGTCAGGTGTCGTTCTCGACACGCGTAATTATGTGGGACATTTAACAGGAATGTCAGGCTCTCGAAGACTTTGTCAATAAGTATTTTAACGGTCTGTAAAGGGCAGAGACCACCCAAAATGTTACCAGCATATGTGTGTAGTCGTGTGAATCCAGTGTTATGAATGGATGGACGTATATGTGTGTTAATTAATTTATTTAATGATTATTAATGTTATAGGGAATTGTTATCTATTTTATTTTAGGGAATTTTTGTAAATAAATTTATTTCGTTTTATAAGTTCTGTGTCGAGTGACTTATTTTAAACTGTAAGCAGAGATGGTGTTATGGAATATCATACAGCAGGTAATGATCCCTTTTATCCTACATAGCCCCGAGATGTAAGGTAAGTTTTTCACTCTACCGCAAGTGTATTTTTGTTTTATCCATAACACGATCATAGCCTACTGTGTATAATCCCGAAGACCTTGTTGGTGGGATATTGACGGTTTATCTAGCTGGAAAATCTCATTATTCTACGATCCAGCTGCGCTTTGGTTTCCCAGCAAGTAACTTCTCGATTTTTACGGGTACAGTACCTTCCCGGCATTTGCCTGGAGGAGAAGTGCGAAAGCACAAACAATCACTTCCAGTATAGCTGAGGTGGGTATCGAACCCACCTCTTCTCAGTTTTGCCTCTCGAGGCTTCAGGGGCGACAGGCAAGAATACTAACCACTGCACCAGTTATTAGATGTGGTTGGTATTCACCCACATTTCGTGGGGAAACCAGGACTAACCACATAATGCTCTCGAAAAGCTTCATTTCCCATCAGAAATTTGATTTCTTAACATCCTGCTCCTAATAATTGTTCAATTAACTCTTGAAGTAATTCCACTCGCACTTATGGCACTTACTTTGACATTACAAACACTATCTGAAAGTCACACCATATGGACTTTGAATCTTTCTTATTAAAGGAACAAATGAATTGGTGCATTCCAAAACGCAGTAGGTAAGTTCGAAAGATTATGTGCTAATGTGTATTTTAAAGCAATGATCAGACTATATTCCCTTATTTCCAAACAGCAGTATATGTACAGGGTCATGGGAAAAGGTGGCCATAATTTTGATTTGTAATAGCTCAGGCTGTAATAAAGATAATTTAATTATTTTTACACGAAAAGATAGAGAAAATCATAAAGGTTTGTTTACTTACTTAGTAGATTTCGATGTGAGCTCCGCCTGTGGCACAACCCACATCCAAGCGATAGTCCACCTCCGTCCAGGTCCGCCGAATCATGTCAGGAGTCACAGTTGCTATCAAATCGGTGATTCGTTCGTTTAGTTGTTGCAGGCACTGGATATTTTGAGCGTAAACAATGTTTTTTATGTAGCCCCAAAATAAGAAATCTAAAGGAGTTAAGTCAGGGCTCCTTGGGCCACGCAAGAGGACCAGCTCTACCAATCCACTGATCAGGGAATTTTCTGTTGAGAGCTTCAAATACAATAAGACTGAATTGAGGCGGTGCTCCATCGTGCTGGAAAGTAACAAGTATTCCTTTACCCTTAAATATCGCCTACAAATCAAAATTAAGGCCACTTTTTTCGATGACACTGTATTATTAGCATTAGCTCGAAGTGTTTTCTTAAGTCTTAATGCATTTTGGAGTGCACTACTTTAATAATTGATAAAAGATTAACCTCAATGACTGATAAGAACATTATGGCAATTTCGTCGAAACTGACATTGTGTCTTTGCTGTTGCATCGGTTAGGCGCATGTGCTATTGTGATGACTTGAATTGTGTGTGTGTAACTACGACTATCTAAACGATGAGAGCGTGCAGCACCTGAACTGCTAAGACAGGGCAATTAAATGAGACGGGGCATTGCGGTCCCTCAGACGACTACAGGGTGGTTCGTCCCCGTGGCCTTGAATGGGTCGATTAAATTGTGAGACCTTTTGTACTGCGGTGCACCAAGCTTATCCAGAGGGTTTCTTATCACCACTACTTGAGGCCCAGAGCATTCCTTGCTCTCCTTAAGCTATAATCTATCTTTCTTGTTGCAGGCTTCGCTCGCAGTCTCCTGTTGCTTATGTCTTTAAGGAGTCAAGAAATACAAATTATGGAAAGCGATTGTACTGTTCTTTAAATAATATTCAGATTCTTCACTTATTTTATGAAAGTTGAAATGTAACATTCCTGTTTGCTTTCCTTATTATCCATTATTTCGGTTCGATTCTCGGCTCTGAATTGGAATTTAG
This sequence comes from Meconema thalassinum, assembly GCA_946902985.2. Taxonomy (NCBI): domain Eukaryota; kingdom Metazoa; phylum Arthropoda; class Insecta; order Orthoptera; family Tettigoniidae; genus Meconema; species Meconema thalassinum. Next base: position 1,455,726,846 of record OX336389.2, read on the forward strand.
TTCACGTTTGACGGCTGACATTGGATTCACCCAACCTCGTGAAGCCGAGCTGAGAAGGTATTTTTGATTCCCTCTCAGCCATCCTAGAAGTTGTTTTCCAGGCGAATGCTGCGGCCACCTCCTACCCAAATTCTAGCCCCAATTGCAGATACTCATACTACAGTAATGTAGCTATTGTAATGACACACGTTATTGATAACGTATCACACTACACACATCCAAGAACACGGGGTAACATGGCCACGATATTGAAATTTCTTATACTTAGCATTAGATTAAAATAACATACATGTATACATAAACACATACTGTACCCTTGGACAGGATTTATGTGGCTGGGTCCAGGTAGTAGACTTCGGGCATGGTACGTTCGTTTTACCCTATGGCTGGTGACCATATGATAAATCAGGATGGTAATGGGTTTGATATCACTCAATACTCAAATGAACACGATGTGGGGGTATAACTAACTTTACTGTAGAAGGTGCTATGTTCACTTATCAAATTGATTCACAATTAATTCATATAACACTGTTCAGTGTTAATCCCTTTTGACACACAATCGTCAATCGTCAGCAAGTTCACATCTGTATTAATTCAATGAGCTGTCCACTACACTGAAGGCATAGTAGCTCTCAATTCTATGGTACCATTAACGACGTGTACGAAGGTGCTTCAAAATTTAACTGTCCTGCCCTTCGAGATGCCTTTCTCTTTACTAAATTCAGTGCAAATCTTCGCAATTTCTGAAACAATTGCGTTCACCAATATTAATGAGTAATATCAAATATGTATTAGCTCTACAGCAGCAGGAATTCAGTCATCTGTGTGACCCCAGTGGCGGCTGGTGGTTCAAAACGTTGGTGGTCACAAAAAGGCCTGAAGATTATCATATATAAGACTAACCAAAAGGTTTCTAAGATACCAAACAGATACAAAATAAGGAAAAGCAGAAATTTGAACACATGTTTGCTTATACTATTCGCACTCTTCTACTTGAATCTTATGTTACATCACTTGTTTCATCTGATATTCCAGACAAAAATTCTGATTCTTTAATTTATTTCGCAATTTCCATACGGCAAATTTCAAGTAGGCACTGTAGAATTTCATTTTCAACATTTTTGAGGTGCCCTTGAATGCAGTCGGATCTTCCAGATTATGTTTCAAATCACTATCTTATTCTGCACTAACATTGATAAATATACGTAAAGCTCATGGATTGCTTGAGGTCTCTGTCTCATCATGTCCGCCCAATGCTAACTCAAATGAACCACAAAATCTAATGAAGTCAACTAAATGTTCAGAACATAATTATTTTTGACTACCTTTTGATTGTGAGTTGCCGTTACTCTTCGGTATCCTGTGTCCATCTGGTTTGCTATATAAACATTGGCAAACATGACCAAGCTCAAGGCATTTGTAATGCAATTCGGATGACGCATGCTTTATAGATTGGTCATGAAGATGTTGCAGATCACTCACACCATTATTTGTCCATGAACCTTCACCTCCAAGCAAAATATATATGGGAGCAAAACAAGGCGTTGGTCTCTTTTCAGCCTCACATCCAGTCATATTTATCAGACACATCAGGAAGAATATTCCTGTTGAAACACTTTATTTTTGTTTGAACAGTCTGAGTGATCTGAATGTGTGGCTTTGGCCTACCTAGTCACTCAACCTCATTTTTCTTCTCAGAGAAAGCAAGAAAAGAGGTCGCTCTGCGAGTGACTGGTCTGAATTGATCATCTGAATGATTAATGCAATGCTGAACGTAATTATATACAGTAAACAACTCGAAAAAGGTTCATCACCCACCTCAACTTTGAAACAAGATAATAGAAAGCTACCGAAACACGGTATATTCACGAAACAACTATGTAGTTTTGCACACATCGACAGCAGAACGAAACGAATAGGAAACAGAAAGGCACATTCATTCCATTCTCACTACCAATAACGCTAATGTCGAACTAAATACGCTTTAAATGATACGCATGACGTAAAAAGGATAATATTAGAACTGTGAAATACACTGCAAACGTGTTGACCAGCTCATATTCGGTGCTCCACGATGCAGATGCCAGACATTAAAAATAACAGTCATAATGAGCCTATATTATGGAACTGGCGAAGAAGGAATATTCCAGACTCACAACTCCTATGTGTTACACTAGATAGAGGATTTCACGACCACTAATTTCTCACAACAAAAGAGATGAAAAGCCAAATGTTTACAAATTAATAGGTGGCTGACCAGTTAGTCAAAAAACCATATACAGTATTCTTTGGCAAATATGAACCTTGTCAGAGGGTAGCGACGGTCGAAACATGTGTATTAGTAGAAGTGGTACTCACTTTAGTTAGACTCATTAAACTGTATGTTTCAAATAAATTTTATCTGATATCAAATACGGCCCATTCTCATCTTGTGCCCCACCATCTTAACCGGCCCATACGAACAGCTTCATCTAACGGGTTACGGCTAAATGTCCCGACACTCTGGTAAGAAAATATATCAACAGATGGCAGCACAAGCGAAGCTGAACTTATTTATTTACTTTTTTGAAGGGGAGCTCCGACCTGCGATTTGAAAACTGCTATGTACTCTGTCTAGTAGCAGAATTGATATTAATTTATTGCTTACTTTTTAATTTCAAACAGAACGGCTCCGTGGCTAAATGGTTAGCGCACTAGGCTTTGGTCCGAAGTGCCCCGTGTTCGATTCCCGGCCGAGCCATCAGGGATTTTAATCTTCTGGGATTAATTCCCGTGGCTCGGGGACTGGCTGTATGCGACGTCTTCATCATCACTTCATCCTCATTATGACGCGCAGGTCAACCACGGGCGTCAACTAGAAAGTCCTGCACTCGCCCTCTCCGGAGGACACACGATCATCATTAATTTCAAAAACAGAAAAGTTGCTATTTGTTTTTCAAATATCTGATTAAAATTCGAAAAAAAAGGGTAACACGAAAGTTGAGTTTTACTCACTGATTCCAAAGCCGAATCGAAAACCTAAATCGGTTGACTAGAATCGTCGGGATCACTTTGGGAAGTTTGCGAATAAAAGTGTTACTGTGTTTGCAACGAAAGGAGCGGCAGTAGAACAAGGTCATGGTGAGCGGGTTGAGGGAGGGGAGGGGAGTGGAGCTCGAGTGATTTGAGAGAGCGATGACCTTACCTGACGGTATCGAATTCCTGAGCATCTAGTTCAATGTTGCGATTGACTGTCCTGGTTAGTACTGAATTATTGTCAAGGTCTGGATATTTCTGAGTGATCCTTTGATATTTTACCAGTTCCTAGTTACGACTTCTTGTTTATAGTTCATCGATCTCTTTAATTACATTTTGTTTAATTTATTTTACCTGCAACAGTATTATTTTTAATGCCCGTTATGTGTTCTATTTTTGGCACCTTATTTTTCCTACAGTGTTTCAGGTAGAATAGATACATGTGTACATATATGTAGGAAAGGAAGGAAGCTTGTAGTTTAACGTGACCGTTAATCTTGAGATCATGAGCCACGGGACCTCCTTTTTACGTGGAATCCGAACCACAGGACATGGCATTTCACTTCGAAAATCTACATATATGTAGGCTACGACTGGTGGAGAGTATTACGGTCATCACGTGGAGTTATTTTTTCGTTTTTGTTGAAAAATGGAGCCGCCACCAAAACTGATTCAAGGGCGTTCCACTAAATTCCAGGGGAGATAGCGACTAAGTAGGCTACCAAGAAAAGGAAACTTGACGATCGAAACTGGTCATCCTAGTGTATTTATTAATCTCATGTAATTTATTGCAGGATTAGGGCATAACCCAGCTCTTTTGGGTACATTCGTGTTGACCGACTGAAAAGCACTAAACTCTTGTTTACTAAGGCAACATTGAAAAATGGCTTCAAACCCCAGAATGAAAACAATGCGTTGTGTGGAAAAATAAAAGCGTAGCGTTTGTGAAAATGGATAATTGGTTTCCGGAAATATTGGATTGGATTGGGATTCATAAAGACTGCAAGCAGTACTTTTGCTGGGTGAGGACAAACAGCTAATTGCAGACCAAACTAATGCTTGTGACAAGGTGCGTTCTTGCTTGCAGCCCCTAATTGCAAAAAGTTCCCAGCTAGTATGAAACACCACCAGCAATGCTGCCGGAAATTATATGTCTCTTGTTGCAAAATTCACGGGAGGTAAGCAGATCCTTCACTCATAGAACCAAAGCTTCCGGGCTAGACTTTCATTTTGGGCCATCTTGGCACTATAAAACAATGAAATCAGTTTAGAAAAAAACTGCCACAATAGTGAAGTACACTGCACTTAGCAGAAAGAGAAGAAGAGCAGCTTGCAGAAAATGTTTATTTGCGTCGCGAGAAGGGAAAAGCATGTCCCGACAACAGTCTAATGAAATGGAACGTACTGTCTCACGTGATCATGGAAACCGATCAATGTAGTTGGATTTCGATGACGTACTGTGCCCGTTTAGACCGGAGTCCGCACGACCACATATGCATTTTACCAATAATCAGTCAGCACGAGAGTCAAAATATCCCGGAGCGCCAGATGGGTTAAAGCAAATCGCAAAAACGACATCAAATTTAAAAAAATGCTTTACTGATTCTTGGCTCAATGCAACAATAAGGATAGAAGGAGATTTAATTGGGTGAAACACATCTGGTAAAATTATCTCAGTTTATTTTAAAGTTAAAAATCTGACTGCAAAAAAATGCTTAAAGCAGCATCATCCACGTGTGGCGATCCACACACTTATTTACACACAATATACAGAAATTTCCCAAACACATTTGACAATCTTTTTGGAAACACAAGTCCGATTAATAGTCCTGTGGACTGTGTTCCAAAATTATTAATATTTAATTCCAGTTCAAAATTAATTGTCCATACTGGAAATAACGTAGATCACTGTTTGACTATTTACATGATATTAACACTCGTAGAATAAATGTTTATAGAATTTCTTAAACTTTCACTTGTTTTTCCAGTTTCAAAAATATATCGTCGAAAATATTATCAACATCGAAGCAACACAAATTATTAACACATATTAATAACATCTGAAAAGTATTTGACCATTGAGCATAGCATCGAAGAACTGTGCGAAGCACAACAACAATTAATTGTTCTTCTGACATTAAACATTCGAGAAGTGACTCGATTATGAACTTCAAGTTCCAAACAAAATATATGATTTCTGAATCATCAACTTGATCAATAAATGGTTGAACCATTCAACTATTAGATTTTCCACTTGGAATCATTATGAAACAAATATTTATATTTATGGCCATTTCTAGTAACTTTCACAACTTGCAATTCTTCGACAGAATGCGGAAATTAGAATTGTAGTTTTATAATGAATTCATTTAGTTCATGGCACTAGGATTGAAAATATCCTTCAAATTATTCGTGGTTAAAGAATTACTTTTAATTGGCAGTGGCCCATTCTACTATCTGTGTAAGAACACAATATTACAACAACAACAACAACGGCAAAGGTCTTCCTCTGAAGAAGAATAAACTACTATCATGACAAATCCGGGTTCTAGCAAAATCAAAGTCTAAATGGAATTCGTAAAACGAGGTTGAAATAAGAACTGATGGTTTCAAAGAAATAACCTTCGGGTTATTCATACGACGAAATGTGTGGCTCCAATACTCCTACTATAAACCTGAGCCATCGAACCTGCTATTTGATTGATGCTCGAAAAAACCTCTTCATTCCTGCGACTTAACATGCGCACCTGGGAATGGCATTTCAACTACTCCACACACATAAATTATCTTCCCAAAATTTATACAATAAATCAAGCCTCTGCTTGTTATCAACACTGGAAGATTAATAAACTTACAAGTTTATTTTATTTTACCATTCAGTTCAACCCGTGAATTTAACCATACTTATGAAAAGCTTTATTTCACTTTCGAGTGTATTTACGTCATGATTTTATATAAATACAAAAATATCCTATTTGATACAAATATCAATTGCTTCCCGTTTCATGCCTCTCCGTGTTATCTGAAACATGTACTTTACTCATTGCAAATATCAACTGTTCAACCAGAACTGAAATGTTGGTTGAATGCGGGCTTGCGCTAACCACTCTCCTTCGGAAAATCTCCTGTTCCAGACTAGAAATGATTAAACTACTTCATAGGCTCTTTCTCAATACATATGATTATTAGAAAATATAATATCCAAGAATTATTTAGAAAAATTATGAAAATTATTATTATTATTATTAGTGGATTATTATTATAATTATTTATATCATTTCAAATATGTTTAATTATCATCTCATTATGTGAGAATCCACATGTTCGAACCTTCGAATATGGAAAAAATATCCATTCCTCAACAAAAATAAATTTAACTTTTACAGTTACATCGGGGGTTTTCCGTGGTTTCCTTAAAATATGAAAAATTCAAATAAATGCTCGAAATGCTCGGTCATCGATCCTAAACTGTTCTGAGTGCTGAAAATGCTCAGAATAACTCTAACAAGTCTTGAGTAAATCATTGCAAGCTTTAAATACGACGAAAAAAATGTGTTGGTCATCTGCAGAAAAATAGTTTGTTCAAATTAGCTAGGCATAATATAATTCAAATGTGGCTTACATTTCTTGATGGTCGTGAAGTGTAGGAAACCTGGTCTGTACCAGATTTATCCATAGACATGCCCTATCGGACAAGCACGTATAATCCTTGTATCGGCCGCCATTGTAGACCCACAAATCGTCTAGTCAGACATAGTGGTAGTATCTTTCGACGTTTGAATAAACTGTGGTTCCATTTTAATATGGGCTTCTATCAAAGCCATAACAGTTTGCTGAAATAGGGTCAGATCTAAGTGATCTCTTCTTAGATATGTCAGTTGTAACATAACTCACTGTAATCTCATCAGTACAAGAAAAACATTGACAGTCTAAGCAGTTAACGGCTGTTCTGAAGATCGTTCCCTGGGCATGGTTTATTAATATCACCATCTGCCATGCGCTAAGCAACCTGCAGTTTCCCTTGCGTAGACTAATGAACGCCACCGTTATAGACTAGTCTTCAATGTACTGACAGATCGAAGTGGTTAACTAGTTACAAAAATGAAAACTGACTTGAAATGGATTTAAGCATCCAAGTATTAAGTTACTACTGGACTGTGACAAAATACTATTTTCTAGACAAAGTCTAGCATATGTCCTTTTGGAAATATAAGTATTTCCACCAATGTCTGTAGAAATCAATCACCTCAGTGATTCTCCTCACCAGAAACTTACTAAGTTCCAACTCGTTTGCGCAGCACTTCTCGTGACTATCACGATTTGAAAAGAACTTCTGCGTAGATGCGGCAACCATGTGCCTTGGCTCAGCGTAGACGCAACTTGCTTGCCAAGTGCTTGTGTTAGAATGAGCTAACCATGCCTCCTCCAGCTGGCTTTTATTCAAAACGGTCAGGGTCACGCGTCATCGCCTGATATCTGGAAATCCTCATATCTCTTGAATCCCTGGTCCGATTTACTTGATACTAATTGCATTCTCTTTCATTTGGCCGTGCCAGTAATCTGATCCCAGTCTCAAGTCTCTACTCCATAGTTAACTATTTAATCAATAAATAGCCTCCACCTCTGCTATTACTCGCTACGTCACTTGACATCCAACTATCGGTAAAATTCTTCTAAATGCTTCTCGAAGCAATGTAGTGCGATATTCAAATATCTGAACTTTCAAAAGCGGCTACAGCCTTTCCCTTGATATCTAGGTGTCTGAAACTTGGAATACCCATTCCTAGAGTTGGGCACAGTACTGTTGAGAGAGTTTAGTGATGAGAAGATCAAGCAACTAACGCTTAGTGAAGGTCATATACAAAAACTGGAAAAGGAAACAAGGGGCCAAAGGGAAAATGAAAAGTGGCACACAGCTAGAAAGGACAGATTTACGGCACCCAATTTTGGATATGTATGCAAGATGAAGCCTACTTCGAAATGGGCTCCGTTAGCAAAATACATTCTGTTCGGCGAATTTCACTCAAAAGCAATGCAGTATGACTGTGATAATGAGCGAATTGCAAATCAAAATTAAGAGGAGAAATCGGTAGAAAAGTCGAAGAATGTGGTCTTTTCATACATAAAACCTATGGGTTCTTAGGTGCCTCCCCAGACGGATTAATAGGAGACGATGCTATAGTCGAAGTCAAGTGCCCTTATTCTGCGCGGAATATGACCATACTGGGAGCTTGCAAAAAGCTGAAGGGATTTTGTTTGGCATAAAGTAAGCGAAAAAGAAAGCCTAGAGAATGTCAGGAACAGTGATTCAGAAGAGAACAGATTGATAACTCTCTAACACTCACATGATTTATATTTCCAGAACCAGGGTCAGTTGGGAATAACACAGCGGGGAATATGTTATGTTGTGGTATGGACGCCTAAGGACATTCACATAGAAACAAGAAAGAGGGACGAAAAGTCCTGAAGACAAAAATTGCTTATATAACTCACATTCTGCTACCAGAAAATCTTGTTGCCTGAGATCATTGATCCCAGGATGACCAGATCAATGGATATAAGATAACCTGAGGTGAAGTAATATACCGAGTGTGTGTAAATCATGAAACGTTGTCGTTGATATGGAAAATTGATTTCAAGAACAGGAAATAATTAGGTATAATATTTTCTTTGTTTATAATACGCAGTACTTGTGCCTGTGCTAACAATAGGCAGATGAGAATATCTTAGGAACTTTAATTCTATGTATGCACAATTGTACATAATAATTTTGCTCTTGGTAGTAATTTTCATAATTTGTTTATTGTAATAAAATGTCCTACATAAATAAACTTCCATGAACATTGAAGTAAGTTATAGTTATTGGCCTCACGGAGTCGTTTCAGATCTCATGAAAAAGAAAAGGGAATTAGAGTCAAAAGAACCAAAGACCCATACGAATGACCAAAATGTATGTATTTATGTATGTAGGGTGCGTGCGCATTTGGCCTCTTATAAATCGATAATAGCTGGCTCCATTGATTTGAATTTTCACGGTTTGTGGTCTTGTTTGTTATGTCTAGAAGACGATACCTAGACATGGACGTCCGCATCGGATGGTTTTTAGAATAGATATTCCCAATAATCCTGAACACGAACATATCTTGCCCATCTTTTTTCTAAAATATCAAGAACGTGCTAACTACAAACCAGTCATATCTTTCTATACACTATTTAATTTTGCATCGAGTGAAACCTGTCGCTGCTCTGCGAGGTAAGAATTATGCCCTACAAAGTATTATTAATGTCGGAACAATATGTCTTTTGTTCGGGAGTTTATCCTCAAATAACTCTAAGACAGTTACCTCAAAGGGAATCCAGCGCTGTCAGCATTTACCCTGAATGTTTTTTCACCGGTTTTTACAGGTAAATGCCGATGTAATCAATTCGGATATTTTGGAAGAGATAACCTGGTTTCCATGACGTATTGAATGGCCCTCGTATTAATACTAAATGCACAAGAAAATTGAGAAATCCGTCTACTGTATGTGTTTATCGGCTGGAAAACTATCTACATAAAATACAACAAGGTAACACTGAAGAAAGAGCTCCTAAGCTTTGCACACTCACGCTATTGGGAGATAGAGTTGTCTTGTCTCGTCTCCCACTGGCTGTAGGATTGCATGAGGATGAGGTTAAGTTGCGATCGAAACTCTTCAAAGATCTGGAAAGTAATTAACTAAGTTGAAAGGAAAGGGAAGTGTGGTTTTGTGTATATTTGTGAGAGCGTGCAGGCAGAAGCTCAGAGAGACAACAAAAGTGCTGTATATCACACTAGATCAACATCTCGAGAGCTTATTATCCAGCGTCTCCGTGTGGAGCTGGAAATGAGCTAAAGGAATATTTTATCGTTGTTCAAGTTCCCGCTGCGAGACACAGTCTCAATCTCCGACTACACGGGGGACATCACAAGGAACCGGTACCAGATTGATGACACACACGTGAGGAAGTACGTTGCAACATTTGATGACAACAGTTTGATAAAGTTTGTTTTTCATCTAGGGCCTTGCTCAAGCACACAAATACCGTACCAATTTCCTGAAACTAATGAAGCGTTTAACCGTCGTAGGTAGTTTATATCCCAAGTTAAGAGGAAATTGTACATAAGCCGATATATTTTGACTTCCCTAGACTGATGTTTGTGAAGGGCAACAAGGCACGTGTTCTCTGACTCTTGGGCTTGAAAGCTCACAATGTGGACAACAACTTCGGTTGTACTTGTTGAATTTCGAATGAGTTTATTCTACATTAGTACTGTATATTTATTATGGGTAGTTTTGCCTATACCTAAATGCGTACCCCTCTACCGCAAAAGCGACACTCAATAATTCTGAAGCTGTAAATCGTTTGCTAGAGAGATGGAAGAGTTCAACCATTTAACACAAGTGGAACTTCATGTTTTATGATGAACGCATTACTCTACTCACCAGTCAGAACAGTTAAGTAGCTTTTGTTACAGTTGACGTGTGGCCAATAAGTGTGTATGGTATGGTATCAATATACTGTAGCCTATATATTATACCCATATGGCATTTAGCCAAGGGTCCATAATAATCTCTTTGGCATTCAGCCAAGGGTCTATAATAAATTCATTTGGCATTGAACCAAGCGTCCATGACGATTCATCTAGCATTTATCCAAGGGTCCATGGGAAATATTGATTAATTAGCCTAATCGAAAAGTGACTGGAAAACTGAAAAAAATATTTATATAAATATGTTCAGCGAATTAAATTGATGTTAATTTAGAGACAAATCAATTTATTATGAAGGGCATGTGGCCTTTAATGTTATGAGATCATGGGAGCATGGAGACATATTATAAAGACAATAGGACAGCAGGCGAATGTCGCAATAGTATTCCACGTTGTCCCGAAAGTAAAAGTGGGTCAAGCCACAGTGGAACAGTTATTCCCCCAGTTGAGAAGAAAGACGTAGAGAGCAAGAGGGTTCGAATGAGAAGGAGATATTTCCCCCAACAGTGAGGGAGAATCTCGCTAATCATGCTATAAATAAATAAAATAATCATGCCAATTGAAGAATAAACAAGTAGTTCCGTGAAGAACTAAATAGCCTATTTTCATATATCCTACTTTTGTTAATTGCTCCTATCATCAAATAAAATTTCAGTTTGATTGCTGTAATAGATTCGTAGATATTTAGAACCGTCTAAATATTTCGGATGGTGTCGATGCTGGAGTTTTAGATATGTAGGCCATGGAGGTATGTACTATTACATGAAGATTATTGCGTAGTTGTATTATTCAAAATTAAATCGCATGCTTAGGACACAAGAAATAAAGACGAGATTTTAAAATTCCGCACATCCACCATCTTGTGGTTATGTAAACAATTGAAATAAATTAGATGTCAGTGGATTAAAATTTGTATAAACATTTCCGTACCAACTATCACTACGCTCGGATGGTTAAATCGCGAGAAAAGAGTATTTAAATGTTTCAACTTCACTTGGATGCAATGTACGTTTTGTACTTACCAGGTTTTTGAAAGTTATATAGATGAACGTTTAGTAGTGCCCTTTATCACCATTACAGAATTTCAGGGTGATATCAGTAATAGTTTCGGACATACAGAATGCCGATGAAATACTTCGCACAGCTGCCATGTTGCATTGGTGGGACGTAATTAAATTTGAGGGGCAAGGTCAGGGTTGAACAAAATAGTACAATGACCTTACCGAGTTTCATTGATATCGCTCCGGCCGAATAGATTTTATAAGGGGGGAGGGGGGTACTCACACACAGGTACATACACATACGCAAACACACACACACACACATACCCACACACATGCCCACACGCCTATGGCCAAAAGGTGATCTCATACGCCTATTCTTTAATAAATGAAGATAGCCTAATAACGAGCATTCATTCATTCATTTATTTCTTTCTCCGTTGTAATATACGTATGTTATATAATTATATACTGTATGGGAGTCGTCAAATAATCATAAAATACATTATAGAAATTCAGTAATACAGGTAAATACAATGTTCAATACACAAAGACAATCGCTCATGATATCTCTTGAGCACATTGTCTCGAATTCTTGTACGGAATATGTCTGTCAGCATATATATTTTTTTCCGTTTAAATGTGGAAATGGTTATGACATTTGTAAGAGTTGGGGCAGCAATTTAAAATATTTGAAGGCAATATACAAAGGCTCTTTTTTCTGAAAGCTCCTATATATTATCGACAGTTTACATCCATTTTATTTCTAGTGTAGTACGAATGTAGAACAGAATATTTTTCAATATTAGGATTGAATTCCACTAAGGATTATTTTGTCTCTTAATATACGTAGAAATATTGAGTACCGGTAAGTACAATGTTGGTAATGCCATTATTCGACCTTTTTAATGGTTTCTACAAGATGTTAGAGGGTGTAAACCAAACATGACACGGATTGCTCTCTTCTGCAGGATGAAAATATTGCTTAAAACTTCCTTTGTTGCACTGCCATACAGATTTATACCATAAACGAAGTTAAAATGAAACAGAACTTAATAAAAGGATGTTAGTGTTAACTTCCTGTCTTAACTGTTTTAATACAAATATTACACTATTTAATTTGGATTGTAGTTTCATTATGTGTTTTTTTTTCAACTAAGATCTGTTTCCATTATCATACCTAGAAAGGTTTGTTCATCGCTGCTGTCTATTTGTTGTTGGTTGAGCATAATAATTAGATTAATTTCTCGAAGTTTTTGAGCATACGTCCTGAAATGAATATAATGTTTTTTTTAACATGAATTTTGAGAAGATAAAATCCCGTAAGGATTTAAGGGATTAATCACCTACGTAACAGATTTAATCGGTCAAATTATTTCGCCAAGGTTTTGCAACCCTATTTGGTCAACCAGAGAGTAGATGGAATTACATTTTGGAGTGATAAAGAAAAAGTGACGCTGTGGTCAAAATAAAAAATCTACGATAGAATTCTAATGAGGTGCATAAATTTGGAATCAGCGTTGCCCATCTGGAGCAGCCCATGTTTTTATACAATCAGGCATCTATGTAAGGAAGGTGCAATCATATATTTTCATCCAGTGATGCTTTGAAGAATAAAATCCTATAAATTACAGGAGTGAACCAGAGGAGTCATCAGTTTTTCGACATATATTGGACAGTTTCTGTGCTTCACCGCGCCACAAAATTGCGCGTGAGAGATTAATAAGCTTAAAGACTTTGTGTAATTAGTTGATCGCCATGTCTTGGACAATCTTCGCGCTACTACGTATCGCAAAAGTGCACGGGACGATTAGTAATTGCACAAATTGAGTAAATTGTCTAACTAGTTAATCGTATTATGGTGAAACGTTTCGGTGAGAAGGAACCCAGATCAAAACGCATTATTCAAGTATACGAACAGTCGTACAGTAAGATAGCGAATGACAGGAATTGACATTACATATCATAGTAAACTACCGGTTGTCTTACATTGACACTTGAAGGTGTCTTACGAGAAACAAGTACCGGTATTGTTAGGATAAGGAAATCTTAGACTTGAGATATTGAACTGTCCTATAGTGGAACAGTGTAATACGATCCTAAAAGTGTATTCACGCCATATTCCATGATTGCATGCGTGATTGATTTGTGAATTGACGGCCAAATAACATAACATTGTGTTTATTGACGTGTATAGAACAGTGGTTCCAGAATTGCAGTGTTTTAAGGTTGGTAACTGAGATAAACAGTGTGCTTCTCGAAAGTGTCCAAAGAAGAAGGAAGAAAAAAGAGAACTAACGTTGAACGAGCTCAGCCTGGAATTGATTCCTGGAAGCAACATGGATCAGAAAATAAGATAGGGTGAACCAAATCCTTTGTATTGATCCCAAATGTTGACCACGATTTGTGAATCTTGCTTATTTATTATTATTGTTATTATTATTAATTTTATATTTTATAATTTTTGATTGTAAGTAATGTGTATGCCTATAATTTATATGTCTGCTATCATATACATTATTATTCATTTCTATAAACATATTATTTTTACGTAACATAGACTAATTCGATATATGAAGACAGTATTTCTTTGGCAATAACGTAGGATTTTAGACATGAGTATTATTTCATCAGCGATTTTCCTACTCCACCTAAGAAGAGATCATAGATTACTTCTTACAAGAGAATTGACGGGCTTAACATTCCTCAACCACAACAAATTAGTATTATACGGAAGGAAATATAACTACATGGTGAAACCTAAGACTCACTAGGGATTTCAGAACACGTCAACTAGACAATGAATACGTGACCGCGGAACGAGCAGGAAGAATTTCATTATTCAGTTCTAGGAAAAAGGTGTACTTATTTGGAGAGTGGAAATTTCCCAGATTATCGCTCTGCATGGATCGGCTATCTCACCCTTGGATCCTAGCCTACAACCAGGCGTAGTGAATATTCGAAAGGCGCGCGGAATCAGAAACGCCTAATTTACTGATGGAAATTATCAAGTAACGTCCACAAATCAACGTGGGTATAATGACTGACGTCACGAGAGGGGAAAAGTTACCCGACTACGGACTTGGATTTTGAAGAAGGGTAAAGTGTGAAGTTGTATAAAAACTAATGTTCGACATAGCGCAGAGAATTTGATATTTTGTCCGGATGTACTAGTGACTTTAATTTTGAATATTTCAAAGACTATTCATGTGATTTTGAGACACTTGTTCATTAGTATTGAGCCCGTTAGAGGAGATTTCCCGGGTACCATCAACCGAAAATGGCACTTCGAACCCACAACCAGAGAGGATCGGATGCACTTCTTTAGGGCTAGCGTAGCACGAGAAGCGTGTTCCAAAAGGATTGGGTTCTGATACGGAATAAATGTCATAGACGCCCAAAGAAGCACACCCTAAACACACAAAGCTAAAAAAAAAGAAAAAAAGTTCCAGACTTAAGTTAAATTTCGTGAAAGATTTATTCGGTAATTCAGACACCTATCCTACTTCGGAGGGTTAAGAAATCGGCTAATCCGCAAAGCTAATTACAATAATGAAACGAAGAAACAAGCCCTAATTGAAATTAAGCTAACCCTCGCGAAAGCCCTTGAATACAAGAAAAAAAAGCAACAACAAGTCTAGGTACGTGACACATCAAAGAAATCCTACGCGGTAGCACAAAAACATCTGTCTAAGATGGCGGCTGGCATAGGAAGCCTGTAGGAGTGCTCCGCTTTATCCCGCGCAAACCGCAGTTTTTAACCGCAATTTCCGGCCCGAAAGTGAGTGACCAAGTAACATAGTGTGTGAAGTACGTGCCTGAACATTTTCTACATCATTATGTCAATACAAAAGGTGAACAAACGTGTAAATGTTGTTGAGGCAACGATGGCAGACTTTGAAGCACGCCTTCAGTTGTTGAACAGTGCTGCCAACCCGGGTCAAGACTCCCTAGAGTCGCTTACTCGTGTTTTTCGCGAGTTCCGAAGCACTGTCACCTCCGAACTCGCTGTGCTTAAAGAAGAACTGAGCAAGCTGGAGAGGAGACTTGACCACCACGAGGAGCTGCTGGACGAAGGAGAGCAATACAGCCGGAGAAACGGCCTTCTCATCCACGGGATCGTCGAGGACCCTGAAGAAGATGTGTACGAGAAGGTGAGGGACACAATCAAGACGAAGTTGAACGTGGGCCTCCCTATGGAGAGCCTGGATAGATGTCACAGGATTGGGCGGCCGCAGCGAACAGCAGCTGAAGTGGTAGCCACTGGGAAACGCCCTATTATTGTAAAATTCCTCCGCTACCACGAGCGAGATCGCATCTGGAAGTCCAAGCGCCTCCTAAAGGGAACCAAGATTCTTATTACTGAATCCCTCACAAAAACCCGGAAAACTATCTTAAATGCAGCGAGAGACCACTTCGGACCCACCCGAGTCTGGACCCAGGACGGCCGCGTTTTAATACACCTCCCTGATGGAACTAAGAAGACCGTCACCACATTTAGGGAGCTGGAAAACGTTGAGCTAATGCGGGATATTACAGTGAAGTGAAATGAACATGTGCGTAATGTTTATATTAGACAAGTTTAGTAATAAGTGTGTGTGTGTATGTGTGTGTGCGTTGGTTGCGGTCGGCAGTGTGCAGCGGGAGGTCCAGGTAGGTTTCTTCTATTTTAAGATATATCTCCCGTTACCCAGCTGAGCTATTGTATGAATGAGCTAACTGACCTTGGCCAGCCTAGCCCACACCAACCCCCTCCCTCCCCTTACACCACTGGCTTTCTTCTAAAACAGGCACTTTCCTCATCCAAACATTCATTACAATGTTGCCATATTAATGCTCTGTCGCTGGTTGCGCATCACGACGAAATACAGGCAATAATAAACGAAAACAATATCCACATCCTCTGCATAAGTGAAAGTTGGTTAAAACCTGACATCCCGTCTAGCATGGTGGAACTAAATCGGTACTCGCTGGAACGTCATGACAGAAATGATGGCAGGCGAGCAGGCGGGGTTGCCATGTACTGTAGAAGCGACTTAAAAAGACGGGTAATATGTGTATCAACACTTAGCACACAACCAGGACCGGAATTCATGTTTGTTGAAGTAATTGTTGGCCAACAAAAGACTCTGGTAGCTGTTGTATATAAGCCGCCAAGAATAACAAACATGAGTGAATTTGAAAACCGCTTGCTCGACTTACTTCCAAGCTACGAACACGTA
The DNA here is from genome assembly GCA_946902985.2 of Meconema thalassinum. Classification (NCBI taxonomy): domain Eukaryota; kingdom Metazoa; phylum Arthropoda; class Insecta; order Orthoptera; family Tettigoniidae; genus Meconema; species Meconema thalassinum. The sequence continues at coordinate 1,455,743,600 of OX336389.2, forward strand.
ATAGCCGTGGGTGACTACAATACCAATTTACTGACACAGACGTATGAGACCAAACAATTAAAAAACCTGTTCGCTTCCTGCGACATGACTATTCTTCCCCTAGAACCTACAAACCACATTTACTCTGATAAATACGAATCACATACATTGATTGACCATCTTGTGACAAGCAATCTCGACAGAGTTGAAACTTTCGGGCAAATACCCGTACCATCTATCTCCACCCATGACCTAATTTACCTATCGTACTCCCTACGTGTGCCTAAGTACACACCTAAATATATTATCACTAGAAACATGAAAAATATTAATATGGATGACTTAAAACATGACGCATACAACCTTCCCTGGAATGACATATTACTCTTAGATAACATTGACGCAAAAGTAAACAAGTTAAATTCTCTTATTATTAGTCTGTATAACAAACATGCCCCTAAACATTCGATCAAAGTTACTCGCCCAGCATGCCCATGGTTAAATGATAACATTAAAAGTATGATGGCACAACGTGATGCACTATTCCGGCGTTTTAAACGTACCCGTGACGAAACTGATTTTGAAAATTATCGTGTACTCAGAAATCGTATTAAGCAGCTCGTAAGAAACGCCAAATTCTCCTACATACAAAACGTGACAAAGAAGATGAATACAAGGAATGCCTGGAATAATATGCGTTCTCTAGGTATAGGCAAACAGCAGCAACAGACACATGTACCAGACATACCGCTTGATGAGTTAAATGAATATTTCACTGAAGAGAGAGTACCAACTAATTCAACACCCCATGATTCTTTTCACCCACTACCTGACCACCCGCTCTTTACTTTCCATCCGGTTACGGCAGACAAAGTAAAAAAGGTACTATATTCCATAAAATCAAAAGCGAGAGGAGTTGATGATATTCCCATATCCTTCATACATAATATCATCGGTGCCGTTCTACCAATTATTACTCACATATTCAACCATAGTCTTACAACTAACACCTTTCCCTCCCTATGGAAACAAGCCAATGTCATCCCTATTCCTAAGAAAACCGAACCTTTATTTCCATCTGACTATCGGCCAATATCCATTCTACCTGCACTTTCAAAAGCCCTCGAGCGTCTGGTTCATGAGCAAGTGCTTGAATATTTGAATAGCCGTTCTCTTTTAGACCCTCTGCAATCAGGTTTCAAGAAGGGACATAGCACCGCAACAGCATTACTCAAAGTGACTGACGACATTAGACACGCAATGGACCAAAAACTGGTGACAATCCTCACCCTTCTCGACTTCAGCAGTGCTTTTGACACCATAAATACTCAGACACTATTGAAAAAGATGGAATTTTATTACTTCGACCAGCAGACAATTAACTTTTTCGCATCATACCTGAATAATCGCCAGCAACGTGTTGTAACCCAGGATAAAACTTCTCAGTGGCTAAGCAGAAAGTCAGGCGCCCCACAGGGTAGTGTATTAGGGCCCTTGCTTTTTGTACTATATATCAATGACATCTCATCTAATTTGAAAAATTGCAAATATCACCTATATGCAGATGATTTGCAAATATACTCCCACTGCAAGACAAATGACATTCCATTGACAATTGAAACTATCAACGCTGACCTTCAACGACTTGGAAAATATTCTCAGGAAAATTCCCTTCTTCTGAATCCATCCAAAACACAAGTTATCATAATTGGCTCTCAAAAACTATTGACGTCACTCCGAGATCAAATTATTCCCCCAATTGTACTGAACAACAATGAAATTCCATACTGTCCTACAGTGAAAAATCTAGGTGTGATAATAAATCAGACTCTTAACTGGTCTGAACATGTACAGAATGTATGCAAGAAGATTTTCGCAACGCTCCACTCCCTCAAAAGAAAAAAAGATATTTTACCATTCAAAGTAAGAATCCTACTCATACAGACACTAATACTTCCTATTCTTGACTACTGTGACGTTATTCTTGTAGACGCAACCAAAACATTAACTTTGAAACTTCAACGAGCTCTGAACTCTTGCATACGATTTATCTACGATCTGAGCTATGATAAACATATCACTCCCTATTATTGCGCTCTTTCCTGGCTGAAACCTGAACTACGTCGATCATATCACATTCTTGTCCAGATTTTCCGATTATTGTCTGACGATAGACCACTATACTTATCAAATAAATTCAAGTACTTGTCTTCTTTCCATGGTAATAATACACGCTCTGGTTCTTCCCTCTCCATTCCTATTCATCGCTCCTCTATATACAATAACTCCTTTCATGTGGTGGGGTCTAGGCTGTGGAATACCCTTCCAGCCAGTGTCAGGGGTACCACCTCACTATCTAAATTCAAGACCACCTGCTGGGGCAGTCTGCTGAACATTGCTGACCGACAACAAGTAAGACTGGATGAGTGAATGAGAGTGGGCAAGTCATGATCAATGTCAATTATTATTGTTTAATTTTGTCGCCATAATATGTTTATTGTATTGTATTAATGTGGTTAAGTGTAAGAGAGGGCCAAGAGCCCTAACTGCGCCACCAATAAAGGCAATAATAATAATAATAATAATAAAAATACAGGCAAATGACTCGGCAGAATTTACATCTAACATCACAGCAAATCAAACCATAGGTTAGGATGGTACCACGTCCACTTTACATTTAATCCACTAGCTAATTCCTCACATGAATAAAATATTACGACGAGATGCGTCGGTAATCAAAGCATTACATCAAATCTAAGGATAGCAAACACAGTCTATAAAAATGATAATACAACACACGTCTTATAAAAGGCGGGAAATATTCAGCTTAGGCCCTATACACTCATAATAAAGAAGATGAACACACACATGGTATTATTATTATTATTATTCAAGTCTGCATACGCAGATCAAGAAAGCTGTTTGACCCCGATCGTCATCTCAAGAGTAAGATAGGTTGGTGAATGCGTAATAAAGATTACGTCTGACATCACATAGAATCACGCGGTCCGCCAGTTATGGACTCTTGGCTCCAGCGATTCTTGTCGGTCTCTATAAAGTGTCAGCTCAGTTAAAGTCATTTCCACTCGGAAATGAGCAGCACATTGTGTGAAAACAACTCACAAGAATATGGGTGCAAGATTAAGATTCTCAGTTATTCCATGTTTATGCACTTAGGTTTAGATCAATTATGGATTATGATTTAATTCAGGTTTATTGCATTGGTTTAATATCCCTAATAATGTTTATGTCGTAGACACCAGACACAGGCTGCATAGCAAATACCACGAATCTCCACAGAGATTACCTCGAAGAAAAGAGACGTCAATAGTCCAACAATACTCTGAGCTACCAATTGGCTCAAACAATAACACAGGCGCGGCTTACACAATGGCACGCATATCAATCATCAGACGATCTGGCTTATAAACTCATTATCTCCGGCATAAATAGCAATGGGACTCCATACTCCCTAGCAAATATGCTCCAAGACACAACAAATAGATGAGTTGCTACCCTTATACATGATTTAACGGGGTCATTACCATCACAGGATAAACTTTTAATCATATGCTGAATGAACAAGAAGTCATTCGCGTCAAACAGTTGCTCTCAAAAGCGAGCTAACCTCGCATCGCGTGTGCGGCAATTGGTCACCCAAATCGAGTAGCGCTCCCTAAACATGGCTACTACATTCCACAAATATATATGACGTAACAGATTATCAGAAAATTAATCAATACTCGTCTGTCTCGCTCAGAATGCTGGGCAAAACAAGTTCCTGGTCTTTCCGGGACCTTGGGCTCTCTCCCCACTCGTAACATCTTACAGAGATCATTGAGTGCGGTCCTATATCACACTATGACGTTATCAAACACACTTAGAAGACAGATAAAAACACGCAGCTTAACTGCTCTGGAATCCAAAGATATTCCAGTCACTCCCTGATATTTATAATCACTGTTGAAAAACTATGTGTGTCCTCTCGACGCAATTAAAAAATATAACAGGCAACACATCCTACTTCTGGGCTGTTTAAACTGATACGATGGAACGTGCTCTGGTTCATAACCTGGCTGGGTAATTCTCATATATTACACATGTTCCGTTCCCACGCAGAAACTCGTGGCATTAAAGATCCACATGATAATGTTAACAAAACCTCTCAAAAATGTGCTAGTAACTGTCGACTAGCCAAATGATACATTAATTAGTGGCAAATAAAATAGAATGAAGGCTCCTATACTGGGTGTACCCTAAAGTTGTAGATGGGCCTTCATCATCCTACAATGTCAGTCACTCATCATCATCATCATCATCTTCATTTCCCGTTTTCCAGCTGACACTGGGTGGGGGCAAATATGGTTCCTCTCCACTTTGTTCTGTCGTTCCACCATTCCTCTTCCGACACGGTGTTCCAATCCAGGTTTCGTTTACTAATTCTATTCTTCACCGAGTCCATCCAAAGCATTCTTGGTCTTCCTCGTCCTCTCTTCCCTGCCATCCGTGGTTCCAGTGCTCGTCTTGGTAGACTTACTTCAATCATCCGTTCGACATGACCAAACCATCTCAATCTGTTTTGCTCCAGTTTGTCATTTAGTTTCTGTACTTCCAGTTCCTTCGGTATATCTTCATTTCTCACTCTGTCTCTCCTCGTTTTCTGAACCATACTTCTCAGGAATCTCATCTCAGCTGCCTGTACTCTGCTCTCATCCCTCTTGGTCATTGTACAAGTTTCTGCTACTTAAGTCATTATAGGATCATAATATGTTTGTACATAATTCTTTAGCCTTAATTGGTATGTCCTTGTTCCATACTACCTGTTGGTAGAAAGCAATCCCGAGTTGTATTCTCTGCTAGTTTCAAAATCTAGTCTTCCATCTTCAGTCAGTTCACTTCCCAAGTATTTGAAGTGTTTCACTACTTCCAATTCCTTATCTCCGACTTTGATTACTCCTTTTCCATCTTTCTTACCTCTACTAATCACCACTGTTTTACTCTTCTCCACATTTATCTTCAATGCCCATTGCTCAATCTTTTCATTTATTACGTCTAACTGTTCTTGTACCTCCATCTCATCCTCGCCCCAGATCACAACATCGTCTGCACACAGAATTTACCTTCTTTTTTCCCCTTCTATAGTCATTCATTGCTGCCTTCATGATGTCATCCATCACCATTAAGAACAATAATGATGAGAACACACTTCCTTGCTTTAGTCCAGTGTCAATTTTAAACCATTCCGACGTCCCGACTCTAGTCTTTACACTACTAGAGCAATCCATGAACATTCCTTTTATCATGTCTCTCAGTTCCTTGCCTATCCGCCTATTTGTTAAGCTTTCCCAAACTTTTGTTCTAGGGTGGCTATCATAGGCCTTTTCTAGATCAATATTACCATATCCTTCCCATATTCCCAACTCTTTTCAATGTTCTGTCTCAGAATGAAAGTGGGTTCCTCTAAATCTAAACTGCTCCTCCTCTATTTGGTTTTCTACATTTACTCTAATTCTTTTTTCTAGGATTCTTTCCATTACTTAGGCAACATGTGAGATGTTGGTGATTCCTCGGTAGTTACCACACACCTTCCTGTGTCCTCTCTTGAATATTGGCAATATTATTCCCTTTTTCCAGTCTTCAGGAACTTTCTTCTCTCTCCGCACACTCCTGAGAAGTCTGTATGTCCACTGCAGTCCCACTGGTCCTGCCGCCTTGATCATTTCTATTGCCACTTCGTCGATTCCCACAGCTTTCCCCATCTTCATCTTTCTAACTGCCCATTCCACTTTTGCCATAGTAATGTCTGGTTCTTCTTCTATATTTTCTTCCACCGTTTTGGCTGTTTGCGTAACTTCTCCGCATGTCTGGCGTCTCACAATCAACAGCTCGCTGAAATATTATTTCCATCTCTCCGTTATCTCTTCTGGTTTTGTCAATATTTCACCTTCTTTGTTTTTCATAAAACCAGTGTTCACCTTTTCGTTTCTTCTACTTTTTATAATTCCAACAGCAATTTCTTTCCACAATTTAAATCCTCCCTTATTTCCTGAGTGAATTCTTCCCAGCTTTTCTTTTTTTCCTCTGCAATCACTTTCTTGCCATATCTGTTTGCTTCTATATATTTTGCTCTACTTTCTTCAGTCTTTTTTGTTTTCCATTCCTTCCAAGTTTTTTTCTTCTCCCTTAACTTTTCTTTCACTCTATCATTGAACCATTTTGCTAACTTTTCTCGTACCTTTCTTGATGTTCTACCACATGTTTTCTCTGCACTGTTTACAAATGCACTCTTGAAATTTTCCCATTCTTGTTCCACACGGGTACTATCCGTCCTTGGTATCTGTTCTTGCAAATCTTTCTTAAACTCTTCTGCAACCTCATTTTCCTTTAGTCTCCAGACCTTAATCTTTCTTTCCCTTTTTTCTGGTAATCTCATAACTTTTGCTATTTTTAATTTTGCTACCACTGCCCTATGGTCTCCTCCAAAGGCTTCTTCTGGAATGGCTGTGACATCCATTAGCACTTTCCGATGTCCTTTTTCGACTAATATATAGTCTATCAGAGATTTCGTTCATCTATCTCCCCATCCATACCTCGTTATCTTCTGACAATCTTTCTTTCTGAACCACGTATTCCCTAAAATTAATTGGTTCATTTGACAGAAGTCCATTAAGAAATCCCCTTCTGGATTCTCACTGCCATAACCTTATGGTCCCAAAATCTCCTCTCTTCCTTGTCTGTCTCTTCCCACCTGTGTATTCAAATCTCCCAATACCATTATTTCCTTATCTACTCGTATATATATAAAGCTCAATGTTTGTCTGTCTGTCTGTCTGTTTGTCTGTTATATATAAAAATCCACACCGATTCACCGATCTGAACCAAAATTTGTATACAGACCCTTCGGAACCCTGCGGGTCCACTTGAAATTTCCAACAGACCACCCCATTCCCTGCATTTAGGCCCTTTGTCCCAAATCTACACCGTTCCACCGATCTCAACCAAAATTTGTATACTTACCCTATATAACCCTGTGAATAACATTGTCCACTTAAAATTTCGGACAGACCACCCCATTTCCTGCATTTAGGCCCTTTGGCAAACTTCTACACCGTTTCACCGATCCGAGCCAAAATTTGTATACCTACCCTTTGCAACCCTGTGGGTAACCCTGTCCACTTGAAATTTCGGACACACCACCCCATTCTCTGGATTTAGGCCCTTTTGCCCAAATCTACACCGTTTCACCGATCAGAACCAAAATGTGTATACTTACCCTTTGGTACCCTGCGAGTAACACTGTCTGCTTGAAATTGCGGACAGACCACTCCATTCCCTGCATTTAGGCCCTTTGGCCCAAATCTACACCGTTTCACAGATCTCAACCAAAAGTTGTTATTTACCGTCTGGAACCCTGCGAGTAACACTGTTTGCTTGAAATTGCGGACAGACCACTCCATTCCCTGCATTTAGGCCCCTTGTCTCAAATCTACACCGTTTCACCGATCTGAACCAAAATGTGTATACTTACCCTTTGTAACCCTGTGAATATCACTGTCCACCTAAAATTTCGTACATACCACCCCATTTCCTGCATTTAGGCCCTTTGCCAAAAATCTATATCGTTTCACCGATCCGTACCAAAATTTTATACTTACCCTTTCGAACCCTGCGGGTAACCCTGTCCACTTGAAATTGCGGACAGATCACCCCATTCCCTGCATTTAGTTCCTTTGGCACAAATCTACACCATTTCACCGATCAGAACCAAAATGTGTATACTTACACTTTGGTACCCTGCGAGTAACACTGTCTGCTTGAAATTGCGGACAGACCACTCCATTCCGGGAAAGTGGACAGGGTCCGTCCCAAAGGCAATGGAAAAAAGGGATAAAACCGGACCCGCTCAGGAAACCCTCAGGGTTGCCAGCTCCCGAACTCACCAGTCATGAGCCCTTGAGGATGTAGCACTATCCAGGGTGCACCAGAAGTGGTGGGGCTACACACACCCTGCCTCCTTTAGGGTCTTGAGCAGAAGACATGAGATATTAAGAAAAGAAAAAGAAGGCTGACACCTCGAAGAATGAGGCTATCAGGAATGATTAGACAAGGGCCAATTAAGGCGGGAGAGTGAAAGTGTCGCTAGGCCTCGGATACCCTGATACCATCGGGGTCGGAAGAGAACAAGAGTTTGACCAAGGGAGGCTGACAGGAAAGAGAACTGAAAGGAGCCCGGCACCAGTTAGTAGAAGCAATGCCGGACTCAGCTGGGGTCCCGTGGTCGCAAACCCACGTCCCACAAGTTGTGAGACATTGGTGGGTGGAGGGGGGAGGGGGGGGCAGGTGTGAGAATAGCTTGCTGATTCATCGCGAGGTGACATGAGAGAAATGTCCAGACTCCGCCGTGTTACCTGGTATTGCTGACTATGCTGATGTTCATACAGGGTCTTTGCTCAAACCACTGTAGTTTTACGAAAGAATGAGTGATTAAGCGGTCAATGTGAATAGGACCGAGAAACCCCCGAACGTCTGTCATCATATATCGTCATCATCTGCGATATTCTCAGGTTCGTGCAGCTTGGACCCGAGCAGTACTCGATAAGCTCTTTCACTACACGCATCGAGTATAGGCCTAAGCCAGAAAATAACGTTCAGACATTGGATGACATCGAAGGTAGAAATCTGAACTACCTATATCAGATTTAAAATTACACCATGTTCGTTTAGTAGTCATTTTTCATTACCTTATTATTATCATAAGGGCAAATGACCTAGATGTTACGCCCATTATACCACTAATCACCACACACAATAACTCTTCATCGCCTGTGAATTTTGAAATATTTCTTTCTACCACGGTAGTTTGCAAGTTTGTCGTGTCAATTCAACAGTAGTTTTCATTACCATCCTCATCAAAAGGGCAAATGACCTAGATGTTACGTCCATTATACTACTAAGTAACACCTCAGTCTTCATCGCCTGCGATTTTTAAAATGTGCATTTCCATTAGTTTGTAAGTTTGATATACCCGTTCAGTAGTAGTCGTATTGACAGGCCATGCCAAAGGAGAAGATATCTTCATTCCCCGAATTCCTATGATCCCTACTGATATGCCTTTTGATTTCAAGCGACTGCAATTCCCTGCACGTCTAGCATTTGCAGTGACCATAAACAAGGCCCAAGGACAGTCGCTCAAGCTAGCAGGCCTTAATATGGAAAGTCCATGCTTCTCTCATGATAAGTTATACGTAGCTTGCTCAAGAGTGGGCTTACCTAAACATTTACTTATTTATTCACCAGAGGGAAAAACAAGGAATATCGTTTATCCTAACGCACTCCATTCATTTCAATGTTAGCTACAAACATGTTAGTATTTATTAAATAACAACTGCGAAGTGAGATGAAACATTTCTCTGAAGTTCAACCATTACATCGTATATTAGGCCGTGTTACTTTGCGTGTCATCTGTTTAGGATACTATTTAATCTACTGTTACTGTATTCATTTATGCCAATGATCTGGTTCCTCTTCTTGAGAATCTGTACCGAAACATGTAAGTCGGTCACGTAGAAAATTCACAGCGAGTGTTATGGTATATCGTACATCTCTTTTCTATTTTATTCCTTTCATTCCTTTAAAGTATCAATTTTACCCATTCGTTGATAAGTTACATGTGCCAGTAGTCGCATCTATGTTCATCATCACTATTTAGAAGATGTTTTGCGTCAGAAGAAAAGACAACTGGATGCTCAGGAACGTTAACGATATATCGACTGAGAAATCTGGAAGCTTCTCTTGGAGGAATTGCTTCAGACATTTATCGTACAGTTTAAACCATAACAAGACGAAACTTTTAACCAGATAGCGATCTAAGTGGAAGCTCTTTGGCAAAAAATAATCAAGTCTTTCCCGAAATGTGAGTCATAAAAATAACTTTTTCTATTATTTTCTAAGTTTCATATGTCAGTTATGTAGTAATTTTCAATATCATCCTGATCAGTAGGGCAAATTACCTAGATGTTACGCCCTCAACGTCATTGGGGGCAAATGACATAGATTTTAAGTCCATTATATTTCTAATCACCACCACAGTCTTCTACGACTGAGATGTCACGAATTCTGGGACCGCTAACGACATATCTCGACTCGGACTGAAGACAAATATCACGAGAATGATCATTATTTTACAGAGCCTTCCCATAGTGACTTAAGTATACACATTGTCACTGGGTTTGATCATGTAAGAAATGAATACATAAATAAATATAATTTATGACGTTGAGTGTTAAGGAGACTGAAATATTATCATCATTCCACCGGGCGAAGCCGGGTACTACTGCTAGTCCTCTATATATTTTCCACATCTTCTAGGAATTCTTCTAAGTTCTCTTTTTTTCTCTGTTTGTGGAGCATATATTTGGAACAGATCTTTTGTCCCTGTCTGGAACTGTATCCTTCCTATGATTATCCTGTCACTTATCTCCTTCACCTCCTCCACATACTCTAGGACATTCTTTCTTATAATCATTCCTACTCCATTTCTTGCCTCCTGTCCTCCACTGTAAAACAGCTTGCATCCTTCCTTTAGTTTTCTTTCCCCGTTTCCTTTCCATTTCATTTCACTGAGGCCGAGGATGGCTATATCCTTCTCCAACATGAAGTCCATTAGCTCCTCAATCTTGTCCGTCAGGGTTAAGATGTTGACTGTCCCTATTCGGATGTATTGCGATGCTGGTCGCCCATTTCTCACAGCGCCCCCAGCATCTGAAGAACTGCGCGTCGCCTGCAGGGGACGCCCAAGCATTTTCCGAGGCTGAACCATATATGCTACCATTTTAGGCTAATATTAACATGGGGTCGCCACTCCCAAATGCATTTTATGACCTACTGCCAGGTATGAACTAGGCCGCTCCTAACATGGAGAACTTACGCATTTTGTAGCCGCTTCTCTGGAGTACAGACGCTACGGGTGTCCATAATATGGACTAATATCCTTCACTCCATTAACCCCGAGCACTGGGTTGCCCCTTCCGCCAACTTTGCTGTACCAAAGGACTCCTTCACTACCGCAGGTGCCGTTGAGGTCTTAACTCATATCCTGAGCTGGGCCCTCCATATTTATAACCCCCGGAGAGAGGGTGTCCCACTCAATAGAAAGAAAAACACCGCATACCGCCACATTCCCTTGTATTGCATCACCTAGTGCTCTAGTCACACTGTATAACACTTCCTTGTTCCCCATCACATTACGATATCGCACCTTTCAATAAAAACACTGTATACCACCACACTTCCTTGTATGCATCACCTAGTGCTCTAGTCACACAATGTCAGTTTCTACTGACTGAAAATGCAACTCTCCATGGCTGGCTCCTATTAATGGGAAATACACTGGTGTGTTACACATGAATAAAGATGCACCCCCATACAAGCATGGTACTGAGTGTCTCACAAATATTGACCTGTCTACAGGAAGGAAAAGACATAGATTAACTATAACTACAACTGCCTATCCAGTTCGGTTAAAAAACTTAAATCTACCCAGACACACCCCTGTACAGTAATGAGGATACAAACACACAGTGGATGTAAAAATTGGTAGTTCTCCTCATGTTTTCTGAGAACAGAGGGTTTATACAACTTCATTCTGTATGAGGGATTATGAGGATCCATAATTAGGCCCAATGGTCCTAGCCTATTTTTCCTTTTAAAATACCTAAATATTTGGTCTTCTGGCATCGTCTCCTCTTGGTTTCCTCATCACGGCAGTGTTACCTCCTTAACATCTACCTCCATGATTGGGTTTACGCCATGATTAGCATCTTAAGTACGGATATAAGCATGTCGTACACGTGGTTGCCGTTGAAATCAGTGGCGTGTGGTGGAATTTTACGTAGGGTAAGCAATGGTTTTCTTCGCAAAATCATTGAAGACCCAGTTAAAGAAGTTTGGGATATTTTGAACTTACAAAGTAAATCTATCTAAATTGAAACCAATGATAAATGTTATACGTTTAGTTAAAATAGCGAATACAAGCTTTCACTTTCGTGTTTTTAGGCATACTCAATTGAGGAGTTGGACGACTTCCTAATAAAATTCATATTTTGTTCTCAAATTTACCGCACATTACACGCTGTCATCTCTAGACCTAATTCCCGGTGCCATATTTTTACAGATTTATCACGCCTACTAGTGTAAACAAAAACGTCTACTGCATACCCTACTCCCTTATATTGCATTAGACAACATTATATCGCTGAACTATAAAAATGACGGCCTACCGCTGTAAAACAATCACACGTTTTAACACAGCATATAAAAAGCTGTTTTACACAAACACTGACACGCTTTTTCAAACTATAATGGGCGAGTAAACACACTATCATTGAAAACTGACCGCTCCTTGTTTTCGGCCTAAGGTATGTAACTTAAGGAATTGCTTCCTAGCCTTCGCTTTCACTCACCCTGCAGTACAAAGAAATACCAATAGAGGGCATGTCGCGCTATTGTGCTGCTGCAAGCGACTCCGCAAGTAACTCGCAGTAGACATCAAAGAACAACGGAGTGTGAATTGGTTCATTAAAACAATACAGGACACAGAGACTGGAATATCACTATAACCAAAGTAAATAATTATTGTACCCATAATTATTTTACTTGGGTAAGCAATGCTTACCTTACATCCATGGAATACACGCGCCTGGTTGAGATCATGGTGCGAAGAAATATACAACAATTTTCACAGATTTTACAATTTTCACAATTCAAAACTGAAGCACTGATTCTAATCACAGGTGCAGATAATACAAAAATGACCATATAATTCTGCCAATGGCTCTATCAGATACAGCAGGTGGTATCTATACTCACAGGCTTTAGTACTTTTCAATACGAAATCACTTGATATCACATTAATCATGAAAACTCGTTCGTAGCACAAAATATTATTGTAAATCAGTTTTACTGCGGCGTTCAGCACGCTAGGAATATAATGCTTACGAGGATTACTCGTGAACTTTTGTACGAGGATTGTAATACTGACGGCAACGTGGTATAAGTTGACAGACCACGTGCAAACAGAAAAAATGTTCAGGTTCACACTTTCGTCGAATATGGCGATATATATCGCAGCACTTGCCTAATATGGCATTGATATATAATTACACACAAATTATACTGTTAACAAAGCTCGATGGCTTCCAATACTTGCACATTAGTCCAGTACTGTGGACTTACACAAAACGTGCACTTGTTGAATATCAGAACGAATTTCATACGCGCCCAGTCTCGGCGGACCCACAAGACGGTGTGTCTTGACGGAAACTCCGTCCTGGGTTCCAAAGAAATTCCAAGTCATGTAGTGTTTACATTCATGCCTTCCGCATATCTCCGGTGCTAATACTTCTACCAAATGGTGAATTATAACGTTTAAGGCTACGATAAAGTGGTAAATTATACAGAATTACTTGTGGTAAATTCCTGTGATATGTAGATGCAAGATATGTATAAAAATATATCCAGGAGTAAAATATACTGGCCTCTCCAAAGTCAAAAGAAAGCTTGAATCGTGAGGAAGCTTCTGAGTGCGTTCTACGTAAGTGAGCACAATAAGCAAACATGCTCTCGAAGAAATATTACTGACATGAGCACCTACGGGCTTAGTATGTCCAGTGGACATGCACTCTGATTATTCGATTTATTCATAACTCAGAAACATCTGCCTGAGTTAAACTACATGGCGAGATGACTAGTTAGATCATTCTGATAAATTCAGTAATGAGCTTGGGTTTGCTTCAGTTGAAGTCAAAGATTTTAAATTTTCTGTCAATGACCTATGATGTGGTTGTGAATTGGCCAGATTCATAGCGATGATTAATGGAATTACATTTTTATCATCTATATCAACAATTTAATAAATTTCATCGATTCAACATAATCTACAGCTCTCCGGGCAACATCGAGATCATCATTCCATCTCCACGATGCAACAACTGCAGCGATGAAGGGAATTTACACGGTGAGCGACGAATATAGTAATACTCAAGTCAATTTGATAATTATTTATAGCAATTTTAATTCAAACTTTATTTATTAATTTAAGTTAGATACTCCTCCTTAGTCGAACTAGTCCACGTAATTCAATAAAGGCAGTAAATTAACTATCAATATTTTATTATTATTATCCAGATTTTTTATTCTTTTTGCACAAGTTTTTTAAATTAATGAATTCATTTTAATTTCAATGCTAGGTTTGTCGTCATTTATTGTAAGTAGCTACTATAAGGCATCCCTAAGTCCGGAAGTGAATACTGGTGGGTTGGTCGACTTAGTCACGCCACGAGCCGGGATGAGCTTTTTTTGTTGCTCTCTTTGGAGTATAATCAATATTTTTATGATACCAATTTGGTTTGCTATTCTTAATAGTGACCTGGCGCCCGACCACACATTCTATGTATTTATTTTCAGCAGCTGTGGAGGCCCGACAAAAACATTACATTTGTCGCCCAACTGTGGGTAATATTGTTGTTGTTTACCGCCAAACCATGGCATTTGGCACCAAAGCGTGTGGCACGAAAACCGACCAGTATTTTTTAACGGGAGTGTGTGTTTTTCAGTGCATGTCTTAGTGATTTTGGGGGAAATGAAAGTGATTTTGGGGGTAATTTTAAATATATTGCAATATGTCAGATTCAGAGATGAAACTGAGAAGTTGTCTGGTCATTGGCGAGAACGCTGACATTATGCATAGTGAGAGTGAAATTGAGTGGGTAGATGATAGTACAAGGGTGGTGTAGGTAACCCTTGGTACAAGTAAGGAGAAGGAAAATCCAGAGATCAATTAAGTATAAACATGAAAATGTTTTAGGAATTAAAGACAGACAATGAGGAGAATAGTAAGAAGTTGATGATAATTAGAGAATCAATAGATGAGTAGGGAGATGGTTGAGAAATTAGACAGAAGCAATAGGGAGATTATAGGGAGATGTTGTTGTTGTTTGGGTCTTCAGTCTTTTGACTGGTTTGATGCCGCACTCTATGCTTCCCTGTCCTGAGATAATCCTTTCATCTCTACATAGCAACCACACCCTACATCCGAGGCAATCTGTTTAACCTATTCTAACCTTGGTCTACCCTTACAGTTCTTGGTCCCAACCCTTCCTTCCATAACTAGGCTTGCTATTTCTGGGAGTCTTAGTACAGTATGTGTCCTACCAACCATCTTTTCTCTTCATAAGCATTCGCCAGAAACATCTCTCCTCTCCCACTCGTCTTAATACCTCTTCGTTTGTAACCCTATCTACCCATCTGATCGTCATCAGTCTCCTGTAACACCACATTTCAAACGCTTCAATTCTTCCCTTTTCTGCTGCACCATTAGTCCAATATTCACTTCCATAGAGTGCCACGCTCCAGACAAAGACTTTCAAAAATTGCTTCCTAATTCCTAAATCTATATTCGATGTCAACAGATTCCTCTCTTGTAGAAACGCTTTCCTTGCCTGAGCCAACCTACTTTTTATATCCTCTTTGCTTCGTCCATCACTGGTTATTTTGCTACCTAAGTAACAGAATTCTCCTACTTCCTTCAGGTTTTCACCTGCCAATTTGATGCCCATAGAGGTTTCTGATTATTTTCGGCTACATTCCAATATTTTTGTTTTACATTAATTAATTTTCATCATGAATTCTCTCCTCAAGACGGAGTCCATAACCTTCAAAGACTCATTCAAATCCTCAGGCGCTATCATCGGCAAATCTGAGTAGGGAGATAAATGAGAAATGAGAAGATAGATAGAAATAATTAGGAGATGATTGAGAAGTTTGAGCAGAGTACTGAGGCTAAGATTCTTAAGTAAGAAAGAAATAGTAAAGAGATGAGCGAGAAATTAGGTAGAAATAGCAGGGAGATGAATGAGACGTTAGATAGCGTAGTAAATGCAAATAAGGAATTAAATAGATAGTATGGGATGCTACAGGAGTGTTTTGAGGGAGTGAGACAGGCGATCAGGGGTAAAATTATGGGTGTGTTGGAAGAAGAGGCTGAATATATCAGAGGAACTAGATGATAGTAAAATAGAGGAGAAGAAATAGCAGTTAAATGTGATGTTAAATGAAAATAGGGTAGATGAGAAGAAGCAGCAGTTGCAGAAGACGTTAGATGATAGTAAAGTAGAGGAGAAGAAACAGCAGTTGGAGGAGACGTTAGATGACAGTAAAGTAGAGGAGAAGAAACAGTTTTTGAAGGAGACGTTAGATGAAAGTAGAAGAGAAGAAGCGGCAGTTAGATGAGATGTTAGACGGAATTAAGGTAGATGGGTAGAACCAGCAGATAGAAGAGCTGTTAGATGAAAGTAGAGTAGATGAGGAGAAGCAGAAGTTAGAGGAGATGTTATATGAGAGTAGAATAGATGAAAGGGAGCAGCAGTTAGAGGAGATGTTGGATGAGAGTAGAATTGATTATAAGAAGCAGTAGTTTGAAGAGATGTTAGATGATAGTAGAATAGATGAGGAGGAACAACAGTTAGAGAAGATGTTAGGTGAGAGTGAAGTAGATGACAAGAGGCAGCAGTTAGAGGAGATGTTAGGTGAAAGTCAGCAGGGACAGAAAGAACAGAGGGTGGAAGTCAGTAACTTCAGAAGTAAGCAAATCAGGATAAGCAGATTACATTGGGAGAGGAAAGGGAAAGTACATCTTCAGAGAAGCATAAAGATTATGATGTAGAATGGAGCATTGTAGCAGATAGGATAGGGGATGCTGTAGGAGGTGAAATTAAGGATTAAGTCACCTTAGATCGATGTCATTATGAGAAGATAGAAACCATTGGTATGAGAGGAGAGAGTGCGAAATAAATTGGTAATAAGAAGACACAAATATACTGTTGATAGGGCATTTATGTCAGGTCAGGCTGGCAGTCTGAGTCTTTCCCCGGTCACACGATTTTGAGTGAATTTCGGTTCGCATCAGTTGAAGTCAAAGACTATGAATATTCAGTCAATGACCTATGGTGTGGTTGTGAATTGACCAGATTCACATCGATGATTATTTGAATTTCAATTCCATCATCAATATCAACAATTTATTAAATTTCATCGATTCAATATAATCTACAATTCTCCGAGGAACATCGAGATCATCATTCCATCTCCACGATGCAACAACAGTGGCAACAATTAACGATGAAGTGAATCTACACGGTGAGCGACGACTATAGTAATACTCAAGTCAAGTTGATAATTATTTATGGCAATCTAATTCAAGCCTTTTTTAATTAATTTAACTTAGATACTCCTCCTTAGTCAATCTAGGCCACGTAATTTAGTAAAGTCAGTAAATTCACTATAAATATTTTATTATTATTATCCATATATTTGATTTTCCTTGCACACGTTGTTTTTAATCAATAAATTCATTTTAAATACAATGCTAGCTTTGTCGTCATTTATAGTTAGTAGTTTCTATAAGGCACCCCGAACTCCGGAAGTGAATACTGGTGGGTTGATCGACTTGGTCTCACCACGAGCTGGGATAAGATTCTCTTGTTGCTCTCTTTCAGGTTTTATCAATATTTGTCTCATACAAATTAGGTTCGCTATTCTTAATAATGACCTGGCGCCCGACAACACATTTTATGTATTTATTTTCAGCAGCTGTGGAGGCCCGACAAAAACATAAAATTTGTCGCCCAACTGTGGGTATATTGTTGTTGGTTACTACCAAACCATGACACCATTGTTCAAGGGTGGTATGAAAGACAGATAAGTACTCCAAATTTGTTTATTAAGTGCTAACTGAAATTAATGGAGAATGAACAACATCATGTGTGTATAAGAGTTGAATCGCACTTGTTGCACGTTGATTGGGGAATTACTTGGTAACAAAGCTATAGATTGTGATGTCAATATATCACGAGTAATATATTAGAAAGAATGAGCCATTGTGTATGTTATGTTGAGTTTGACATGATTATTGAGAGCATAGTCAATTATATGTAATTGCAGCTAGGAGTGGTGTGTTGAGAATTGTAATATTCCAAGGTGGTTAATATTTGAGACTGTTCTTTTAAATTAAATTATTATCAGGTTACTATCAGCTCTGTTGATTCGAATATTGAAAAGAACACTTGGAAATGACCGTCATGAGATGCTGTTTGAATAATGATGGATCATATTGAGCAAAAGGGTGATGTGATGTCTTGATCCCATAGAGCAACGGTGTGAGGTTATTAATATTATTGTTATTATTATTATTATAGTTACCTACTGTATACAGTAAGGTGTGTTTATGTGTACGTGCGTAATTGGAATATGGGGATGATGTGCCCCCTATACTATATCTACGCGTGTTGTCGAAAAGCAAGGGTATGAGAGAATGCCTCGTATGGTGTATCTACGTGTGTTATTGGAATATAAAGAGATGATGTGCTTCCCGTACCATGTCTACGTGTGTTATTGAAATGTAAGGAGATGTCTTAATGCCCCCTATGTTATTTCTACGAATATTGTTGTAACACAAGGAGATGTTGTGCCTTCTATAATGTGTCTACGAGTATGTTGAAATTCAACAAAATTATAATAATGTCCCGTGTTGTGTTACCAAGTGAAATGGTTTGCTTAGGTAATCCACGATGGAGTAGAAGCACACTAATTGCAAGGTCGCATGGCGTAAGGTAGGTTGGATCGCTAAAATCTCCATTGTGGTCTATGCTTGTACTGTGAAATGAAATGTCGATATTGCAATTGATTGAGCTGAGGTATAATCAATAAGGGATACATTGCAAAATATCGCCCCCATGAATAGAATTTACTTTTTCGTAAGGCTGATAATATGTGTTGAGTTGGTAAACCACTTGGAAGTTATGACATGATTAAATATTTTATTGAATTTGGATGTGACATCAGAGTTGATATGATTTTTGAAGAGATATACTGTAATTAATCAGACGTGATATATTGAGTTTTTATATTATGACCGGTCAATGCTTAAAGGATGACTGCGGTCATTGAAATGCAATGATGCTGATTTGAATTTGATTTTACCGTCTTGTTTTGAGGCACACGGACATGATATTTGCGTTGTTTGTTGATGCTCAGAATATTTTGTTGTATAGTATTTAACGTACAAATCAAAAACTCAAAAGCCAATCGCGCAATTAACAGGCTACTTTGAAAGAGGGGGAAAGATAAGATATATCGAAAGACATAAATTATCACACTGCATATGGCATGAAGCCGCCGTCTTGAATATGTGACATTCATATCGACAATCCACTATGTGTTAAAGTTACAGTGAACAAACGAAGCAAACATGTAGTCTCACATAAAATACGTTCTCTGCTGAAGACGGGAGATAAACGATTCCTTACATTCAAGATGGTGATGGACGTATTGTCCTAATTTTCATTCAATTCTTCTGGATGGAAAAGCGGAATTACAACGAAGCTTAGTAAACGGCGAGTCTTAAATAGAGAACAACTTTTAACGTTCCTCACAAGAACTTTCAAATTTACTGCTTGGCAAGGACGAAAATTTATATCTATAGCCGCGCATTTAAGAGAAAGTAGGGTACATGTTTTTAATTAACATTGTATTTAACAAGAGTTTAGTGCTTTTCAGTCGTTCACCACGAATGTACCCAAAAGAGATGGGTTATGCCCTAATCCTGAAATAAATTACATGAGATTAATAAAACACTAGGATGACCAGTTTCGATCGTCAAGCGATGAATATTTCATCTGTATTTCAAACATAGATTTTGTAGCCTAAGTGTAATGGATCTGATGATGATCGCTTGACGATCGAAACTGGTCATCCTAGTGTTTTATTAATCTCATGTAATTTATTTCAGGATTAGGGCATAACCCATCTCTTTTGGGTACATTCGTGTTGACCGACTGAAAAGCACTAAACTCTTGTTTACTAAGGCAACACTGAAAATATGGCTTCAAACTCCACAATAACATTGTATTTGCTTATACATAAAACGTACAAATATGATGGTAAAGTACTTTGGCTCTAAGGTACAGAATATGCAAGATGGAAGCCGGCGTTATGAATATACAGCAGATCCCGTTCTGCATCGGAAATCTGCCACTGTGAATACCAGCATAGACATATTTCTGAATAGTTCAGCTGTACGTAGACTGACTCCACGAGGTTGTGATCATAACGAGTTTTCTGACTGATGCCACTGTTATAACAATATTGTCACATCGTGCCAAAGGCGCGACCTGATTAATGTTTAAGAATTCGTTGACTTGGTAGTATTCTGGGCGAAGTTTTGAGCTTGTTGTACGGCAAGTTACGGATAGGCGAATTCTGAGATGTAATTATACCTGCATAACTGGCACGCTGCTAGTAAGCGGATTGCGCTTAAACTAACTTTATGGGAATAGCTGGAGTAGTAGGAAGGAGGCAGGCCTGCTTCTTTAGAAAGTGTTACTCTCGTGTAAGTGTAGCCTCCCCCTTTCTCTTCAGCTGCGATTATTGTTTTCGTTCTAAGGAGAAGCACGGCTCGGAATGTAAGAAACTGATACGAGGAACAAGGGAGAGAGATTTGCTTCGTCACTTCAGTCTGTGGAACAGTGTGGTTGAGAAATAAAAAGCATGATCATTTAAATGAGAATGTGATAATTAATTGCAGCTTATCTAACTCCACGTTACGTGCTCTTCAGCAGTTCTTGTACTGTTGAAAGTCCAGTCACAGCAATTCTCAATTTGTAGGTACAGGGTGATTCAATTCAGGTAGAATACAGTAATTTAATCAAGAGACATTAAGTAAAATGTAATAAATAACTGTAGGCTGATTTCGCCACTCCGACTAGTTATAAGAGCCGGCCAATAAATAAGATAGCCCATCCTCTCGGGCTGCTGATTGAATTATTCTATAAAGATAACTACCGGTATCCAGTTTACCAAAAAAAAGTCAAACTCTCATAAATAGTTGACGTAAAATTTGACCAATATTTTCTGTATTTATTATATTCATGCTCCCAGAATATCCCGACCACCTCAGCGGAGTTGACAATGCCTGAATCAATTACCGACTAAAATTGGAGTATTACTAAATCTTGAAAAAAAAAATGAACCATCTTATGGGAATCAGTATATGCATACTCTCAGTGGCGTAGCTAAAATACATAATTCGATGATCTTTTTTAAATTAAATGAGTGTTCGGATTGATGAAAGAGAAGTGGATTATGTAGGTCTACGTTTATACATGTACTTACCAATTTGAGAAGAGTTCTTTATAATCGTGTAAAATCTTTAGTGTTACCTAAACTGAACACTTGCTAAACTGTTCATTTTCGAGCTTCTGCACATTCATAGGTACAAATAAAACGTATCAAATGCTAAATTTTCAGAACGACGTTTTGGGTTATTAGGGCGTGTATAAAGTTTCTTGATATCTTCGGACGTTTCTCCAACAAGTGCGACTGCATATTCGACGATTTGTTCTGATTGCTTTGAAGTGGAGCTGTCTCAGTTTTATATTGGAAAGTTTCACAATTTTATCAATTTCGTTCCCACACGGTAATGTTACTGATATACTCTTATGTGGCAGGTTGTCTGCTGTGGGATGCTCCGCCTCTGCATGTGGCGGATAGGAGCGTTACGTCTTTCAACTTCCTTGTGCTGGCTAACGGCTCGCCCCAGATATTGTTCATATAGAGTATCTTCCCTTTTTTATTAAAATTTTGTGGATGTTTTTAAATTTGAATTGCTTCTCGGTACAGTCTGGCATGGTAGTTCCCTTCCACATGAATGTTCCTCTACGGCTAATTTATCGAGCTGTTGGAGTCTGCAGTGTCTCGAATGTTCTTTAATTTTTATTTTTAGGCTCCATTTGGTCGTGGCAGTATATACTTGTTCACATTAACATGGAATTATGGATATACCTGCAGAGGCCAGTGGGTCAATAGGATCCTTTGGGCTCCTGAGAATATTGGCCTGTGAATGGCATTTATGGAATGGCCCTTCGGAATTTTTCCTATTCTGTCCGTAACACATTTTATGTAATGTTCTTGGCACAAGTTCCTGCTCAGTTGGATTACTCTTTGGTGAGTCTGTCCAGAAACCGCCTACGTCTGATCGTTGTTCGAGAACATTCCAATAGCCTATATTAACCTCAAACAGCGCCACTTCAAGCTATCAGAACAAATCTTTGAAAATGCAACCTCACTTGTTGGTGAATAGTCAGAAGATATGAAGAGACGGTCTAATGATCCGAAACACCGTTCTGAAGAATATCAACCAGCCGTGAGGGCCCACACAAGAATTTCTCTAAATCATCTCTCATCCGTGTGCGGAAGGGAAATCACACTCGAAAATTGGTCGTATACACCATTTTCGTTTGCACTTCTGTTACTAACTTTGAGAGTCCTCATCACAATATAGTGTAACCGTTCAGTCATAGATAAACTCTTTAAATATCAGTCGGTATCTACGGGGTGTGTTCGGTCTAGGGGCTTTACGTAACTCAGCAAATACAGTAGTAGAATTTCATCAGAGGGTTCATGTTGCTTGAACTATAACTAAGCCCTGTCATAAGACAATAATAACTCACAGCAATGCGATGGAATCAAAATCAAACATAAACACAAATCAATAAACAATATACAAACATTAAATATAACACTGGAATTGAACCTGGATTTGTTCCTCTTCCTAATATTTTGCAATAATAAAGCAAACAAGTCTTCTTTCTCAAAGCATTTTTTTTTACTCTACAACAATTCATCATATTTACACACACTGTGTCTATTTATTCTCCGAAGGATGATGGAACTGTTTAATCCTTCATCTAACCATCATCATGAAATCTAATACTTCAGGTAAATAGGGGTCAATGCCTCTTAAGAAACTCAACGATGGGTAAGTCGGCATTCAAACTAAATTCCAATAGATAAGTCATATATGACTATTTCTCAATCCATTGACATACTACAATCAAAACAAGAATAAAAACTATATTTTTTAAAAACTTTGTAGCAACAGTCTTCATTAATTATTATCAATTGTGGATTCGGAAAACAGAACACCGCAACATCAACTGCCTACCGAACATCAGCAAACTAAACCTAAAAATACCCAGTAATGAGCATTGCCAAGTGATTAGCTCTATCCGATAACACTCGTATTAACAAATGAGGCATGTGTAACACTATTGTACTTACCTTCTATCTTGGACCATCTCTTCTTTGAAATTCATCAAATGTGTCATCCTGTTACATTTCGTGTGAATTCAAATTCGTTGATTCCTAAACCTCCAGGGATTAACCTCGCATGGGCAGGTATCCACATTATAACACTTACCGCAGGGACATAACAACTCCCTAGAATAATTAATGAGAATACAACCTCGAGGCATAGACCTCCATCCATTAACCTCACCTGGCCACCTAACCATATTACTATATTTATCTGGCGTACTTCATTACAATGAAGCCTCCAGGCATTAACCTCCAAGCATTAACTTCCAAGCTCTAACCTCCAGGCATTAATCTCCAAGCACTCACCTTCAGGCATTAACCTCTAGGCATTAACTTCTAGGCATTAACCCCGAAACCATTAAACTCCAGTTATTAACCTCCAAGCATTAACTCCAGGCATCAACCTCACCTGGGTACGTAGCCATATAACAACACTTACCTGGCATACTTAACTACAATAAAATACACAGGCATTGCCTCCATCCATTAACCTTCAGGCATTAACGGCATTATCCTCCAGCCATTAACCTCTAGGCATTAACCTCCAGTTATTAATCTCCAAGCATTAACAAGCATTAACCTCACCTGGGCATGTAGCCTCATTGTAACACTTACCCCAGGTGCATAACATTTCCCTGGCATACTTAATTACCATGAAACCTTACAAATGCACGTAGCCTTATTTTAACACTAACATGGCATTCTTACCATAAAACCTCCAGGCATTAACCTCAAGGTATTAACGTCCCAGCATTTACCTCCAGGTATTGACCTCTAGGCATTATCCTCCAGCCACTAAACTCCAAGCATTATCCTCCAGGCATTAACTTCCAGGTATTAACAACCCAGCATTAACCTCCATGCATTAACCTCCAGGCATTTACCTCCAAGCATTATCCTCCAGGCATTAATATCTTGGAATTAACTCCCACGAATTATCTTCCTGGGCACATAGACAGATTACAACACTTACCTGACATACTTAATTACAATAACACCTCCAGCCACTAAATTCCAAACAATATCCTCCAGGCATTAACTTTTCGGCATTTACTCCCAAGAATTTTCTTCCAGGCATTAACCTTACCTGGGTACGTAGGCACATTATAACACTCACCTGGCATACGTAATTACAATAACACCTCTAGGAATTAACCTCCAAGCACCTCACCCCTAGGCACTGTACACCCAAGCATTATCCTCCAGCCATTAAACTCCAAGGAAAGTGTGACAATAATCCAAAATCTATTAATTGCTATGTGGCTATAACATACGTCATAATAATTGCAAAGTCACCACCTGAGCAGCACCGTTCAAAACTCTAATTTAATTAAATTGTGTTATTTACGAATATCTAGAAATTATTATCTAATAACTGAAATGACCCATAGTACAGCTAACTTGAATAAATAGCCAATTATATCCTTTTCAATAGTCACCGTGGCGGACCGGGTTCGATTCCCGGCTCTGCCAAGAAATGTAATTCTGGTCTGAGGGTTGGAACCGGGTACACTCAGCCTCGTGCGGCAAAACTGAGGAGAGGCGGATTAGATTCCTACCTCAGCCATCCTGGGAGTGGTTTTCAATGGATTACCACTTCTACACCAGGCAAATGCCAGGACGGTACTGTACCCGTAAATTCGGGAAGATGGCTGTTGGGAATCCATGGCAAAAGCTGGATTGGTTTATTTGTAAATGAGCTCCGGCAAAAATCCATCAGAAATTGCTCCAACAAGGTCTTCGGGAATCTACACAGTATTGATCAATGGTATCGTGAATATGTAACAAATGCACTGGCTCAGAAGCACCTACCTTATTTTCTCGGGGTCTCTGCAAGAACTTAGCTTCTACCTAAAACCGGCTTCACGATACCACTGTTTCTACTATATTTAAAATAAATCACTCGAATACAACAGCGAAAAATGAACTGAGTAAATTTATGATAACAATTGTAAACTATAACTAATTTTAAACAATAAATAACAATAATTATTTAAGAAATTAATTACACACATTCATACGCACTCATCTACTACAACAAATACACTATTGAAGTTACTATACTGTCAGTTAAATAGCAACACATTTTGACTGGCCTGAACCTACTAGAAATATTTAAAACGTTTAAGACAAATACTTGCGTGCCAAACATTCTTGAAGAGCCATAAAAAAACTGGCACGCTTCTTGTAACACACCTGGCTACGCGCACTCATTCAGAAAATGACACACGTTCTCGATCAACCGTGAGGCTGCTTTGCTTACGAAGGCGGTGGACTGCCAACATCTGTCCACATTATATAATTGACTGGCCTTGAAATATCTAACGGGAATACACATTCCAACATTTACTGTGACTGCGCTGTCTAGCGAACAGTCGCCGTGTTTAAATTTACATTCTCTCTTTATAAAACTCTTCATATCTCAAGCACTTTTCAAACAATCACTTTCAGATTTTAACACTAGCATCCATGCACTCCCTGTCGACATTCATGACTGCCGTGAGTTGTTCAATCATACTTAACAACCTTAAACGCACTCATTCTAAAGATATTCATTCAGAAATACACTATAATTCAGAAACATCGAACAAATAATTATTAAAAAAATTATTTCCCTAACTAAATAATTGCGAAAATATTTACAAAAACTGAATCGTTATATTTAACGTTATAAAGTAGAGTCGTAACTCTCTTTCAACAATTATACTTCTCTGTCTTCTATATACTATGTGATCTTCACATATACTTTTTCAAACATTTATCAATGTTCTTATATACTGCACATACTTTGTCGTAATTAGTTTAATAGATAATATTAGTCAAATGCCTTCAACCAACAAGGGTCAATTGCACGTAAGTACTCAAATCCGTGTTAATAAAAGTTAATAAATGAATTAGTGAACATATATAGACAATTTCTTTTTCTAATTATTTTCCGCTTATTAACGCTCTTGCCATCACTGCTAAAATCGAAAATTTACATATATAGGAGTTCTCAACACAATGACTCCTTTTCTCTTAATGCCATGTTCTTTCCAAAAGAACTATAATTCAATAACTTCCCTCCAATGCGGTAAAACCTTCGCATGAGTACACCCATCTCTGCACATCACCTCATATATTCAAAGTATATGGTATTAAAATCGCATCCACTATGATGGACAATTCTTAACACAATCATTGTTAACAACATCTCTTCTGTAGGAATTGCATTTAAATTACTGGCATTATCTTCAGCATTGTATCACTCAATCACTGGCATATTGAACTCTTCCTTCAGTTCTTAAAAGAAACTTCCTTTGATAAACTTCCTTAGACAAGTCGTGTATGACCTCCATAAGTTTACTTCACAAAAAGACACTTAATTTTCCACAGAATTGTTACATATACAATTAATAAAAAATACTGTTTCGTCCACCTTTCTGATCTAGCTTTAAATTACACGCCTATGCAATATCAGGTCCACAATACAAAGTGACACCACATGTAGTGTATAAATAACTACATATGTTATTTATCATGTCCGTTAGAATTCAATATTTTGACTAGGGTAAACCAGCTTCGAATCCCTGTCGTAAGATAAAAATTATCTTCTATAAAGTTATATTTCCTATTACATTTAAATGATTAAAGCTCTTAGCTTTCACAAATAAAGTAAGCATTGTCAATTCCGCAATGTGTCTCCATTCGATACACCGAATGTCTATGAGTTTATGACTTCTATTATATCCTGACTAATATTTCTTGTCAGAGCGACGTAAAGTTCTTAGTAATTACGATGATATAATAATAACATTCGTGGTTTCTTCTGCTCTTGATGATTTCTTTACAATGAGGTGCCCAAATTAAATTACTTAAAAAGAATTTAATTGGCATCTGCGACTAAATGTCTACAGCCTTAACTCGAAATAAAATTCAAATCGTCGAAAGTTAAAATGACTGGTCTTAAATAAGGAATACTGATTCCTTAAACAAATAAATATGTCAGTTCAGAAACTGATCCGTAGAATAAATGTAAAAATGATGTAAGACGATCATCTCAAATGATCTTGTAAAATAAAATCTTGTTACTCACATGAAGAATAAATATATGTCGAAACATTGGATTACATAAAATATGGATTAAAACGTTTGCTCAGAATGTCACGAAATAGCTCTCAATATAAAAGTAAATAACACTGCTAACTTATCAGACGATATCTAGAAGATCAATTCAAGTATTTTGGGAAAATACTTAGATTTTCCTCAATCCAAGGTACTGAGTTGGATCTCAGTTCGTTTCCTCGGACCAGCGATCTAGGATAAGGAAAGACGTTTCCTCTCCGGTAATCACCAACCTCCGACTGGCATCGAACGACATCCTTCTTGCATAACTCTTCTGGGTTGCCGGGACTTTCCCTGGGCATCTTGACAAATCTTCTAATGTTGTATCTTCTTTCTACGTCATAGATATAGTTTAGTGTCATCGTTGAGTAATTATCGTAGAAATATTCATATTGATGGTTAATGACATATTTCTAGAGCTCGTAGTTGTTATATAAAGTTCGTGAAATGTGAATGCACAAGATGTAAGAGTACATAACGTCTACATTCTGAAGGACTCCGGTTAACGAAGCTCCATGTTGCAACTAAATCTCTGCTTCAAATATGTCCCTCACGCATAACGTTCTTATCTCATCATCGTAACATCGAGATAAATATCGAACAACAAGTCCTTAGCATTCATAATGAAAATGTTTATATACTGCTCCAATATGTAAGTAAAGACACTGTTACTCACTTGGTTTGTGTTCACTGCTGTCTCGTTTCAACTAAAATGATAATTAGCTTCTGAGTCCGACACTTTTCTATGTCACTTTTAACAAGTTTTTAACTGCGAAACTGTACAAATTGCGACGCTTAAATGTCAATAAATACTAGAATACAGTTTGTACTGTATGATTATACAATTGGCCGAAGTCTATTCTCAAATACTACTGAGTTAATGCAATATCAAAAACTTGCAAACTTCGCCTAGTTTCAGAGCTCGGGATCTCCTATATCTTCCCGGCGATCGCACTGTCTCCACGAGTGGTTTCACTACCGCACTCGGATAACCTTCGGGATCTCGGTTAACGCGGTAAACACATCTACACTCTTCGAAGTCTGTAGGATAAAGAACCTCGATGCTTGGGTCTCCCTCTCCAAGTCATAATTTTGCAGGCCATTTCCTACTCCCTCCATAAATTTAGCGCGCACCTTAACAATGCTTATTACTGCTTAATTAGACCTTTCAGCTCCTTTTAAAGTCTCTGTAATATTTTCCTTTAATATTCTTCTCATTATCAATGAATAAAATATCCTTATTGGGGCCTAAATGCATAAATTCTTCATATAATATAGTTGAGGGTATTCCCGTCTTCCATAAGAGCTCTTCTCATTGGCTGGGTGCTTATGTCCAATGACATAAATTATAACAATATCTATAATATTCCTTAGGAAATTCACTGATGCTAGGTCGTTTTCAACCTTCTAGAAGCTTCTATTGCGCAACATATCACGTGATCGAGATCTCCCTGCCTTGCTCCTCGCTAACACGACTGGTTAGCGTCAAGTTCCGGCATTTATATTGCCATGTTAAACTGTATCATGGGCTTGGAAAATATTCTCATTCAAGTCCTAAATAATTCATTTTTCGGGGGCAGTACCTCACTTAATGCCATGGCCTCTTCCTACCCAAGTCATATCTCAATTACAAATACAGACACTAGTACATACATCACAGTGACACAGGTAAGCAGACAAAACCTACATACACCCAAAGACACGGGGACACGTGACCACGATGTCGTAAAGCCTCTAAAAGAAGAATCAATCAATCAACCTTTTCACTACTTCTGTACTAAAATGTCCCTAAAGTGTTGAAATCTTGACAAGTTGGCAGGATATTAAATAAGCTACAGCATACAAATGCCACGCATGGTCTTACACCATTTCGAGAGACACATTTTGGACGACATGGCCCTATACCACCACAATGGTGGGATGTGGCACATTATTCCTATATTTTGGACACCATGGCTCTAAACTACCACAAGAGTGGGATGTGGCACATTATTCCTGTACTTTGGACATGATGGCTCTATACCACCACTCTAGTGGGTTGTCGCACATAATTGCTGTATTATGGACAACATGACTCTATACCACCATATTAGCGAGATGTGGCAGATTATTCTTGTACTGTGCACAACATGGCATGAGTGCTTTTGCTATCCACAGAACGTAATAATAATAATAATAATAATAATAATAATAATAATAATAATAATAATAATAATAATAATAATAACAACAATAATTTGTAGTGATGTAGTCTGGAAATGTTCTCTCCGTAAGCTGCCAAAAGCTCTGAAAGCCATCTCAAATGCGTAATGTAAATATAGTATTCATCTCCAAAGTAAACCCGTTAGTAACGTTTCATTAATAATGCATATTGAGAGCCATTTCAAAGAAGACGAACTGGAATCAGATGTACACAGTTCTCGGCAAAGCGATGCTAACCGTGGGTTGAGTTATGTCGCTGCAATCACACTTACAGCATTTTTAATGCGCTACATCTCGCTAAAGCGTGGCAGGAGAGCCATGTGTCTCGCAAAAGCGTGCATGCCATTTTCTGCAAAATACAAGAATAATGTGCCAAGGCTTGGACCAGACTTGGAAGACAATGAGTTAGAACTCCGTCGTTGACCATCCCTGAGAGGCTTTCCGAGGTTTCCAGTTTTCAACACCAGGTACCTTGAAGTTGGCCACGGCATCTTCCTTCCAACTCATTGACTTGGTTAATTTATCTTCATTTCTTTCATTCCTCATTCTCCCGCGGCGTAGCCATGCACGTAAAATCACCACGACCAAGATGGGGAACTACAACAACTTTGGAAGTCCGAGGTTCGAATCCATGCTATCTTGAGTGTGGCTTTCCCTGGGTTTGCACACTCCCGTGAGGCAAATGTGGGGATAGTACGTTATATTACGCCCCGGGCACCTATCCTATTAATCTCAGTTACTGTACACATACTCCTACAGTTACCAAAACCGAAACCCCGTGCCACTACGGCCCATGAAGGGCCTTGGCCTACCAAGCGACCGCTGCCAACCATTTGGGCTGCTGCTTATAGTGATTCGCGTCGTCAGCGTATCGGGTCCCCTCGGCCGTTAATCTTGGTCTCCGTGACCGGGGCGCTGCCTCACTGTCAACAGCAACTTAATTGTCCTAACGAGGCTGAGTGCACCCCGTTCCAGCGTCAGTTCCTAAAATCCCTGACGGAACCAGGAATTGAACCAGGGTCCTCCGGGTGCGAGGCAGGCGCCCTACCCCAACACCACGGAGCTGGCACAGTTACTACAGAAACACAAATTATAGACATGTTCTACTCACACACACCCAAGTATATGAAACTGATGACCAAGATGTCCCAAGCACTTAAATAAATTATCAATTACAATCACGATGTTGGTGTCATGGAGAGCATCTGGCCGTAAAGCTCATTCTTTCTCAGAGACTCATTTCACCACATCCCGGACCATTTAAAAAGGGGAATAATCAGTAGAAATTATTATTATTATTATTGTTATTATACCGACAGCAGTGGCTACGCTTGCTAAAGAGCAATGTTAGTCCATGGGGTCAAGCTCTCTGCTGACTCGGTAGACGCGTGGATTTCAGCCCCACCGTCGGCCGTTCTTGAAATAGTTCTCCGTCGTTTCCCCATTTTCAACACCAGGCAAATGCTGGGACGGTACCTTCTGACAGGCCACGGCCGCTTCCTTCCACATCCTTGCCCAGTTTCATTCATCTTCATCCATTCCATCTCTCATCCGGACGCGCAGGTCGCCAACGGACATCGACTAGAAAGACCTGCACTTGGCCTCTTAGGAGGCCACACGACAAAAATATATTATTATTATTATTATCAATATTATTAAGGCCTTTTATTGCTAGGAGAAGTATCTGTTCTTCGAACGACTTGAGGTATTTATTGGATAAAACCTCTCGCATAATCACGTATTCTCAATGTACGGTAGTTATATTATTATCTGTATATGAAAGAGGTTTTGCCTTCCAGTCCCATAGCTTAGATGCTTAAAACAAGGTTTTTGGGATCTCGTTGAGGCTATCTGAGTTATGTTTCTCACATCTTGGGGCTCAAAATGAGCATTAACTAATCTTTTTACGAAGGCTTTGATATTTCACTTTCTTTTAGAACGTAACTTGAGCGGCCTCGGCCCCCTTGTATGAGCGGTATGGCCTGTGAAAGATTCCACACAGCAGTTAAGGAGTTACAAACGTGCAAACTAGGGCTGTACAAATCATTCAAATATTCTAGTATTTCGAATAGTCATTATGAAAATAAATCAAACAGTTCAAATACTCGAATTAGTCGAAGATAATAAGTAACCAGAAATTACAGGAATTTGTGTGAAGAAATATGTCCAGTGGACAAGTTGTTCGAATCAGGGGCGAATGCAAGGGGTAGGATGGGGGTTAACCCCTTCTCCATTCAGCCTGATAGATCATTATAACTGGGCCGATATCCTAGGTGTTAGGCCCCTTAAAATAGCAATTATTATCATCATATTCCTTATAAATACATATCATTCAAAATATGCATCACTTGTTATCTCGTTCTTCCTCTTCTTTTTCATTTCATGCTTTATTTTTTATTTGTTTCTATGTTTATTATAATTCTCTGAACATTTGAATGAATTGACTTGTTCTTAGAATCATTCGGTTATTGATTTTATTTTATTTTATTTTATTTTCACGGCTACACTTAGAGCTTAAGAGCTCCTTTACAGTAGCGCCCTACACAAAATAAGATTAGGGCTTATAAAAATAGAACATTTCACTTACATTCACAATATAAATAATCATAGTCTAACAATTAAAGTAACAAAATGATAGTAACAATACAATAATAATAATAATAATGATGATAAAGGAAAAATTATATACAAAAGAGTGAGAGTGCATACAGACTATCAGCCCGAAAAACAAACACCATATACTGTACAAGAAAAGCTATTAAAGTAGACAGGTTGTCAGCTATTGTCCTTGTGTTATAATTGAACTAAAAAAAGTATTTTAACATAATACAGTAATCAAATGTGAGAGGTATACTGCTCCAAGAAGCAGGATGAAAGATGTCTTTTGAAAGCTGCAGTGCTTGCAATGTTGACGAACTTATATAAATCGAAGGTGTTGAAGAGGCGTGAGGCGGTGCAAACAAAAGATTTATTGAACTTCATGGTTCGGTGTATAGGAATCTGGAGTGTTAATTTTGTGTATCTATTTTCTCGATTATGAACAGAATGCATTGGTGTAAAGGCATTGTAGAGATATAACGGGGTCTTGGCATGTAATATTTTATGTGTCAGAATGGCAACTGATAACTGCCTGCGCTCGTGGAGTTTCAGCCATTTCAGCTGCACGTAATAAGGTGTGATATGTTCATCTCGCTTTACATCCAGAATGTACCGAACACATGCATTCTGGACTCTTTGTAATTTGATGTTCTGTGTTTCTGGAAAAATGAGAGTTTGTACGAAGAGCTTACGTATGTTAGGAGGGGTGTAAGAAACAGTTCTTTTCAGGAGATGCATAGTTGATATAACCTTCCTTACCACATTAGACGTATGCTCTGCCAACGACAGTGTTCTATCAAATATCACTCCGAGATTATTGAGAGTGTTGCTGTATTTAATATTATTATCTAGTATCTTGATGGGTGGTAGTGAATTAAAATCTATTGAATTTAGAAGTTTTGTATATCCAATGGATATAAGTTGTGTTTAAGATATGTTCAAGTTAAGATTATGATTTAGGGCCCATTCACAAAGCCTGTCAATGTCTTCATGAAACAGATTTATACGATCACATGCAATGTTAGGCGTGAGGTGAAAATAGGCTTGGAGGTCATCAGCGTATATATGAACAGAACTATTTCGGAATTCATTAGAAACATCGTTTATATATATCGAGATGCATAGTGGACCTAAGACAGATCCCTGAGGTACTCCACTTTCTACCGATTTCCAGTCTGAGGAGGAGCCATCCGCGAGGACCACTCTCTGTGTACGCATGGAAAGGTAGGATTTGAACCAGGAAAGAGCACTCCGAGAGAAGCCAAAAGATTTCAGCTTTGCAAGAAGTATATTGTGATTCACCCAGTCAAAAGCCTTACTGAAATCGAAAAGACATAGGATTGTAAGCTGACGCGTGTCCATAGCTGAGCGTATATCATTGCTGACCTTTAGCAATGCAGTGGTGGTACTATGCCCCTTTTTAAACCCAGATTGGTAAGGATTGAAGATATTAAATTTAGTTAGGTATTCACATACATGTTCATGAACTATTTTCTCAAGCGCTTTACTAAGGGCACAATGGATATTTATTGGTCTAAAGTCACTACAGCTAGTGGGTTTTTTATTTTTTGGCACTGGACGTATGTTAGCACACTTCAAAAGAGACGGGTATATTCCACTTTGTAGAGAGAAATTAAATATATGGATAATTGGGGGTAGAAATACTTCAAGACAGTTAGAAATGAGAGAAATTGGGAAGTTATCAGGGCCTCTTGCTTTTGTACGAATTGATTTGATGGCTTTCACAGTCTGGTGTGGGTAAACATACATATTTTTTTTTTCATGGACAGGGGAAGGGATGGATGTGTATTTCATGACGGTCTCTGATACTCTTAATACATCACCAATTGAGGCAATATTTGAGTAATGTTCATTTAGTTGTGATGCAGAGACAGGCATCTCAACATCAGTGACTGAATTGGCACCAACTCCCAATGATTTTGCAGCACGCCATCGGGCGGAGGTGGTTTTACAGTCACTGAAGAGGTTGTACATATATTTCACTTTTGTGTTCCTGATTGTTTGTTTTGTCTTATTACGCAGAATTCTGTACTCTTCATAGTCAATGGTAAGTTTAGATTTAATAAATGTTCTACGTGCTATATGACGTTTCTTTAGAAGCGTTTTGATTTCTTTACTGATCCACGGAGCAGAGTTATGTTTTATATCCACTTTCTTTTGCGGTGCATGCACATCATAGAGTTTTTTTACACAATCATTAAATAGAGTCACTTTCTCATCTATGTCAGTGGATTGGTAGAAATTCTGCCAAGGTAGTAATTCTGCATTCGTTTTAAAATCATTTAAATTAAATTTGCTGAAGTCACGTACAAAGATTGATTTTGGTGGAAGTTTCGGGGTAGATAGAGAAAACACTGCATACAGATGATCATGGGCTGAGAATCCAGCAGCTGGTTCTTGTCCGTAGTCAACAACGAGGTCATTACAGTTTGAAGATATAATATCGAGAGAGCTGTCACAAGTAGCTGTATGAAATGTAGTATCGAATGGTAAGCATTCAACATTACAGGAACAGAGCACATCACATACCTGTTCAGTTTCAAAAGCTCCACTACCAAACCAAGCATTAACGTCCCCAACAATAAAAACGTATTTATAATCAAGAATGAACCTGTACAGAAAAATATCTAGGTAGCCAGCATTCGGTGGACGGTAGACACAAGCAAAGAGAATTTTAGTTTCGATAAGAGAAATGTCAAGTATAATGTATTCAGGCCTCTTATTATATTCACCAGGAATGGTCGGATTACAAATGCGAATTTACGTAAATTCAAGTAGGTTGGAAACATGAATAATTGGATGATTTGCATGTGCGAATTATGCGATTAGTTGAACCATTCGTATGTTCAAATCAAATATTCATATTGCAAATTATTCGAACAATTCAATGTTCGAATATGCCTTAGTGCAAATCGACAGACATACACACCTACAGACAGACGACAGAAAGACAGACAGACAGACAGACATACATAGAGACCTACAGACAGACAGACATGCATACAGATATACAGACCTACACTGAGGCAGAAAGAAAAACACACATACATTCAGACATACAGAGAGACCTACAGACAGACGGACATGCATGCATACATACATACATACATACATACATACATACATACATACATACATACATACAGATATGCAGACAGACATACAGACATATAGGCATAGAGACGTATTGAAACCTTATTATATGTGCCTGATAATAATGCTTCATAAATTAATTTATTCAGTGGAGGAATCAATTGGACTACAGGTTGTAAGTTGCTGCTCTATTTCGCAAGAAGGCAGGTGCCTTGCAGTAAGGGAGGAAGCTTGGTTATTCTTGGCGAATTCTGAGAATCGGAAGGTCAATGTGCGGCTCGGCGTGGCGTCAGTTGTGACGTAGGCCTTGGTCCAGTCTTTGACAGCGAGCAGAAGATTGAGAGCACCGAGGTCGTGCAAGTGAGAAGGGGAATGATTTGTGACGTCAAGGGGGTGGAGTCACTGAATTTGGAGCAACGATGAAAAATTGAACTGACAAATCGGAGGGACGATGCTCAATTTACTCGCGAAAGTCGCGTGGCCCACATTTACGAGGGAAAGTGTTATCTGATAAATCCTCGGCCAAATTGACTTCCGCATGCCAGAATTGTAAACTGTGTGATTTTAGAAGATCAATGATACTTGTCGCATGTCTCTAAGCCAATTTCTTCTATTTATTAAATTTTAATCTGTCCCCTCCACCGTCTGTGTTACCGATTTGTATATTTTAGGCCAGTTGCCTGGTCAAAGAGTTCATAATTTTCAGTATGCCTGAGGAGATAACATGTGTTCTTTTTATTCAGTATCTCTGAGGAGAATGTCATAATTTCAGTATCTCTGCGGGGATGACTTGTTCATAAATTTATTCTACGTGTGAACTTATAAACTTATCAGACTGCGGTCTAGAAACCATAATATTTCGGACTTAACTTTTTGTATAATGATTACTAGGAGTGAATTCTTGCGTGTGAAGATAGAACAGTTGTCTGTTTATTAAGGGAATTTGTATTCGACTAAATTGCAATAGGACACTGTGGGTGAATCTAGTAACCCATGAGCAATTTTAGTAGGTTTAGATAGAGATTTGTATAATATTATAATTGAGCTATGTTTTTACCATTTGAAGAAATCGGCAATATGATGAACTTTTGGTCAAGCCTTGGAATGGTTACCATTCGATCTTCCGAGGAGATGTCCATGGCGTGCTAAAGCATACGTGGGTCATGGCGGATGACATACGTTTATGGTGATGCAGAAGTGATAAGTACCAAACATTAATTTATTAATGTAATTATAGATACATTTTGGCTGGGAAAAAAAATGTAAATATTTCTTGTGTTTGATTTTAATGTAATTTTATTGTGATAGGATTTTTCTTGCGTCCGACACGTAAAAGATAAAATGTGTAGTGTGCCGTGACTGCTGCTATTATTTGATTAAATGCAATGTAATTCTTGTGCCGCGTATGCAAGGTGTGAAATAATTTGATTTTGCGAGGACATGAACTACGGACTATGTGATAAATGAAGCTGCCATTAAAAATAACGTAATTGTAGAACTTGGGGTGAAATATGATATTTTCTTTGCTGTTTAAATGAACAGGCTACTTTGTTTTATTTGGATTGCCTGTTGCAATATTATTTGAGAAGGACCGTCTGTTCTTTTGTATTGGAGCCATAGTTTGATGTCTTTCAATTTAATTATGTCGAGTCTTGGATCCGATACGCATGGGTGTGGAAAATATATTGGATGTTTTATTCTAGGTGAAAGTCAAACCCAGGTGTGTCAAATTGTGTGAAGTGTGTCTTTGTGTGTTTTATATTTGCGCGGGGATTTTTGACATTGCGATCATATCCTGACTGCTGCAGTAATGGACGACAGGTGTGCTTCGAGGAGACCCTGATTCGATCTCAACGAGCCTTATAATTCCGAGAGAATTATTGGGGCCATAAAATGATTTGGTTGACACACACATTTATTAAGGTGGAGTACAGATGTTTGAGCTGCGGCCTTGAGTCACCGTGTGAGTGACTTGAGATATTTCTGTACACGCACCCGGTCATCTGTGCTATGTCAGTGTAGAGTGGTAACGTGCATTACCTTGTTTTGATTCTGAAGTCCTGTTTCTGGCATGTTGTTTGTGCTCTTGGCACGTGGTCAAGAATCCGAGCGGGGTCTCTGCGTATTTTAATTAATGTTAGTGAGTGTCGGATATTAGTGTCATTTTGTTTTTTGTGTTGTGTTCCCAAATGCCAGTCTATCACATAATACGTATTCGTGCCCTGACAGTTTTTCCGATGGTCGCAAATCGTAACAGTACTTATTCACTTTTGTACACATCGTCACATTGCCGCGCACATGATTGTAGGATGACAGGACAAGTGTCAGGTCCTGAGTTTTGTATGCAATTTCTGTTGAGTGATAATTTGCTTGATTTAATTCATGTTAATTTTCATGTAAATTAAGGGAGTTGATGTGCTTTATTTGTGTTGTTTATTAATTATTTGATCTGATATTAAATTGTTTTTCTTGTTTAATTTTGGCTTTATTTTCTAACTGACATTTTATTTTACGTTATGTTACCTTGTAATTATAAGAAGCAACATATTATACAACAACCGTATGAACCGAACACTCCACAAAAACAGAGTCTCATTACGCCTCCTTACAAGGCTGCAATATAGACATACATATATACATAACTGCATACCTCCTGGCAGAAAATCTCATTTTTGCGCGCATTTGTCCTAATATTACCTGAGACCGGTAAGTAGCCCACAATTCCGTGGAAATTCAGAATGAAAAACCATCTTATGTATGTATATATATAGAGAGATATTATTATCAATAATAATACTATTATAACTTTGTTGCCACTTAATGTAAGGGCCTTTGGGCACCTTTGTCATCAACCTCAGGTGCTCGGGCGTGTTTGTTGACAGCTAGCTCTGTGGTAAGAGTAGTACTGTAGGATGCATTTATTAGGGTAAGGACTTGCTGCAGGATCGAGGTCAAGTACATTCCTTGCTGGTTCATGTCCAGAGATAGTATATTCCATCAGCGAGGGCTATTCCTATCAGTCCTTGACATTATGGCAATTCATGAAATTGTGTCTTGACGAGTTGGTGATTGCAGGCATTGACGTCAGCTCCCCTACAGCTAACAAGTGAGCCAGTGAAGTTCAGTGATGGCTTGTGCGTTGTGCGTGATAGCAGAAGTATATTCAAGTCAACTGATGTATGTGAAAACGATTCTTTTCGAGCAAGTAAATCTTCAAACATCAACACAGGAGCCAAATATCAAATTTGAATGATTCCAAATACTACACAACACCTGGCAGGGCAAAGAAAAGAAAGCTAGAACAAATGATGGGCTTCGACAATAAATGCTTCACAAACAGCAATGCTGTGTGTCCTAATTATTTGCAAACTAATTATAACGTGGTTATTATAATAACAATGAGGCTTTGTTTGTGTTTAAAACATGGTTGTTATACCGCACAGTCTGATTTTAATTTGTATGTTGATTAAACTTACTTACAGCCTACATTAAATAAAATAAATAACCTATGTATTAATTTCTTTTTCAAATAAGGAATGGACACTGCACTAATGTTAGGATTGTATGACTTAAATTTTTGCAAAAACTGGAAGTAGACATATCAGATCTACACACAGGCCAAAAGTTCGTGCTTGTGTGGGTGTATGTGTGAGTCTATCTGTTCTCCTCCATCAATTCAAACATGACGAAACCGAATTTAACCAGTTTCTTTGTAGAGGTAGCTCTAGCAAAGGACACCACAGTGCCATGTTTGATATAGCCACCATCTTAACCAAAACAAAATGGTGGATATCAAAATATTCAAAGCTTAAATCAAATTACGACTGAAATAGCCATCCAATCTGTACCAAATTTTGAAACCAGTAGTTCCGTCAAGAAATAAATAGCCTAGTTTCATATATCGTACTTATGTTAATTGCCTTTATCAACATACAAAATTTCAGTTTGATGCTGTAATAGATTTGTAGATATTGAGAGCTGTCTAAATATTTCGGATGGTCGACATGTTGGATTTTTATACATGTAGGCCATTGAGTTATGTTCTATTACACGAAGATTATTTCGTACGTGTTTTATTCAAATTTCAATCGCATCGTTAGGAGGCAAGAAATAAATACAAGGTTTTAAAATTTCACACAGCCGCCATCTTGTGGTTAAGAAAACAATTGAAATTAACTGGATGTCAGTGAATTACAATTTGTATAAGCATTTAACGTACCAAATTTTACTGCGATCGGATGTTTAAATCGCGAGAAACGTCAATTTAAATATTTAAATTTCGCGTCCCCGCCATGTTGGATTTGTGCCTACTAGATTACTGAAAGCCCCGTAGGTGAACTTATGTTAATAGTTTTTATCAACACACACACACGGACAAAGGGTGATCTCATAAGTCTATTTTTTCTTAAATGAAAATAGGCTAAAATATACCTTCATGAGGGAAACGTCTGTTTCCTAAACAGCAAGGTCATCAGCCAAATTGTTTGAAGATGGCAGCCGTGTGAATCATGCAAGCATTATAGGCTAATCCGTAACTTATGATAAAACAAGGCCCGGCTTCTCCAGTTCCGCTTATCATACAGAGGGTAGTTTAAACTGCCCTCAAGAAGGTGACCCGTTGGTCATTATAATTTTATATTAGACTATTATACTGTAGAAATGTCCAGCTGAGCGGCCATCGCGTGCCATGCCATGACGATCACCTAACACTTAAACTGCTCTTCAAGATGGCAACTATTTTTTGCTGACGGTCCATATTTTAGTAGCTTGGAATTACTTTATGGAATGTACAGTACTGAACGAAATAATACAAATCTAGTAAGAAATGATTTATAATAAATGCAAAATACGCTGAAGAAATCGACTATTATAAGACATTATATGCTAGACAGTTATACTATGGCAATTGATAACATTCATTAAGCAACGGTAGGATTTGGCCAATAAGTAGCGTTCCAGACTGTCACCCGTAAGACTGGGGTTCGAATTCATATACTATTGACATTTTACAGGCTGCATTAGAGCTGTGGTGAGACAGCATACCTCGCGATGAATCTGCAGCCATTCTTACACCTGGCATTGCGGTGTCATAAGTATACAGATTTTGCAATTGGGTTACTGTGGGATTTAAGGGTTCCTGTTAAGTCTTTCAACGTTATGTGCTACATAAATAATTTCTAGCCAGAATTCATCCCTGGAGTGCACACAACAACTCATCCAAATTTCATCGCAATCGTATGAATGGTGCATGAACGCATAGGAGACACACAGACAGACGAACTATCACGTAACTTTGATTTATATGTTGAACCCGAATGAGCTCATGCTGGTATATATTCTTTGGACATCTGGTCAATTGCTACAACGATGTGTAGAACACACCCGGAAACTCGAGGAGACTTCCTCATGCATAAGACTTTATTTTGACTTTGGAATTCTCATGAATAAATCCAGGAATGTTCTTTTTAACCCAGGATATCATTTTGTTTAATATAAGAGCCCTTAAGAAGTAGTTCTGTATAATCTACATGATGTTTTAATACTACTAGTAGGTAAAAGGTATTGCCTCGCAGATATGCGAAAATTATGTAAATAGTCGCTGCTCGACGTATACATTCTTTGGAGACCGGAACGCAGTTCCGAGGAAGACTTGTACCACGTTTTGAGCTCGACTGGAGAGGACCTGTTGTCCTGTAGCTCTTACGAAGTGTCATTTATATTTGTGCAACGAGGAAAATAGTATCCGCAACCATCATTTACTAAAATTGTGATAATGTGCACATAGTAGTCAGTGCCCCGTGTAGTTGGTTGTTGATCCACAATATTCTGGTAACTGCTGTCTGTAAATCCCTAAAGGCCATGTTGGAAGCGATTTCTAATGTAGTATATGCCGGAGCAGTTAGAAA
The DNA here is from genome assembly GCA_946902985.2 of Meconema thalassinum. Lineage (NCBI taxonomy): Eukaryota > Metazoa > Arthropoda > Insecta > Orthoptera > Tettigoniidae > Meconema > Meconema thalassinum. The sequence goes on from OX336389.2 coordinate 1,455,784,711, forward strand.
TAGGCAATCCAGCGGGGGCAATGGATATTCCAACAGGTTCCTTTCCGGATTATCGGGTACAGTACCATCATAGCTTAGGCCCTTGTTTGCACTTGATGCTAATATAACTCTGTTTACCTAATTCTGATTGTAATTGCTTAAGGACGATTTTATGTGCCACATTCCAAGCTTTGTTGTTGTTGTTGTTGTTGTTGTTGTTGTTGTTGTTGTTTCGATTTCTTGCATTAAAGGACTGTCGAGAGGGCTAACTTAGACCTCAGTTAGTGCTTCATCACTTTTTTATTAGCTTTTCGGACTAGCCGTTTCCAAATACTCCGACTTAGGATAGGGGTTTCAGTTCTATAAATAAATGACTCACGAATTTTACCTAAGTTGAATCAGCCGCCAGATTGAACTGCAAGGCCCTAAAATCATGTGGCGAATCTCTCATATAAATCAATGGGAAGTAGCAAGGCTTAGGCCCTCAAGGTCAGTGTGAAGCAGCCTACGCTCCTGTCAGCATATACGCCCCACCACGCGACTTCTCCGAGTGCCACAGGGATGTCTAGCTCCGCCAGCCGTCATGCCTACGTACCAGGATGTCAGGTATAATTTTGGAGCCTTGCAGTTCAATCCGGCAGCTGATTTTCCACACGTTGTCCTCTTATAGTACAACGATTGCGTCCACAAAGTTTCGAGATAGGTTTCGACCTGACTTACCTGAAGTAAGGTTATTTGGTGATACAGGTAATTTGGTGATAAACTTTTATAGGAATGCCACCGAAAAACCTATTCTGTTCTTGAGCTTGCCTGTTGTCTGAAGAGAGTCTTGGGTTTTTCCCCTGCCTCGCGCTCAGGTATCATCCTTAGATCCTTCCACTTACTGAGGTACGAGGTTTTGTAACACTCAGTGGCAGTGAATTGGCAAGTGCAGACGTCTTAAATACAGACTGTTATTCAAGTTAAATTTAGTGTGTCAATATGTCGTTTATTTTAGTTAGGCTTGGTGTCAATCTGTTCCTAAGAAAGTGAGTTATATTTATCAGTGAGAGAAAAGTTGGATGGCACAGACATTTTCGGCACAAATCTTAAGATAATACCGAAATATTTAAGCATTTTCTACTCAGCTGATGGTAAGCTACAATATTGTTATTTTATATTTCCAGTTTGATTCATTAAATGTTTAAAACAATGAGAATTTTATAGATATTAGAGTTGTAGGTAGTGTAAATTAACAAATTTCATAATTATTTTCAGAAAATAGACTATCACCAAATTACCTTGTGTTAAAATGCCTGAAAAAGAAACATTAAACGAAAGCCTGGACAGGATGATACTCCTAATGTGTATAGGCGGTGCAACAGGTCAGACTTTGAAGAGGCTGCTAGATTAGTGACTGAAGGTATAATGACAGTGTACCGAGCCTCAAAATCAAAAGATGTTCCGTGGAAGAGATTCTTCTGTGAAGTGCCACACCCCACCCGAGCAGCGAGAGCAGGGCAAAAGAAGACCTAGCAAGGCTGATTGATTCCTTGACCTTCAGGTGTGAAGTTAGATGTTGATTGGGTATGTGTCATATGCAAAACAAATATATATATATTTTCTAATGATTCAAAGCGCAAAACTGGGGCAAAGTGGATTCAATGCAGCTTTTGTAGACTTACTATGTATGAAGATTTCCAATCGCAAGATATTGATGACGACGTTGGCTAATCGTGTACATGTGTGACGTGTGTTGTGAAAACTCATCATAAGACCAAAATCTCACGGGGAATGTAGTTATACAACTCTAGAAAGTAGAGACGTGGTTAGAATAACTATCACCAAATTACCTTCCTACTGTCACCAAATTACATATACGTATCACCATATAACCTTACTCAAGTGAGTTGTACAAAATAACATAGTTTTCAATACAAAATAATTACAATAAGGCATTGATGATCAAAAACTGTAGCTAAAGGTCTGTTCGATATGATACATGGAATTTAAAGTAAATAAAGTATGTATATTTATCCTTTATGTTGCTATAGCATACAATTATCACCAAATTACCTTACTTTACACTACTTCCCTTGTAAATTCACAATCCACTCTAACCTGACCATTTAATAACAATCACAGACATCACACTAAGCAAACAAACTCGAAGGTCAATCACTACTATAAATATCTTAAACTCACAATCATTGACTAGTTGTGCTAGTACAACTACGTAAATAAGTGAATATATTGTAAATATCATCATCCATACTTGTAGAAATAAGTTTACTAGCCTAAGTGTGAAGGATCTGATGACGATTGCTGGACGATCGGAACTGGTCATCCAAGTGTATTTATTAATCTTATGTATTTTATCAAGATTAGGGATTCACACATTACAATTGGGTTCAATCGTGCTGACGGACTGGAAAACATTAAATATCGATTACTCAGGCAACACTGAAAAATGGCTTCCAACGCGATAAACGGAAATGTTTTTAAGTTTTTGGAGATCGAATTTGTTGAAAGAAATTTTAAAAGCCAATTTTCATTGTTGCCTTTGTTATCTCGTAGATGAATTGCTTTTCAGTCGATCGACACTTTAATGTGCCCAATTATATAGGGCGAGGAATAACTCGTATTGGGCCCTTATAGGACGTAGCGGAGAGGCTGGCGTGACTCTAAGTTTGAATCAAGCGCGCTGAGGCGAGACCAAGGTCGCTACAAACTGTTACTCCACCATGTTTTGACACCTTTTTGAACACGCCTTTGATAATAATGAAACTTTTTCTTTTCTATAATAATAATAATAATAATAATAATAATAATAATAATAATAATAATAATAATAATAATAACAATTATATTGGTTGAACACTGAATTTTAATAGACAGTCATTAACTGTAATATCCCATGAGGAAATGATAAGTGATAAATGATCTACATTTAAAAATAATGACAATTGTTATAAACAATTTGTATTAGAGGGGGATCTTATGATCTAAGGGCCATCCGGAAAGTAGTACCCGTTGTGATATAACGCCGTTGCAGCACTGCAGCCGGCATTCCGTCCAGGTGCGCTGTGTACCTGCATCTATTGGCAAGGCTTAGAAGCCATTACGGCAACAGAGACCCATGTGTGGGTGTGTTGACAAGCTTTTGAAATGGCATCGCCGATCGAGAGTCTCGCCGATCTGTATACAAGCCAGAAAACTCCCCTGTAATGTATGCTGCCATTTGGCCACCTCTGTCAGGCAAATGGCGTGCTTAGGAGTTCTCCTGAGCAAGGACGTAATTTGCCTGACAGTGGTGGCCAAATGGCAGCATAGCTTACAGGGGAGTTTTCTCGCTTATATACAGGTCATCGAGACTCTCCAAAAGCTTGTCAACACACCCACACATGGGTGACTGTTGCCGTAATGGCTTCTAAGCCTTGCCAATATATGCAGGTACACAGCGCACCTGCACGGAATTCCGACCGCAGTACTGCAACGGCGTAATATCACAACGGGTACTACTTTCCGGATGGCCCTAAGAAATAATTGGATGTTCTATAACGAAGCTTAATGGTTCTACTTTTAAGTAGCAAAGTGATGGTATTGGGATAAATGTATGGTCCCAAATTCACTAATATGTTTACTGAGTTTAGCTCAGGGATTTGAGTGTTGGTCCGCTGATAACGGGATTGATTGCGGGAGTGATATCCTGCCCCATGATTGTATTTAATTGCTTTGAATGTTTAAATTGTGAGTCCAATAATATAAGAATTCCCATCTGATGAATTAATAATGATCATGGTATTGTTTAGAAAAAGTAATGACGTCATGTCAAGTGTTAAGGTCTATTTCATTGATGGATTGACAAAAATCAGTGTTCAAGTGCTCAAATGTTATTTATCCACTAATGTGAAGTGTCGGATTATAGAAAATACAATCATGCGACTAGCTACATTAGTAGATGGTTAAAAATTATTATTACTATCACATGTACTATTTTCATCGGAATCCTTTGTGTGTTAATTAAATGATCATGTCAAGTGTCAAGTCTAGGAAATATAATATGCTGTGTCTTTTAGTGCCCTGATCAAAGTCAATTATGATTTACAAACATTACGTCATAAAGAACATGAAACGCGTGTGAAATATCTTCGAAATCTTGTAAATAATTAATAGATTAGGATTTAGGACTGTGATAGGCAATATCAGTAAGTCAGGTCATATTATTTTATAGTGTGCAATCTCCCTTGTATAAATTAAAATAATTATTATGTTTTGGCATCAACCATAGTCAACCCATGGACTTTAGCGATAAGAGACTATGTTTCTTTTGGATTAGTTGAGATGCACAATCGAACGCTCACTTGCTGGCACCACTGTGGAGTCATAAGTCACGCAGGGAAGTGATTTATTATTGTTTTTTTCTCACTTGTTGTCATCAGACAGTGCTTTCGGGAAATGAAATTTTTTGAATTGATTTTATTTTAAATATCTGTGTACTCACTTCATGTTGTGTTGTATAATTGTTCCTAATCCTTTACGGGGAGCATGGGTGCAGTGTGTAGGAATTATAACTAGCCAAACCCAGGACGCCCTGAGATCCGATCTCGTGATCACGATGTACTCATGTTGCCTCGCATGTGGTAGCCTGTCCATCCCAGGTAGACAGACGGGCACAGTATTTACTCAATAACTAATCTATTAAAGGGAAATAGAATCGGTTTTTCATGAAAATGTCGATTATTTGTATTATCAATATTTATTCCCTGAAGCTTCCCCTTTAAAATGGTGTATTGCACATTGCTGTATTATGATTATAACTATATTACATTTGCAAATATCTGAGATGAAGTGTGGCGCTATTCCTTTCGCCATCTGCCATGTAGGACTATATATCGGGGGGCGTGGTGGCTCAGCGGTCTAGCTGTATGCCTCTCACCAAGGCGGTCCGGGTTCGATTCCCGGTCAATGCATGTGAGATTTTCGATGTGAAATGCCATGTCCTGTGGTTCGGATTCCACGTAAAAAGGAGGTCCCGTGGCTCATGATCTCAAGATTAACGGTCACGTTAAACTACAAGCTTCCTTTTTTTAGGACTATATATCAGTCAAAGAGGGGCAGATGACCTTGTAGTTCCGCCCCTTAAAACAACAATAACTAACTAACTATCTGTCAAACGTTTCTCTGCGATTTTCAAACCTCCCATCTTTCAGTGGGACATGTATTTGGTGTATGAGATATAATATAGAAAACCTTATGGGAATGTTGACATAAGCTTGAGTGCGTGGGACACGTGCAAAAAGAATGGGGACTAGACTTAGAAGAATGAAGACAGGTTCAAAGAGAAAGAAACTAGGCGATGGAAATACATTCAATGGAAAAGGGAGACTGACTGATGCAGTATGGGCTAGCCATCAGACAAAATACAGCCAACGTGGAAGCTATGCGGAAAACTGTGTTGGCTCTGTATTATCACATTGCCTCCACAAATGAGGCTCCCCAACATGGATTATGTCCTGAAGGAGAAAACAGCTGGTGTAAATATAATAAGGGGAAAATAAGTTGGAAGACCTACAACCATCATCATAGTTTACCAGCAGTAATAACGGATGAGATCTAACCTATCTTCACTGACTTGGCTGATAAATATTTCCTAAATAAATGCCTTCACGGGAGAACCCAGAATCCTAACGAGTGTATCAATAGTGTAATATGGAATCGTCTACCTAAAAGAGTCTTTGTATGTATTAGCACACTCCATTTTGGTGTCTACGATCTTTTAACCAGAGGAATAACACCAAATGTCAAGTTCTAGAGATGTCGGGATTGCGTTCTAGCAACCTAACAGTGCACGCCATGTTGACTCTAGATCAAGTTGGGCTAAGAAATGCAGATAATGATGAAAAAAATCTTAGCTAAGAAAGCAAGGCAGACCATAAGGGGTGCCAATAGAAGACTACAAGATGCCATTGGAGGGGATGAAGATGATCCAAGCTATGGAGCAGGCTTGTTTTAACTTTGAACTCAATTTCCCATAAGGTCCCTTTTCTTGTATTTAGGGAACATTATCTCAGGTTCTGTTTAAGCTAGAACCAAGAAACTTTAGAAATCAGTTCATTAGAGTGTTTTACATACAATGAAATAATTTCGTGTTGATAGGCTATGTAATTTAGAAAAAAAATATAATGGTGATAATGTACCGAAAAATGGAGGTAAAACAATTCTTAGGTAAACAAATATATCTCCCTCATTATTCCCACTAAAAGAATGTAATCATTTCAGTATACGCACAATGCCTATGTCCACACGCTGTAAAAATTTGAGTTATGTAGCTATAATAGTTTCCAAGAAAATGTACCTATAAATTAACATTGTGAAGATAGGCGATTCTATTTCCCCTAATATCTATTAATTCATGTTTGTATCATCATCTATTACTGCATCTTTATGAAGCCTATCTGTTGTAATGGAAAATTATATAATAATATTATTTATTGCAGCCAAATAGCCATAATGCAGTATACACTCCCATACATAAATAACATTTAGGCTTTGCAAAATGAATTTAGGGATGTCCTCCTCTCGGTACACACCAGCACATGGTACCTGTGACACTGTTTTCCACATAATCTGCATTGGCATACTGTGTCAGCCGTATGGAACTTCTCTGTCTTGCACACTCGATGGTGGAAGCTGTGAAGCGCTAGCGTATCACTTCTTCTGCCTGTTTAGTAGCTTCCTGGAAGCCACCCTGGTGAGATCTCATTGCATGTCATTATAGCTGAGGGGTGCTCCGATACCAGCCCGCTGCTTGATTGGGGCGAACTCCCCATCATTGGGGTGTCGTAAAACTATTATTAGTCCATAAAATGAAGCACTTGGAATTGAGGGGAATAATATGCGGCTAGCACCCACAATGACGTCACTCCAGGGTGAGATCATTAATTTGGAGAAGACACCACGGGGAGCCCTCAAATCACTTGACGACGCACTTGTCGATTTCCTCCGCTCCTCTCCTCTTCTCCCCTTTTCTCCTGAACTGACCCTTCCTTTCTCTTCCCGATCGAGTGAGATGTTTCATTAAGATACGGCAGATTTATTGAAGGAGACATCCCACCTAAACGATTGAGAATGCGCGCCATTTGATAACATTAATCGCTATCATTGGGATTTTCTCATTACGGCTGAAGTTCGAGTCCAGCCGATGGTGTTCCCCTGTCGGAGACAAACGACCACAATCGAGCTTGAGCTGACCAAAATATTACCCGTTACCTTTTACCATGTCTACCCGTGTTCATGTTACCCGTAGCTGGTAGCTGATAGGCATAGATCACGGCGTGTGTCAGGCTTTGGAGCTATGCAATTCGTTTGCTAGTTTCAGTATGGCTTCAGGTGTAGGTGTGTGTATAAGTGTCTTTAAATGTACATACGCATCGCAGTAATTCATTGTCATAGCCCAGTAAGCACAACGACTCTAAGCAATGAAATTAGACCACTTATCCTATTTAACGTATTAGATAAAATTAAATTGGATTAGTTGTCTGGTTAAAAATACCAGGAGCCAAAATGTTACATACACACCAAGCTACGTATTTCTGTCTGGTTTATTTTGTTACATATTTAGTCAAACTAATATTGACAACCTGGTCCTAGCATTGCACCTTTAATAATACTAATAATAATAACAGTAATAATAATAATAATAATAAAAATAATAATAATAATAATAATTTTTCTTCGAGGGAAACCATGGAGAAATCTTCAAAAGAGAAATTGCAAGCTTATGGGCTTACAACTGTGCAGAATTCTTCCTACTAAAACCCCACAAACCCTATGCTTGGCTTAAGGCCACCCCGGAACTCTCTGTTCAGCCTTACTTCAGGGTGGAGCCACTGTTACGACCAGAGGTCTCAGTCAATTTCATTTAACGTGCTGATAATGAAATCACTCATCATCATCCTCACTGTCTTCAGCAACCAATCTTCTCGGTTCTTCTTTTTTTTGTATTAGCAGCTGAGAGATGTAGACAGCAATGTGTGCCCAACTCTCTCTGCTACAGAGCATTTTATCCACACATTGTCTGGTGTAATCAGGCGCGGATTCAAGGGGGCAGGGGGGGGGGGGTGTCACGGGGGTCATGGCACCCCCCCCCCCCCCAAAGGAGACCAAATGTTTTTGCAAACTCAGAAAACGAAAACACGATAACCAGACAAATAAAACTTTACGAATTTTAACTGAAAAACAGTTATTTTTCATTTTATTCAATACTGAAAATATCTTTATTGCAAATATTATGTTCTGTTACAACTGTACATATTGACAACAAACCTTGTGATTACCGAATCGATGTTTATAGTGATGTCACGGTGAATGTGCAGCTATGCACGGATAGGTATTTGGGGCTTTTTTCGCACCAAAAAATTTTGCCGACGTCCAAACTGCAAGCTTGGTTGGCAATTTAAGCTGTGACTTTCTCCCATTGTCGGTACCAACTCGACTTGCCGAAACTGTAACGTACCTTGATACCTTTCTCGAAGCTCGATGTAAAAGTCGCAAAACACGCCGTTGCAATTTGCACGAATATTTTTGGTGCGCTAAATGCATCAATTTTCTATCCATGTAGCTTGCAAAAAAATTAGTCTGGTTTGTACGTTTGGTTATTTTGTGATTGCGTTTTTAGTGATACCATTTTTCTTAAATATGTCGATTCTCTGACCCCCTCCCCCCCCCCTCCTTCGAAGATTTCTCCACCTCAAGCATATGCAAACGTCGTCATCACAATAACGACACCGTGGACTCGTTGATATTCCCAATCGATGGAGGTATGCTTCATAATAACCATGGCCTGAGAGAAACATGGTAATGTAATAATTATCCTCACCATGTTCCTTCGACAACCATGGCTTCAGTTGCTTGATGAGCCTAGCGGCCCACCTGCCACTATGTTTACGTTCCCAAATAATAACAACAATATTAATAATAGTAGTGACATTATTATGGTATTTGTTATTAAATAATTCATTTCCTTTTGAGACTGGTTTGCTCTTCGGCCTCTAGTTTAGTCTGTAAGCTACTGAGTGCAAAACGATTACCTCCATTACCCCGTATTAGCATTTAGGACTGCGGCCTCCTCATATTATTATAACAGTATTCTTCTTCTTCTTATTATTATTATTATTATTTTCAATTCACTAAGATATTTTTTGAATTACATTCTTCAAAAATATAACAATTTCAAAAGCTATATTGCAAATAAAACAAATACAGTAAATAAGGGAATAAAGAATTAAATAGATTTATTAATTAACTAAGAGTAATATATGACTACAACTTGTACGTATTTGCAAAAATCGGAAATACTGTATAGCATCTTCTTCGTCGGGGAAACATAACTGGGCACATTTATACCGTTTATAGATGCAGTGTACCCATAGCTTAACAGTTTCTATACCTACCACCAGAAACGCCAGGAACACTAATGTCAGCGCGAGGCACTATTCACGACTCTATATATTGTGACGGCCAACGCATTCCCAGTCTTGATGCAACAATTTCTAAGTGTTTGAAAATTTGTGTTTAATAATTTGGAACTTTTTATTTAAGTGTTATTGTAAGGATATCGTTTTTATTAATGTTACATTTGTTATATAGCCTGACGCGGAGGAAGGTATCATTGTATACTGAAACATGCACGTCAATTAATCGACGTTATCTTTAGTACTGATGGTGGATTCCTTAAAATAAAATAATTTATAAGATCATATCCGAAAATATACCAGAAACATGACATTAAATACCAAGATATACACAGTATAACCAATATCATGAAAATGACCTGTTGTTGTTTGAGACTTCTGTCTTTTGACTGGTTTGATGCAACTCTCTATGCCTCCCTGTCCTGAGCTAATCGTTTCATCTCTACATAGCTACCACACCCTAAACCCGAGGCAATCTGTTTAACATATTCTAACCTTGGTCTATACCTACAGTTTTTGTCCTCGACTCTTCCTTCCATAACTAAACTCGCAATTCCGGGGTGTCTTAGTATGTGTCCTACCAACCTATCTCTTCTCTTCATTAGCAGTCGTCAGAAACATCTCTCCTCTCCCACTCGTCTTAATACCTCTTCGTTTGTAACCCTAGTTACCCATTGGATCTTCATCATTCTCCTGTAACACCACATTTCAAACGCTTCAATTCTCCTCTTTTCTGCTGCACCAATAGTCCAAGTTTCACTTGCATAGGGTGCCACGCTCCAGACAAAGGCTTTCAAAAATTACTTCCTAACATATATTCGATGTCAACAGATTCCTTTTTTGCAGAAATGCTTTTCTTGCCTGAGCCAACCTACTTTTTATATCCTCTTTGCTTCGTCCATCACTGGTTATTCTGCTTCCTAAGTATCAGACGTTCCCTACTTCCTTCCGCTTTTCACCTGCCAATTTGATGTCCATAGGGCATTCTGATTTTTTCGGCTGCATTCCAACCTAACTCATAAGCATGCATCAGTCATATATAATATCTCCAAATGTAATCAGAAACGTTCATTTCCTATTTATTAAATACTACGACTGAAATGAAAGCCAGGACGAAAATATAATTTTTCATTAACTTCCACTTACTACTCATTTCTCTAGCGATTGATATTGAGTCAGGCTGTAGCCCAGCTAGTGCCTATGCATTGTTCCAAGTTTAGTTCTGTACCACGGAATTAAGAACAGTAAAGCAAGGATCTCACAAGACAGAAACACCACTGAAAGTACAAACTCTACTTTCTATTGTGTTTTCATAAGCGAGATTTGGTTATTACAACAAAGCGACACTTCTTCCGTACTCGGCATTAGAATAACTTTGTGACGGGCCGTGTGGGAATACCCGCAGATAAGCTACGTAAGCCCACCACAGTCCTATTAAAACACTGAGGTACCGTATCTCTAAGACCTTATAAAAGCATAAACATTGGTAATGCTCAGTTTCGTTTGAGGGAAGATTACGTTTGTCGGTTCGTTCCAAGAAAGATAAGCGGTGAGCAAAATGCATATTCATTTGCTCTCGATGCTTGTCACCAAGATGTTCAACTAGAGTTTAGCTAGACTCGTTGCGTCTTCATGCCTTCCAATAACATACGCCTCCAGGACGAAGAAGAGGAAACGTTCCGTTACATCTCGTCATTATCTGCGGAAAATAATAGAAACAAAATAAAAGTTTTTATTCCTCAACTCTCACGGCCGGATCTAATGTTGTTAGCAATGGTGTCTCAAGTTGCTTTGCAGCGATCCTTCGTTCCCGACGTTTTGCCATCGTCACTCTAGGCTTAAACATGGCACCATGGCTAAGAGATAATCTGTCCTTTGTATTATATCGATCCACGTACGGAACCACTGGTAGCAAGCCAGCCATTCTGCCATGAGTAGAGTTTGTGGTTTGTACATTTGTGATGAATGAGAAGATTCTTCAAAACAGATCGAATCACATATCTTCATGTTCTATGGCCACCATGAGTGGTTTTACTGGTATTTAGCTAGCAATAAAGAGAAAAATTATCTGCTTTCTGCGAAGAAAATGAGAACAGAGGAGCACTGGCGCATGCGCTGAGTGTCAAAGCAGCTGATCGGCGTGCCCAAGTTGGTTTGAGTGAAAACCAGACATGTGCTGGATACGTGATCACGAATGGAAATGCGTGGTGTTGTGTGCTGTGAATGGACGCGTGGGCTAGTGTTTTAGTTATTCATCATCGCCTATATAACAGTTATGGAAACAACGCCTCGTCCCGTCAAATGGTAGGGCGCTGGTGTTCAATGTTTAGTGAAAGAAGGCAGAGTGTGGAAGATGAAGTCCGATCAGGGCGCCCCTACACGTTCACAACTGCATAACACGTCAAAGATTACAGGAAAAGGTGTTAGCCGAAAGGCGCGTGACTGTGTCTGACTGTTGGACGTCCACAAGATTCACGAAATGTTGGTATATCGGAAGACGCCGAGACAACTCATTCCTGATAACAGGACAGCAAGAATGGCAATAAGTCTCGATCACTTGTAGCGGTACGCATCACCTTCACAGCGCGTGAGACAAGGGTGCACCACTTCCCCCCGGAGACCAGGGCACAATCAGCGACTTAGAATCATCCCAGATTACCGGTTCGGAGAAAATTAAAAGTGTGCCAGACACTGATTTTCACAAAGAGGGTTACTGGTAGTTGATTTCACAGTAGGGCAAATGTATCTATGTCGGCGGAGATTATGTGTGAAATATTTGTCTTGTGTTATTATGACACTTCGTGATACAGCATTCCTGTGAAATAAGGTGATTAACTTTATTTTCGGAATGCCCCACGTAGATTGTTGACTTAACACTCTGGGTTTATCACAGAATGTAATAATCAAGATGACTGCACACTAAGAGCTTATTCTTCAGTACAATGCAATATTCAGGATGACTGCACCCTCTGAGTTTATCCTACAATGGAATAATCAAGATGATTGCACCATCAGTGTTTATCCTACAATGCAATAATCAGAATGGCTGCACCCTCAGGGTTTATCTTACAATGTAACAATCAAGATGACTGCACCCTCAGAGTTTATCTTAAAATGTAACAATCAAGATGATTGCACCCTCAGAGTTTATCTTATAATGTAACAATCAAGATGATTGCACCCTCTGAGTTTATCTTACAATGTAACAATCAAGATGACTGCACCCTCTGAGTTTATCCAACAATGGAATAATCTAGATGATTGCACCATCAGTGTTTATCCTGCAATGCAATAATCAAGATGACTGCACCATCAGAGTTTATCCTACAATGGAATAATCAGGATGACTGCACCCTCTGAGTTTATCCTAAAATGTAATAATCAAGATGACTGCACCATCAGAGTTTATCCTACAATGCAATAATTAGGATGACTGCACCATCAGAGTTTATCCTACAATTTAATAATCAAGATGACTGCACCTCCAGAGTTTATCCTACAATGCAATAATCAAGAAGACTGCACCATCAGAGTTTATCCTACAACGCAATAATCAAGATGACTGCACCATCAGTGTTTATCCTACAATGTAATAATCAAGATTAATGCCCCCTTAGAGTTTATCTTACAATGTAATAATCAAGATGATAGCACCCTCAGAGTTTATCCTACAATGAAATAATCAAGATGACTGCACCCCAGAGTTTATCCTACAATGTGATAATCAAGATGACTGCACTATCAGAGTTTATCCTACAATGCAATAATCAAGATGACTGCACCCTCAGAGTTTATCCTACTATGTAATAATCAAGATGATTGCACCCTCAGAGTTTATCCTACAATGCAATAATCAGGATGACTGCACCCTCAGAGTTTATCTTACAATGTAACAATCAAGATGACTGCTCCCTCAGAGTTTATCTTACAATGTAATAATCAAGATGATGTTTGCACCATCAGTGTTTATCCTACAATGTAATAATCAAGATGATTTCACCCTCTGAGTTTATCTTACAATGTAACAATCAAGATGACTGCACCCTCAGAGTTTATCTTACAATGTAACAATCAAGATGACTGCACCCTCAGAGTTTATCTTACAATGTAACAATCAAGATGACTGCACCCTCAGAGTTTATCTTACAATGTAATAATCAAGATGATTGCACCCTCTGAGTTTATCTTACAATGTAACAATCAAGATGACTGCACCCTCTGAGTTTATCTCACAATATAATAATCAGGATGACTGCACCCTCTGAGTTTATCTTACAGTGTAACAATCAAGATGACTGCACCCTCAGAGTTTATCTTACAATGTAATAATCAAGATGACTGCACCCTCTGAGATTATCTTACAATGTAACAATCGAGATAACTGCACCCTCAGAGTTTATCTTACAATGTAACAATCAAGATGACTGCACCCTCAGAGTTTATCTTACAATGTAATTATCATGATGATTGCACCCTCTGAGTTTCTCTTACAATGTAACAATCAAGATGACTGCACCCTCTGAGTTTATATTACAGTGTAACAGTCAAGATGACTGCACCCTCAGAGTTTATCTTACAATGTAATAATCAAGATGATTGCACCCTCTGAATTTATCTTATAATGTAACAATCAAGATGACTGCACCCTCAGAGTTTATCTTACAATGAAACAATCAAGATAACTGCACCGTCAGAGTTTATCTCACAATGTAATTATCAAGATGATTGCACCCTCTGAGTTTATTTTACAATGTAACAATCAAGATGACTGCACCCTGAGAGTTCATCTTACAATGTAATAATCAAGATGGCTGCACCCTCAGAGTTTATCCTACAATGTAACAATCAAGATGATTTCACCCTCAGAGTTTATCCTACAATGTAATAATCAAGATGGCTGCACCCTCAGAGTTTATCCTACAATGTAATAATCAAGATGATTGCACCCTCAGAGTTTATCCTACAATGTAATAATCAAGATGACTGCACCCTTAGAGTTTATCCTACAATGTGATAATCAAGATGACTGCACCCACAGAGCTTATCCTACAATGTAACAATCAAGATGATTGCACCCTCAGAGGTTATCCTACAATGCAATAATCAAGATGACTGCACCATCAGTGTTTATCCTACAATGTAATAATCAAGATGATTGCACCCTCTGAGTTTATCTTACAATGTAACAATCAAGATTACTGCACCCTCAGAGTTTATCTTACAATGTAACAATCAAGATGAGTGCACCCTCAGAGTTTATATTACAATGTAACAATCAAGATGAGTGCACCCTCAGAGTTTATCTTACAATGTAACAATAAAGATGGCTGCACCCTCAGAGTTTATCTTACAATGTAACAATCAAGATGATTGCACCCTCAGAGTTTATCTTACAATGTAACAATCAAGATGATTGCACCCTCTGAGTTTATCTTACAATGTAACAATCAAGATGACTGCACCCTCTGAGTTAATCCTACAATGGAATAATCTAGATGATTGCACCATCAGTGTTTATCCTACAATGCAATAATCAAGATGACTGCACCATCAGAGTTTATCCTACAATGGAATAATCAGGATGACTGCACCCTCTGAGTTTATCCTACAATGTAATAATCAAGATGACTGCACCATCAGAGGTTATCCAACAGTGCAATAATCAGGATGACTGCACCCTCAGAGTTTATCCTACAATGCAATAATCAGGAAGAATGCACCATCAGAGTTTATCCTACAATTTAATAATCAAGATGACTGCACCTTCAGAGTTTATCATACAATGCAATAATCAAGAAGACTGCACCATCAGTGTTTATCCTACAATGTAATAATCAAGATTACTGCCCCCTCAGAGTTTATCGTGCAATTTAATAATCAAGATGACTGCACTATCAGAGTTTATCCTACAATGAAATAATCAGGATGACTGCACCCTCAGAGTTTATCCTACAATGTGATAATCAAGATGACTGCATTATCAGAGTTTATCCTACAATGCAATAATCAGGATGACTGCACCCTCAGAGTTAATCTTACAATTTAACAATCAAGATGACTGCACCCTCAGAGTTTATCTCACAATGTAATAATTATGATGACTGCACCCTCTGAGTTTATCTTACAGTGTAACAATCAAGATGACTGCACCCTCAGAGTTTATCTTACAATGTAATAATCAAGATGATTGCACCCTCTGAGTTTATCTTACAATGTAACAATCGAGATGACTGCACCCACAGAGTTTATCTTACACTGTAACAATCAAGATGATTGCACCCTCAGAGTTTATCTTACAATGTAACAATCAAGATGATTGCACCCTCTGAGTTTATCTTACAATGTAACAATCAAGATGACTGCACCCTCTGAGTTAATCCTACAATGGAATAATCTAGATGATTGCACCATCAGTGATTATCCTACAATGCAATAATCAAGATGACTGCACCATCAGAGTTTATCCTACAATGGAATAATCAAGATGACTGCACCCTCTGAGTTTATCCTACAATGTAATAATCAAGATGACTGCACCATCAGAGGTTATCCAACAGTGCAATAATCAGGATGACTGCACCCTCAGAGTTTATCCTACAATGCAATAATCAGGAAGAATGCACCATCAGAGTTTATCCTACAATTTAATAATCAAGATGACTGCACCTTCAGAGTTTATCATACAATGCAATAATCAAGATGACTGCACCATCAGTGTTTATCCTACAATGTAATAATCAAGATTACTGCCCCCTCAGAGTTTATCGTGCAATTTAATAATCAAGATGACTGCACTATCAGAGTTTATCCTACAATGAAATAATCAGGATGACTGCACCCTCAGAGTTTATCCTACAATGTGATAATCAAGATGACTGCACCCTCAGAGTTTATCTCACAATGTAATAATTATGATGACTGCACCCTCTGAGTTTATCTTACAGTGTGACAATCAAGATGACTGCACCCACAGAGTTTATCTTACAATGTAATTATCAAGATGACTGCACCCACAGAGCTTATCCTACAATGTAACAATCAAGATGATTGCACCCTCAGTGTTTATCCTACAATGTAATAATCAAGATGATTGCACCCTCTGAGTTTATCTTACAATGTAACAATCAAGATTACTGCACCCTCAGAGTTTATCTTACAATGTAACAATCAAGATGAGTGCACCCTCAGAGTTTATATTACAATGTAACAATCAAGATGAGTGCACCCTCAGAGTTTATCTTACAATGTAACAATAAAGATGGCTGCACCCTCAGAGTTTATCTTACAATGTAACAATCAAGATGATTGCACCCTCAGAGTTTATCTTACAATGTAACAATCAAGATGATTGCACCCTCTGAGTTTATCTTACAATGTAACAATCAAGATGACTGCACCCTCTGAGTTAATCCTACAATGGAATAATCTAGATGATTGCACCATCAGTGTTTATCCTACAATGCAATAATCAAGATGACTGCACCATCAGAGTTTATCCTACAATGGAATAATCAGGATGACTGCACCCTCTGAGTTTATCCTACAATGTAATAATCAAGATGACTGCACCATCAGAGGTTATCCAACAGTGCAATAATCAGGATGACTGCACCCTCAGAGTTTATCCTACAATGCAATAATCAGGAAGAATGCACCATCAGAGTTTATCCTACAATTTAATAATCAAGATGACTGCACCTTCAGAGTTTATCATACAATGCAATAATCAAGAAGACTGCACCATCAGTGTTTATCCTACAATGTAATAATCAAGATTACTGCCCCCTCAGAGTTTATCGTGCAATTTAATAATCAAGATGACTGCACTATCAGAGTTTATCCTACAATGAAATAATCAGGATGACTGCACCCTCAGAGTTTATCCTACAATGTGATAATCAAGATGACTGCATTATCAGAGTTTATCCTACAATGCAATAATCAGGATGACTGCACCCTCAGAGTTAATCTTACAATTTAACAATCAAGATGACTGCACCCTCAGAGTTTATCTCACAATGTAATAATTATGATGACTGCACCCTCTGAGTTTATCTTACAGTGTAACAATCAAGATGACTGCACCCTCAGAGTTTATCTTACAATGTAATAATCAAGATGATTGCACCCTCTGAGTTTATCTTACAATGTAACAATCGAGATGACTGCACCCACAGAGTTTATCTTACAATGTAACAATCAAGATGATTGCACCCTCAGAGTTTATCTTACAATGTAACAATCAAGATGATTGCACCCTCTGAGTTTATCTTACAATGTAACAATCAAGATGACTGCACCCTCTGAGTTAATCCTACAATGGAATAATCTAGATGATTGCACCATCAGTGTTTATCCTACAATGCAATAATCAAGATGACTGCACCATCAGAGTTTATCCTACAATGGAATAATCAAGATGACTGCACCCTCTGAGTTTATCCTACAATGTAATAATCAAGATGACTGCACCATCAGAGGTTATCCAACAGTGCAATAATCAGGATGACTGCACCCTCAGAGTTTATCCTACAATGCAATAATCAGGAAGAATGCACCATCAGAGTTTATCCTACAATTTAATAATCAAGATGACTGCACCTTCAGAGTTTATCATACAATGCAATAATCAAGATGACTGCACCATCAGTGTTTATCCTACAATGTAATAATCAAGATTACTGCCCCCTCAGAGTTTATCGTGCAATTTAATAATCAAGATGACTGCACTATCAGAGTTTATCCTACAATGAAATAATCAGGATGACTGCACCCTCAGAGTTTATCCTACAATGTGATAATCAAGATGACTGCACCCTCAGAGTTTATCTCACAATGTAATAATTATGATGACTGCACCCTCTGAGTTTATCTTACAGTGTGACAATCAAGATGACTGCACCCACAGAGTTTATCTTACAATGTAATTATCAAGATGATTGCACCCATTGAGATTATCTTACAATGTAACAATCAGGATGACTGCACCCTCTGAGTTTATCTTACAGTGTAACAATCAAGATGACTGCACCCTCAGAGTTTATCTTACAATGTAATTATCAAGATGATTGCACCCTCTGAGTTTATCTTACAATGTAACAATCAAGATGACTGCACCCTCAGAGTTCATCTTACAATGAAATAATCAAGAAGACTGCTCCCTCTGAGTTTATCTTACAATGTAACAATCAAGATTACTGTACCCTCTGAGTTTATCTTACAATGTAACAATCGAGATGACTGCACCCTCAGAGTTTATCTTACAATGTAACAATCAAGATGATTGCACCCTCAGAGTTTAAATTACAATGTAACAATCAAGATGACTGCACCCTCAGAGTTTATCTTACAATGTAACAATGAAGATGATTGCACCCTCAGAGTTTATCTTACAATGTAACAATCAAGATGACTGCACAATCAGAGTTTATCTTACAATGTAACAATCAAGATGATTGCACCCTCAGAGTTTATCTTACAATGTAACAAACAAGATTACTGCACCCTCAGAGTTTATCTTACAATGTAACAATCAAGATGATTGCACCCTCAGAGTTTGTCTTACAATGTAACAATCAAGATGACTGCACCCTCAGAGTTTATATTACAATGTAATAATCAAGTTGACTGCACCATCAGTGTTTCTCATACAATGTAATAATCAAGATGATTGCACCCTCTGAGTTTATATTACAATGTAACCATCAAGATTACTGCACCCTCAGAGTTTATCTTACAATGTAACAATCAAGATGACTGCACCCTCAGATGTAATAATCAGGATGACTGCACCCTCTGAGTTTATCCTACAGTGTAACAATCAAGATGACTGCACCCTCAGAGTTTATTTTACAATGTAATAGTCAAGATGATTGCACCCTCTGGGTTTATCTTACAATGTAACAATAGAGATGACTGCACCCTCAGAGTTTATCTTACAATGTAACAATCAAGATGACTGCACCCTCGGAGTTTATCTTACAATATAATAATCAAGATGATTGCACCCACTGAGTTTATCTTACAATGTAACAATCAAGATGACTGCACCCTCTGAGTTTATCTTACAGTGTAACAATCAAGATGACTGCACCCTCAGAGTTTATCTTACAACGTAATAATCAAGATAACTGCACCCTCAGAGTTATTCTTACAATGTAATTATCAAGATGATTGCACCCTCAGAGCTTATCTTACAATGTAACAATCATGATGACTGCACCCTCAGAGTTCATCTTACAATGTAATAATCAAGATGACTGCTCCCTCTGAGTTTATCTTACAATGTAACAATCAAGATTACTGTACGCTCAGAGTTTATCTTACAATGTAACAATCAAGATGACTGCACCCTCAGAGTTCTTCTTACAATGTAATAATCAAGATGACTGCTCCCTCTGAGTTTATCTTACAATGTAACAATCAAGATTACTGCACCCTCAGAGTTTATCCTACAATGAAATAATCAAGATGATTGCACCATCAGTGTTTATCCTACTATGTAATAATCAAGATGACTGCACCATCAGAGTTTATCCTACAATGCAATAATCAAGATGACTGCACCATCAGTGTTTATCCTACAATGTAATAATCAAGATTACTGCCCCCTTAGAGTTTATCTTACAATGTAATAATCAAGATGATAGCACCCTCAGAGTTTATCCTACAATGAAGTAATCAAGATGACTGCACCCTCAGAGTTTATCCTACAATGTGATAATCAAGATGACTGCACTATCAGAGTTTATCCTACAATGCAATAATCAAGATGACTGCACCCTCAGAGTTTATCCTACTATGTAATAATCAGGATGACTGCACCCTAAGAGTTTATCTTACAATGTAAAAATCATGATGACTGCACCCTCAGAGTTTATCTTACAATGTAATAATCAAGATGATGTTTGCACCATCAGTGTTTATCCTACAATGTAATAATCAAGATGATTTCACCCTCTGAGTTTATCTTACAATGTAACAATCAAGATGACTGCACCCTCAGAGTTTATCTTACAATGTAACAATCAAGATGACTGCACCCTCAGAGCTTATCTTACAATGTAATAATCAAGATGATTGCACCCTCTGAGTTTATCTTACAATGTAACAATCAAGATGACTGCACCCTCAGAGTTTATCTAACAATATAATAATCGGGATGACTGCGCCCTCTGAGTTTATCTTACAGTGAAACAATCAAGATGACTGCACCCTCAGAGTTTATCTTACAATGTAATAATCAAGATGATTGCACCCTCTGACTTTATCTTACAATGTAACAATCGAGATGACTGCTCCCTCAGTGTTTATCTTATAATGTAATAATCAAGATGATTGAACCCTCTGAATTTATCTTATAATGTAACAATCAAGATGACTGCACCCTCAGAGTTTATCTTACAATGAAACTATCAAGATAACTGCACCCATCAGAGTTTATCTTACAATGTAATTATCAAGATGATTGCACCCTCTGAGTTTATCTTACAATGTAACAATCAAGATGACTGCACCCTCAGAGTTCATCTTACAATGTAATAATCAAGATGGCTGCACCCTCAGAGTTTATCCTACAATGTAACAATCAAGACGATTGCACCCTCAGAGTTTATTGTACAATGTAATAATCAAGATGGCTGCACCCACAGAGTTTATCCTACAATGTAATAATCAAGATGATTGCACCTTCAGAGTTTACCCTACAATGTAATAATCAAGATGACTGCACCCTTAGAGTTTATCCTACAATGTGATAATCACGATGACTGCACCCTAGAGCTTATCCTACAATGTAACAATCAAGATGATTGCACCCTCAGAGTTTATCCGACAATGCAATAATCAGGATGACTGCAACTCAGAGTTTATCTTACAATGTAACAATCAAGATGACTGCACCCTCAGAGTTCATCTTACAATGTAATAATCAAGATGGCTGCACGCTCAGAGTTTTTCCTACAATGTAATAATCAAGATGACTGCACCCTCAGAGTTTATCCTGCAATGTAACAATCAAGATGATTGCACCCTCAGAGTTTATCCTACAATGCAATAATCAAGATGACTGCACCATCAGTGTTTATCCTACATGTAATAATCAAGATGATTGCACCCTCTGAGTTTATCTTACAATGTAACAATCAAGATTACTGCACCCTCCGAGTTTATCTTACAATGTAACAATCAAGATGAGTGCACCCTCAGCGTTTATCTTACAATTTAACAATCAAGATGACTGCACCCTCAGAGTTTATCTTACAATGTAACAATCAAGATGATTGCACCCTCTGAGTTTATCTTACAATGTAACAATCAAGATGACTGCACCCTCCGAGTTTATCTTACAATGTAACAATCAAGATGACTGCACCCTCTGAGTTAATCCTACAATGGAATAATCTAGATGATTGCACCATCAATGTTTATCCTACAATGCAATAATCAAGAAGACTGCACCATCAGAGTTTATCCTACAATGGAATAATCAAGATGATTGCACCCTCAGAGTTTATCCTACAATGTAATAATCAAGATGACTGCACCCTCTTAGTTTATCCTACAATGTAATAATCAAGATGACTGCACCATCAGAGCTTATCCAACAGTGCAATAATCAGGATGACTGCACCCTCAGAGTTTATCCTACAATGCAATAATCAGGATGACTGCACCATCCGAGTTTAACCTACAATTTAATAATCAAGATGACTGCACATTCAGAATTTATCCTACAATGGAATAATCAGGATTACTGCACCCTCTTAGTTTATCCTACAATGTAATAATCAAGATGACTGCACCATCAGAGCTTATCCAACAGTGCCATAATCAGGATGACTGCACCCTCAGAGTTTATCCTACAATGCAATAATCAGGATGACTGCACCCTCAGAGCTTATCCTACAATGTAATAATCAAGATGATTGCACCCTCTGAGTTTATCTTACAATGTAACAATGAAGATGACTGCACCCTCAGAGTTTATCTCACAATATAATAATCGGGATGACTGCGCCCTCTGAGTTTATCTTACAGTGAAACAATCAAGATGACTGCACCCTCAGAGTTTATCTTACAATGTAATAATCAAGATGATTGCACCCTCTGACTTTATCTTACAATGTAACAATCGAGATGACTGCACCCTCAGAGTTTATCTTACAATGTAACAATCAAGATGACTGCACCCTCAGAGTTTATCTTACAATGTAATTATCAAGATTATTGCACCCTCTGAGTTTCTCTTACAATGTAACAATCAAGATGACTGCAACCTCTGAGTTTATATTACAGTGTAACAGTCAAGATGACTGCTCCCTCAGAGTTTATCTTATAATGTAATAATCAAGATGATTGAACCCTCTGAATTTATCTTATAATGTAACAATCAAGATGACTGCACCCTCAGAGTTTATCTTACAATGAAACTATCAAGATAACTGCACCCATCAGAGTTTATCTTACAATGTAATTATCAAGATGATTGCACCCTCTGAGTTTATCTTACAATGTAACAATCAAGATGACTGCACCCTCAGAGTTCATCTTACAATGTAATAATCAAGATGGCTGCACCCTCAGAGTTTATCCTACAATGTAACAATCAAGACGATTGCACCCTCAGAGTTTATTGTACAATGTAATAATCAAGATGGCTGCACCCTCAGAGTTTATCCTACAATGTAATAATGAAGATGATTGCACCCTCAGAGTTTATCCTACAATGTAATAATCAAGATGACTGCACCCTTAGAGTTTATCCTACAATGTGATAATCACGATGACTGCACCCTAGAGCTTATCCTACAATGTAACAATCAAGATGATTGCACGCTCAGAGTTTATCCGACAATGCAATAATCAAGATGACTGCACCCTCAGAGTTTATCTTACAATGTAACAATCAAGATGACTGCACCCTCAGAGTTCATCTTACAATGTAATAATCAAGATGGCTGCACGCTCAGAGTTTTTCCTACAATGTAATAATCAAGATGACTGCACCCTCAGAGTTTATCCTGCAATGTAACAATCAAGATGATTGCACCCTCAGAGTTTATCCTACAATGCAATAATCAAGATGACTGCACCATCAGTGTTTATCCTACATGTAATAATCAAGATGATTGCACCCTCTGAGTTTATCTTACAATGTAACAATCAAGATTACTGCACCCTCCGAGTTTATCTTACAATGTAACAATCAAGATGAGTGCACCCTCAGCGTTTATCTTACAATTTAACAATCAAGATGACTGCACCCTCAGAGTTTATCTTACAATGTAACAATCAAGATGATTGCACCCTCTGAGTTTATCTTACAATGTAACAATCAAGATGACTGCACCCTCCGAGTTTATCTTACAATGTAACAATCAAGATGACTGCACCCTCTGAGTTAATCCTACAATGGAATAATCTAGATGATTGCACCATCAATGTTTATCCTACAATGCAATAATCAAGAAGACTGCACCATCAGAGTTTATCCTACAATGGAATAATCAAGATGATTGCACCCTCAGAGTTTATCCTACAATGTAATAATCAAGATGACTGCACCCTCTTAGTTTATCCTACAATGTAATAATCAAGATGACTGCACCATCAGAGCTTATCCAACAGTGCAATAATCAGGATGACTGCACCCTCAGAGTTTATCCTACAATGCAATAATCAGGATGACTGCACCATCCGAGTTTATCCTACAATTTAATAATCAAGATGACTGCACATTCAGAATTTATCCTACAATGGAATAATCAGGATTACTGCACCCTCTTAGTTTATCCTACAATGTAATAATCAAGATGACTGCACCATCAGAACTTATCCAACAGTGCCATAATCGGGATGACTGCACCCTCAGAGTTTATCCTACAATGCAATAATCAGGATGACTGCACCCTCAGAGCTTATCCTACAATGTAATAATCAAGATGATTGCACCCTCTGAGTTTATCTTACAATGTAACAATCAAGATGACTGCACCCTCAGAGTTTATCTCACAATATAATAATCGGGATGACTGCGCCCTCTGAGTTTATCTTACAGTGTAACAATCAAGATGACTACACCCTCAGAGTTTATCTTACAATGTAATTATCAAGATTATTGCATCTCTTACAATGTAACAATCAAGATGACTGCAACCTCTGAGTTTATATTACAGTGTAACAGTCAAGATGACTGCTCCCTCAGAGTTTATCTTATAATGTAATAATCAAGATGATTGAACCCTCTGAATTTATCTTATAATGTAACAATCAAGATGACTGCACCCTCAGAGTTTATCTTACAATGAAACAATCAAGATAACTGCACCCATCAGAGTTTATCTTACAATGTAATTATCAAGATGATTGCACCCTCTGAGTTTATCTTACAATGTAACAATCAAGATGACTGCACCCTCAGAGTTCATCTTACAATGTAATAATCAAGATGGCTGCACCTTCAGAGTTTATCCTACAATGTAACAATCAAGACGATTGCACCCTCAGAGTTTATTGTACAATGTAATAATCAAGATGGCTGCACCCTCCGAGTTTATCCTATAATGTAATAATGAAGATGATTGCACCCTCAGAGTTTATCCTACAATGTAATAATCAAGATGACTGCACCCTTAGAGTTTATCCTACAATGTGATAATCACGATGACTGCACCCTCAGAGCTTATCCTACAATGTAACAATCAAGATGATTGCACCCTCAGAGTTTATCCTACAATGCAATAATCAGGATGACTGCACCCTCAGAGTTTATCTTACAATGTAACAATCAAGATGACTGCACCCTCAGAGTTCATCTTACAATGTAATAATCAAGATGGCTGCACGCTCAGAGTTTATCCTACAATGTAATAATCAAGATGACTGCACC
This sequence comes from Meconema thalassinum, assembly GCA_946902985.2. NCBI lineage: Eukaryota > Metazoa > Arthropoda > Insecta > Orthoptera > Tettigoniidae > Meconema > Meconema thalassinum. The sequence goes on from OX336389.2 coordinate 1,455,810,034, forward strand.
CTCAGAGTTTATCCTGCAATGTAACAATCAAGATGATTGCACCCTCAGAGTTTATCCTACAATGCAATAATCAAGATGACTGCACCATCAGTGTTTATCCTACATGTAATAATCAAGATGATTGCACCCTCTGAGTTTATCTTACAATGTAACAATCAAGATTACTCCACCCTCCGAGTTTATCTTACAATGTAACAATCAAGATGAGTGCACCCTCAGAGTTTATCTTACAATGTAACAATCAAGATGACTGCACCCTCAGAGTTTATCTTACAATGTAACAATCAAGATGATTGCACCCTCTGAGTTTATCTTACAATGTAACAATCAAGAAGACTGCACCATCAGAGTTTATCCTACAATGGAATAATCAGGATGACTGCACCCTCTTAGTTTATCCTACAATGTAATAATCAAGATTACTCCACCCTCCGAGTTTATCTTACAATGTAACAATCAAGATGAGTGCACCCTCAGAGTTTATCTTACAATGTAACAATCAAGATGACTGCACCCTCTGAGTTAATCCTACAATGGAATAATCTAGATGATTGCACCATCAATGTTTATCCTACAATGCAATAATCAAGAAGACTGCACCATCAGAGTTTATCCTACAATGGAATAATCAGGATGACTGCACCCTCTTAGTTTATCCTACAATGTAATAATCAAGATGACTGCACCATCAGAGCTTATCCAACAGTGCAATAATCAGGATGACTGCACCCTCAGAATTTATCCTACAATGCAATAATCAGGATGACTGCACCATCAGAGTTTATCCTACAATTTAATAATCAAGATGACTGCACCTTCAGAATTTATCCTACAATGGAATAATCAGGATTACTGCACCCTCTTAGTTTATCCTACAATGTAATAATCAAGATGACTGCACCATCAGAGCTTATCCAACAGTGCAATAATCAGGATGACTGCACCCTCTGAGTTAATCCTACAATGGAATAATCTAGATGATTGCACCATCAATGTTTATCCTACAATGCAATAATCAAGAAGACTGCACCATCAGAGTTTATCCTACAATATAATTATCAAGATGATTGCACCCTCTGAGTTTATCTTACAATGTAACAATCAAGATGACTGCACCCTCAGAGTTTATCTTACAATGTAATAATCAAGATGACTGCTCCCTCTGAGTTTATCTTACAATGTAACAATCAAGTTTACTTTACCCTCGGAGTTTATGTTACAATGTAACAATCAAGATGATTGCACCCTCTGAGTTTATCTTACAATGTAACAATCAAGATGACTGCACCCTCAGAGTTTATCTTACAATGTAACAATCAAGATGATTGCACCCTCAGTGTTTATCTTACAATGTAAAAATCAAGATAACTGCCCCCTCAGAGTTTATCTTACAATGTTACCATCAAGATGATTGCACCCTCAGAGTTTATCTTACAATGTAACAATCAAGATGACTGCACCCTCAGAGTTTATCTTACAATGTAACAATCAAGAAGACTGACAGAGATCTGAATGTATCTTGATGACAATCGTTTTGTTAGAACTGCATAAACCGTATGTGATGTTTCCGCTGACTGTTTATAGGAACTAAGAATTGTGTTCCCCCTTCAATACTGTGGAAGTAATAGGCCACATTCCAATTCTATCAGTGCTTTTTATTTTGGACATATTCTTGAAATAACTTTCCTTATTACAGCATTACTGTATGGGCTAGTTATTGTTCCACAATCAAGTGTTCTTTGATTTCAATTCAAATACTCGGCTTTGAAGAGTTTTCTCTTTAATACCACTTTATATTGCCCGATACACAATTAACTCGGTTTAATTGAAATTTCATTCCTAACTCTTCAATTGAAATTTCACTTTACTCGATGTCTTTCTTGGCTCTGTTATGCTCTTCTTTAATGATCCCCAGACGTGTAAGTTAAAGGGTTCATTAAAGTAGCCTGTGTAGACGACACTAAAGTGGGTCGGACTTTAACTTCCCCTCGCCTCTTGACGTAACAACTGCCACCTTCTGTGGTCTGGGGGTACGTACTCAAACCCCAGTCCTAAGGGCCTTGGGTTCGATTCTAATCTCTGACAAGAAATTTTGTTCTGGTATGAGTAGGAACGGAACACACAGACCGTCGTCAGAGTAACTGAAGTGGAGTATGGGTTCGATTCCCAGTTCATATATTCTACAAGTGTTTTCCCGTGGTTCACGCATCACAATGACATCAGAATGACACAGGGTTTTCTTATGGTTTAATTTTAAGGAGTTTTTGTATTTGTTCGTGAACAATATAGCTGCAGATTGTCCATATATATTTTAATCCATTGATTTCATTTTTATGTGCCCGTTACATTTTAATGTTGTGTTGTAAATTTAGAAAAATAAGATTATTTCCATTTTATTAATTTTTTGATGGGAGTTTAATTCCTTCGTTATTTTAAATATTTTACTGAGGGTATCAGCCTAAACGCTTTCAAGCAGGAGTGTATTTATTACACATTATTAGCATCATCATTTATTTAATATTCATGTTCTTCATAGGGGATTGTACGCAGATAGATTGCCAGGAATATTTTTATATTTAAATTTGATTTTGTTCTTTTTAGTAAAATATACCAATATTATACCGTAGGTCATTTTTGATTACCCAAAGCCCTAGTATCTGGTTCAATAATTTTGACTGGACGTTTATTCGAATAGGGAGATATGAATTATTACGTATTTATATTTATTTGTATTTACAGTATATTATATTAACTACATTAGGAATAACATGGAATGGTATTTGAAATAATAATAGTTTGATTGGTGACTTTTATAATATTAGTATGTTGACGTCATTTTAAAGGCACATTCTTCTGTTGTTTACACAGGAATTGGATAAGTGGGTATAATTACATTAATGTTTTGAGAATGTATGAGAAATTGCTCCTTAATAGTTGCTTATGGATTATGTTCATCAAATTTGTTTGTTTTAGGAAATATTGCTTATGAGCGAAGTTCATTAATTATAAAGGTTTAATAAATGTTATACCTTTTATTATTAGATTTACTAGCATGTTAGAGATTTCAAGATACCGATATACACCGTCTCTGAAGCAACAGCAATCAAAGGAACTCTAAATCAATAAGGTTATTATTTTTATTATTACTATTTCCAAATTGACTTCATAATATTAAAACAGAGATTCCAAAACCAGTTCTCGGATTGCAAAACCCAGCCCGGTGCCGACTTAAACTCGACCACAATCTGGTTGTTATAAAATGCAGATTAAAGCTGAAGAAACAGAAGAAAATCCGAAGGCTAAACTGGTGAGATATAGACAAACAGAGAGAAGAGATCGTGCACGAAGGATTCAAGAGGAGCATAAGGGAAGGACTATTCAAGAAACCTAAACAATCTACCAGTACAGAGGAGTGGGCACTTTCAAGGAATGAAGTAACAAAATCCGCAGAAGAAAACATTGGTAGGAACTAAAGAATAGGTAGAAAACCTTGGATTACTGAGGATATACTAGAATTAATGGATGAAAGGCAGGAGCACAAAAACTAACGAGAATAGAAAGGGGGAGCAAAATACAGACATATAAAAAATAAGGTAAACAAGGTTTGGAAGGAATCGTAAGAAGAATGGTTGAAAGAAAAATGTTAAAGAACAGAAAATTGTTTCAAAGCATAGAAATTACAACCACAATATTTACAGAAATCAGACGGCTGCTATTAAAGTTGAAGAGAGAAGCTGGTATTCAGAAAGGTTTAAGGCAAGGTTGCAACTTATCACTCATACTCATCTATACATTGAGCAAGCAATGAAGGAAATGAGAGAGAAATTTAAAGTAGCAGTAAAGGATCAAGGTGAAATTATTTCAAGTCTGCGATTTGCTGATAACATCGTCGTCTTGGCCGATTCACCAGAGGATTTGAATGAGTTTCTGAACGGTATGAACTCAGTCTTGAAGAAAGAATTGCTCATGAAAATCTAAAAACGTGAAACATAAATAATGGAATGAAGCTGGAATAAATCGGAAACCATTATTGTCATAGAATTGGTGGGTGAAATGCTAAATGAAGTAGGAGCCTTCTGCCACCTGGGGATGCAAAATCAGCAGCGGTGAACAAAACATGAAAGATATAAAAAGTAGGTTGGCTCAAGCAAGGAAGGCATTTCTACAGAAAATAAATTTGTTGACATTATATATAGATTTAGGTATTAGAAAATAATTTTTGAAAGCCTTTGTGTTGAGTGTGGCGCCGTATGGAAGTGAAACGCGGACAGAAGGTGCAGCAGAAAAGAGGAGAATAGACGCATTTCGAACGTAGTGTTAAGAAGATTGATGAAGGCTAGATAGAGTAACAAATGGAGAGGTATTAGGCCGAGTGAGGGAGGAGGGATGTTTCTGGCAAGTGCTAAAAAAGAGAAGATATAGGTTGGTAGGGCAATCTCTAAGGCACCCAGGAATAACAAACTTACTTGTTAGTTAAGGAAGAATGGGTCGAGGAAATGAACTGTAGTGGAAGAATAAGGTTGGAATGTATTAAACAGTTTGACTCTGGTGTAAGGTGTGGTGCTTATGTGGAGATTAAACGATTAGTTCAGGACAGGGAGGGATTGAAAGGGGAAACATACAGTACCAGTAAACCGACTGAGGACTCAAATTAACATAACTATAATTATAGTTATTATTATTATTATTATAATTATTATTATTATTATTATTATTATTATTATTATCCAATATGGATTCATGTAAAACTGAACAGCTCTCATACGTGTAGTAACTGACTTAAGACCACGAAAATCTCACTACAGATTCGACCCCCAAATAGAGTAAACACAGTAGAACAGATGCAGTTGCATTGCAGGTTATCCATACACACCCAAGTTTACAGGGCAGTTAATAGAAAACTTTCCAGTCGGTCAACACAACACATTTGGGGCGAAAAGAAGTATTTAAATGCCCTAACCTGAAATAAATATTGCATGAGATATTTATCACCAAATTACACGCTTTATGTACATAAATGGGGGAATATTTAGTTAGATGACATTTCGATCGTCACGCAATCATCATAAGGTACGATGTTTATGTATTACGATGTCCAATTATATATACATTCCTTAGATTACAAAAGTGTGCATTTCTTACTTATTGAGAAAAATTTCAATAAAGGTGACTGTTGTCCGTGGGACAGGGCTACGCGGTAACACGTAACATAGACTTAATTTTGGAATTAAAATCCTGATACCATTAGGTAAATTATGAGCATATAAAAAACTACTATTTTGCTCATTTTTACATACGTTCCCCCTTAAACAACACACTACAGTTCGAGCGTGAAGCGATGTAACATAGACTTTTGTTCGTAATTTTTAAAATGCATTTCGCTTCTCAATTTCGGGAATACTAAAGCCATCTTTTGAGATATACTCGAACTACTTGCAGATACGTATTCAGAAAACATCGTAGATGTTTGTTCCGTGAATATCTTGAATTACACAAACATTACATAGACGTTTGTTCCCACATACGCCTCACTTGTGTAACGTGTCAATCTTATATACATATTATATTATTGCTCAGATGGTCTGATTGACAGCGGTATCTACGCTCTCTAACATGCAGCGCTAGGCCATGGGGCCAAGCGCTCTGTGGACTCGGTAGACGTGTGGGTTCGAGCCCCACCGTCAGCCGTCCTTCAAATGGTTTTCCGTCGTTTCCCATTTTCAACTTCAGGCAAATGCTGGGACCGTATCTTCTGACAGGCCACGGCCGCATCCTTCCACATCCTTGTCCAGATTTATTCACCATCATTCATTTCATCTCTCTCATTCACATCTCTCATGCAGTTGGCATCAGGAAGGGTATCCGGCAGTAAAAACCATCCGCCACAAAGACTTTCATCGCATTTCATCCCCGGCCCCATTGGAAAACGGGAATAATAAGGAGTAGACACTCAATACATTGCTCAGTTGGTCTGAAAGACTTCTACACTTGTTCCGTTATTATTAATGTGGTTTAAGTATGTTACCCGTTAACTTTTGACTTGTTATTGTGACGAACTTGAGGTATGATGTTGTCTATATTTAGTTATTTCTGATTCTATTTCAAACACTCCGATTTAAACTGGTGGCCTATTGTGGTGTGGTTAGTTTGTATATGTAGCGGATACAATGCACTTGAGTTGAGTAAGCTTAAGTAAACTTAGCTGGTATTTGAATCTTTGGTCTCATACGGCACCCCGTTATCGTACACTACTTGCCTTGAACTGGTTGCCGCAAACTCCGAAAGATTCCTCGTTAATATAATGTGGTGCTATCTACTTGTTATTCCCTGGACTGTTTTACTAATGGTACGCTTAAGTGATGAGGATGTTGAAAAGGTCTACGAAGAAATAGATGACATTCTGAGGTATATCAAAGGTGATGAAAATGTTATAGTAATGGGAGATTGGAATGCTGTGGTAGGAAAAGGGTGAGAAGGGAAGATAGTAGGAGATTTCGGATTAGGTGAAAGGAATGATCGAGGAAGCAGGCTGATGGAATTCTGCACCGAACATGAGTTGGTCATAGCTAACACCATATTCAATAACCACAATAGAATAATATACACATGGATGAGACCAAGAGATACAGGGCGTTACCAAATCGACTTCATTATGGTCAAGCAGAGGTTCCGAAACCAGATTTTGGATTGTCAAACATATCATGGTGCTGACATAAACTCTGACCACAATCTGGTTGTAATGAAATGCAGGTTAAAGTTGAAGAAACTGAAGAAAAGTCAAAAGCCAAAAAGGTGGGCAATAGACAGACTGAAAGTAAAGGATGTAAACGAAAGATTCAAGAAGAGTATAAAGGAAGGACTAATCAAAACCCCTAAACAAACTTCAATTGCAGACGAATGGGCACTTTTGAAGAATGAAATAACAAAATCCGCAGAAGAAAACATTGGTAGGAAAGAAAGAATAGGTAGAAAACCGTGGATCACTCAGGATATACTAGAATTGATGGATGAAAGGCGGAAACACAAGAATCTAAGAGATGAAAAGGAGAAAACAGAATACAGACGTCTGAGAAATGAGGTTAACAAGAAGTGCAAGGAAGCGAAAGAAGAATGGTTGAAACAGAAATGTGCAGGTATAGAAAATTGTCTGAAATTAGGAAAAGTAGACACAGCTTATCGAAGGATTAAGAATACTTTCGGGGAAAAGAAGACTAAGTGCTGTAATATTAAGGATACAAATGGAAAGCCTCTAACAGACAGGGAAGAAAAGGTTGAGAGATGGAAAGCTTACATAGAGTGCTTGTATAAGGGAAAGGAGATTGAGAATCATGTAATGGAAAGGGAGGAGGAAATTGATGAGGATGCAAAAGGAGATTTAATATTGAGATCAGAATTTTACAGAGCATTAGAGGTCTTAGGCAGGAACAAAGCACCAGGCATAGATGATATACCGATTGAGTTGCTACGCTGCATAGGAGATGAAGGTCTGATCAGTTTATTTCACTTGGTGTGTAGGATTTATGAGACAGGTGAGGTACCCCCTGATTTCAAAAAGAATGTTATCATCCCTACACCAAGGAAAGTGGGAGCTGACAGATGTGAGGATTACCGTACGATCAGCTTGATTACTCATGCTTCAAAGATCCTGCCTGGAATAATTTACAAGAGGATTGAAAGCCAGATAGAAACGGAGTTGGGTGAAGACCAGTTTGGTTTCAGGAGAAATGTAGGAACAAGGGAATCTGTACTAAGTCTTAGGCTGATTTTGGAAGGTCGAATAAGGAAATATAAGAGAACGTTCATGGCATTTGTAGACTTAGAAAAGGCTTTTGATAACGTTGATTGGACTAAATTGTTTGACATTTTGAAATCTATTGGAATAAAGTACAGGGATAGGAGGGTGATATACAATCTATACAGAAACCAGACAGCAGTCATTCGAGCTGAAGGACATGAGAGAGAAGCTGGTATTCAGAAAGGTGTAAGGCAAGGCTGCAACTTATCACCCATACTTTTCAATCTTTACATTGAACAAGCAATGAAGGAAATTGGAGAAAAAATTAAAGTGGGAGTGAAGATTCAAGGAGAAATAATTTCAACTCTGAGATTTGCTGATGACATCGTCATCTTGGCCGACAAGCCTGAGGATTTGAATGAGTTTTTGAATGGTATGGATTCCGTCTTACGGAAGGAATTCATGATGAAAATTAATAAATGTAAAACAAAAATACTGGAATGCAGCCGAAATAAATGAGAAACCTCTATGGAGATCAAATTGGCAGGTGAAAAGCTGAAGGAAGTAGGAGACTTCTGTTACTTAGGAAGCAGAATAACCAGTGATGGACGAAGCAAAGAGGATATAAAAAGTGGGTTGGCTCAGGCAAGGAAAGCCTTTCTACAAAAAGGAATCTGTTGACATCGAATATAGATTTAGGTATTAGGAAGTCATTTTTGAAAGCCTTTGTCTGGAGCGTGGCGCTCTATGGAAGTGAAACTTGGACTATTGGTGCAGCAGAAAAGAGGAGAATTGAAGCATTTGAAATGTGGCGTTACAGGAGAATGATGAAGATCAGATGGGTAGATAGGGTTACAAACGAAGAGGTATTAAGGCGGGTGGGAGAGGAGAGATGTTTCTGGCGACTGCTAATGAAGAGAAGAGATAGGTTGGTAGGACACATACTAAGACACCCAGGAATAGCAATCTTAGTTATGGAAGGAAGGGTCGAGGACAAGAACTGTAGGGGTAGACCAAGGTTAGAATATGTTAAACAGATTGCCTCGGATGTAGGGTGTGGCAGCTATGTAGAGATGAAACGATTAGCTCAGGACAGGGAGGCATGGAGATCTGCATCAAACCAGTCAAAAGACTGAAGACTCAAACAACAACAACAAGTGCTGCCGGCGCCATCTGTTGTTGTTTCTTCAAATCTTGCTTGGTTTAATAAGAATAGTTCTTGAGCCTGCAATGCCTGAACCTGTGATGATGTATGCTAACGGTTCAGGACAATCTCAACTGTTAACGACCAATCTCTTCCCCAACTCGCATAAACAAATGAGTCCTCTTTAAGCACAACATGCCTATTTTAATTCGTTAAAACTGCCTAACCTAGGTCTTGGTTTATTGAAAATATATCACAATGTACATCCTTCCTACTTAGCATTTTCCCCATTATATTGAATATCACCCATTTTGATATTTATTGCCTTGCTTCTTACATTATGCTGTTTCCGTTCTATTGACGAGAGTATTGCCTAATAGTGTGAATAGGGATGAACTCTCCAAAAATGTTTGTTCTTTTAGATTATTATTGCGTTGTTAACTTTAGTTAAATGGATTTCTATTGCTTTTTATGTTATGTTCCCTACCTTTTGTTTCGTAGGTACGTTTCTTAGGTCTGTTTCTATATTTGTGAAGCTATGTCCGGTTTCATACATTTTTCTCACACTGCTGAGTGTTTCTTGTTTTTAATTGCATTTCTGTGTTCTGTTTCTTGGCATGACAATAATTACACCCCTGATTTTGAGAATGGATCTTGTTTATTTGAATTGTTATTAAGAAGATTCTAACCAAGTGTGTTATTTGTTCTGAATGGTATTTTCATTCCTTGCTTTTTAATAGAATTGGTGATTTTTTACAAGTTTGGGTTCGCAAAATTGAAACGCGTGAACTTAATTACATTAATGGTTGGCGTTTGTAATACATTATCTTTTGTCCCATGTCTTAGTATTATTTGATCTCTCTTATTGAGTATAAAGTGGGTTTCTTAAGTCATTTGTTTTATGCTTTTAATTTCTTTGTTGTAGTTATATTTGCCATAGGTATACTTAAGGCCCTGTGAAACTTTGAGTTGAAACCCGCTTGTTTATGTGCGCTTGGGTGGTTTAAACAATTATCAATAGTGTGTTATGTTTGCGGAAGATCGACTACGACAGGTTATTGTTCGACTGTTCGATTGTTTCATCGAGGTTACTTACGTTTCGCTCAAATTCTGATCTCTTGGTGAATTTGATAGATTGGTGCAAAGTTTTGATGGCTTGTAAGATAATTTCTACATTGGCATTTCGGTATCATAAGCCTACGACATCGTCTACGAATCCATGCCATTGTATAACCCCTTTTGCGTTATTGTCTATCAGAAAATTGTTTTCTGTGCTCTTTATGATAATATTCGCAACTAGTCCAATCGCTAACCCATTTGTCGGATCGTATATTTTGTTGTTGAATTGAAAACGTTTTGCTTGAGTGCGATTTTCAGCAATTTTACTGGCTCATTTGTTTCTTTTGTCGAGTTACTCAATTTAAGTTATCTTCTATTACCTGTACTTTGATGGCTTCGTTAGAACCACCCTGTCCTTTAAAATGTTAAACAGTTCTTTGCTTAGTCTGTAATTCGGTACATTTCAGCATTCGATGAGGGCAATTTTTATTTCATATCCAGTATTTTTGTTCCTGCTTCGACTCAATTTATCACTCGTTTTATTTGATTTTGAAATTTATTGGTGGGGTCTTTTTCTATATCATTAATTCCATCCGTGTTCACGAAATCCAATGTTTTGTAAATTTTATCCGCGTTATCCATAACAACAGTGATGCTTTCTTTATCTTATTTTGTGATTATTGGGTCTCACTTGGTTATTTTCTGTTTCAATGAATTTACCAGATTCCCTTTTGTTATGCTGATTTTGTTGTTACTGTTACTTTCGCGCTTAGTTTCTTACAGGGCTGATGTGTAAAAGCCCTAAAAAGGACAAAACAACAAACCTAGGGTAGGGGCAGATGACCTCGATGTTCGCCCCTCAAAGCAAGAACCACCACCACCATTGAAGGTCTTGGTGTAAGCTCCCCCCTTCTCATGGCTCACTCCACACTCCCACCCCGTAGGTGGCAGCAATCCCCATGCTAGTGTACTAATCATTGGGTGATAGCTTCTGGCTAAGATATTGCTCCACTGAACGCCTCCCTCCCTTCTCTCCCCCCCCCCCCCCCCCCCCCATGCGAACTCTTTACCAGCGCAAGATTTGATGACAGCCGTGCACTGGTCTGGACAAGAACTTGAACCCCGTTTGCAGATCATGTACAGCTATTCATAGGTAGTTATTGTATTGTGCTAGACCTGAGCGTAATCATAAGCGTGCAACACACAACTTCATAATTCCATAACCTACCATAATTGGCGCTTGCACTAGCCTTGCCTACCTTCTACGAATTATAAGATTCCTCCCTGTGCTGCTGAGCTCTGACTAGTTCTCCGAGAGTGCTCTGCTGAACAGCACTGGTCTGATGCATTGATCGCTTGGGTGAAGGTTAACGTAAGCGAGTCACATATCAGTTGGCTACATGGAAGATTTTCCAATTGCAAATCTAAGTACGTCATCAACATTTGGTCAAGTTCAGTGTTGGGTGTCATTGGTACGTTAAAGTAGTATATTTATTACACCGATCTTTCGCGAGGGTGAGCCATAGTCCGTATTGATAACAAAATATAGCAGAAATATGGTTGATTTGTTTGTTCCTCCATTGCTGTTTAACCTCCAAGTTGGTCCTAGCGTTATTTATTTCGAATAGTTCCTCGTCCGGAGACTGTCAAAAGGACAAAGCGTATTACACTTCATTATTTTTGTTTTATTTATTAACATGTGAAACTGTCTCATAAACAAAAAATCAAATACGAAATGTTAAAAATAATAATTATTATATTTGTGCTCTTGGTCACGTGCTGTTCCTAGCTGCTATCATACAGATGGTTTCGTAAGACAGCCACAGAATTTTTAAGAGTGAAGATGTTGTTTTTAAAGGTTTATACTGTATATTCAATAGGAACTTTCTAATCGTTCTTCTTGCATCCGTTACCGATTAGTACCTTTCCCTGTAGCACTCTGTAGTGTGACCGTTTGACCGAAGTCCCACGTGCACACGAGCATGAATTTCAACATCCGCCGAGCATAAGACTAAAAAAAAATCTCGGGGTCAAACTGAGTATAGCAAAACAAAATTTTAATCAAAAATCAGCCGGACAGATATCCAAATTCACACTCCATAAAGGATGGAAGGCAGTGCAAATAATTTGTGAATAACCCCAATTTCTTAAAATACCTCAGTTTAATTTAACTGTCTGCTGGTCCTATTAGAATACAATGATCCCCAGGGAGAAATCTAAAATTCCAGTCCTGAAAAATAAAGACATCCTACGCTCCCCCTGGGCCCCTTATCTACATACAAATTTTAGAACGCATGCCTTGAAGTGGCGGTGGGGCTTGCGTGCTCTGACAACCTCGAGAGCTATGCCGGCGGTAGCTTAGCTACTGGTAGGGCCTCCCATGCCGGACAGGTCTTCGTGAGGTAGGAGCCAGACTAGAAGGGATACCCTGGTCCTCCAGGTTGGGGGTTAGGCGTAAGGCTAACAACCTTACCCTGTAAAAAATCTTCTTGTTCAGAAACGCCAACAGTATGCCTCGGACTCGGACGGAAATAATGGAAACAGACCTAAGCTTGGTATTTCGGATTTGAGATTTGGTTTATGGAATGTAAGAACTCTGGCAACACCAGGAAAATTGGATTTAGTTACCAAGGAACTAGAAAAGTATAACATAGATCTAGTTGGTCTACAAGAGACAAGATGGCCATTAAATGGCCAAATTAACTCCAATAGCTATACCCTGTACTATAGTGGCTGTGATAATGGAAGTTACCATGCGGGTGTAGGAATTGCCATAGCCAAGAAATTTTTAAACACCTTAATTACGTTTGACCCAGTCAATGAAAGAATGTGCTATATGCGATTAAAAGGAAAGTTTCATAATATTTCTATAGTATGTTTTTATGCACCCACTGAGGAGGCAGAGGACGATGTTAAAGACTCTTTCTATGATAGTTTAGAACAACTGATGACAACCCTACCCAGCTATGACATAAAATTGTTTTTGGGAGATGCAAATGCAAAAGTTGGTAATGAAGAAATATGGAAACAGTACACAGGAGGCAACAGCCTTCATAATATTTCCAATGATAATGGACAAAGGCTAATCAGCTTTGCTAGTGCCAAAAACCTTAAAATTATGTCCACTCACTTCCCTCGAAAAGATATTCATAAAGCAACATGGGTATCTCCTAATGGCATAACAAAAAATCAAATTGACCATGTTTTAGTGGAAAGTAGACACAAAAGTAGCATCGTAGATGTAAGAAGCAGGAGAGGTGCAGAATGTGGAACAGATCACTACCTAGTCATTTTCAAACTTAGACAAAAACTATGTATAGTCAAAAGAGTGAAACAAACTACAGCTCCAAAAATTAATATCAAAAGGCTTACTGATCAAACTATAAAAAATGATTTTAAACTGAAGCTAACCAACAGATTCCAAATTTTAGATCAACAAGAATCAGAACAAACGGTAGAGGAAAAATGGCAAAAAATAAAGGATTCTATCACAACAATCGCCGAAGAAGTTGTAGGCTATCGAGAGGGTACAAAAGGAAAAAAACCTTGGTTTAATGAGGATTGCCAAAGATTAATAGACGATAGATAAAGAGCAAAAAAGTTGATGCTTACCAAACAAACTCTAACCAACAAACAACATTACAAACAGATAAATAGGGAGACTAACAAAACATTACGAGCAGCTAAACGGAACTTTGTGAAAGATCAGCTAAGAAAAGCAGAAGAAGATAGCAACAAAAATAATACAAGAGAATTTTTTCGCTTTGTCAGATATTTTAAACAAGGGTACAAGGCAAGATCAGTAGGAGTAAAAGATAGGAATGGCAATGTTGTTTGCAACCAAACAGAAGTGCTAGCAACTTGGAAAAAATACTTTGAAGACCTCTTAAATTGTGAAGAAGTGGCAACAAACATTGAAGAGGAATTGTACCTAAATGTCCAGCCAAAGATTAACCCTCCTACCTATGAAGAAGTTGAAAAGGTAGTTAAAAGTTTAAAAAACAATAAAGCCCCTGGAGAGGATAACATAATAGCAGAACTTCTTAAAGCAGGTGGAAGCCCTTTGCTAAAAAGGTTACATAACTTAATTGTAGAAATCTGGGAGAAGGAAGAAATCCCAGTAGAATGGAAGATGGCAGTAGTAGTTCCGATTCACAAAAAGGGAGATAAATTCGAGTGCAATAATTACCGAGGGATATCATTAATAAGCAGCGCATATAAAGTATTCTCAAGAATAATCTACAACAGACTAGCATGTTATACAGAAGAAATTCTTGGAGATCACCAAGCAGGATTTAGAAGCCAAAGATCTACAACAGACCAAATTTTTGTCTTAAAGCAAGTAATCTCCAAATATTGGGAGTTTAACAAAACAGCCCATCTTCTTTTTGTAGATTTCAACAAGGCATACGATAGTGTCAATATGAAACAAATGTGGAAATACATGCAGCGGAATGGAATACCAGAAAAACTTATCACTATGGCAAAACTGTGCACAGAAGGGTCCAAATGCAAAATTAGAATCAATAATGAATATACCGAAGAATTTAATGTCAACACTGGAGTAAGACAGGGAGATGGACTCTCGCCTTTAATATTCAATTTAGCTTTAGAAGAAACATTGAAACGAGTAAACCAGCTCCACCCAGGCCCTGAAGTGGGAACCAAGATAAACATATTAGCTTATGCTGATGACATAACACTCATGGCAGAAAGCGAATACGATCTAAAAATACTCACAGAAACCCTTATTGATGAAGCCAAGGAGGTAGGTCTAATGATAAATGAACAAAAAACAAAATATCTAGTTGTAGGAAGGAATGCAGCACAAGTACAAAAACCCTTAACAGTTGCTTCATACGCTTTTCACAGATGTACTGAGTTCAGATATCTGGGAATTATCATAGACCAGAATAATATGGAAGAAACAGAAATAAAATCAAGAATTCTCAGTGGCAACAAAAGTTATTGGTCTCTGCAAAATCTCTTAAAGAGTAAAATTATATCTAGAAAAACTAAAGTGAGAATTTATAAAAGCATTATACTTCCTGTTGTCACGTATGGCTCAGAAATCTGGGTATTGTCCAAGCAAACTGAAAGGAAATTAGTAACTTTTGAAAATAGAATACTACGACGCATTTTCGGACCGATAGTAGAAAATGGCCAGTGGAGAATTAGAACAAATAAGGAATTGCGGGATCTCTACAAAGAACCGGATATCGTCGCCCGTGCCAAAAGCCAAAGACTACGCTGGGCTGGTCATGTACATAGAAGAAGTAGAGAATTGAATTTAAGGGCAGTTTTGGAAGGTGTACCCAGAGGAAGGCGACCATTGGGACGACCGAGACTTCGCTGGTGGGACCAAGTTCAAAAAGATATGAGAAAAATCGGAGTCACGGAGGACATAATGGATGACCGAGAAAGATGGCGCCGTGCTGTTGGCGAGGCCAAAAACCTGCTCAGGTTTGAGTGGCCATCTAGGTAAGGTAAAATAAAGCATTTCCAGCCTCTAACCAAGAGTAAATTCACTATTTTCAAAATATTAACTTTATGTATGAGAAAATCATTAGTCCATCTCAGCATCTGTTTCAATTAATTATTTAAACTGTACAATTATCACTGATGTGCAGGACAATATCAGTCCATCCTGACACCATGATTTTAATATTTACAAAAGTATCACTTGAATCAAATTTTCCAGAATTGTTTCAACCTTTGCGGGGAAATTCACACGTCTTAAACTCATTTCAGGGAAGTCACATTCCCAAACGATATGAAATCAAAATCATAAACCCCATGACAGCATTTATCAAATTTAAACTTTGACTGAACTTCCGACATTTTTCCACAATGTCACCATAAATAAATTTTATTCACCATTTCACATATAATTTAAATCCTCTGATTAAATTGCTTCGATTTAATTTCTTTGATAATATTCATATAATTCAATTTATTTATGTTAATCCTTTCAATTTAATTCATTGTAAAAAAAATATTTAGAATAATCCAAACTGGTATTTTATGAAGTTTAATGTATCCACAAATTCAACCAGCTATCAGCTTACAATTTTTAATACTTCAACCAATCTCTAGACAAAATGCCTCTCATGCTGTCAATACGTTAAATAGGACACGGTAAGGCCTTCAGCAAAAACTAGGACGAGACATCAACTTATTTATATATAAACCACTACACCATGTGGGCGACTATACAGCAGTCTAGGACTGTAGAATTTCACAGACGATAGGCCACTAGCTTCCCATATGAGCGACTATATTGTCCTCATTTTTAATCATATTTGAGCATGGAGCAATTATTTGACCCTCAAAACTCAACTTTATAAACATCCTTTATTAATTCATATTTTATTTTCACTTAACATTTGACTATTATATTCTTATTTTTATAATGACCCCTCAGCTACGCAGGCTGGGTTCAATGGCTTCTAAGCAACCAACACATGAGATCATGCTCTCCTTCACAAAATCTAACTATCTCGGCCTTTCGCATAGGTGTAATAAACTTTTAATGTCTGCCCCAACACACTCGTGTTAAACTGTCGCATAATTCCAATACATAATTCCTCATTTTATACAAAATTCGTATATGAATGACCTTCCACTCCCAGTATCAAAGATCACGCTTTCATGCCGAAACTCCCATATTATCAACTACGATCCATTATTCCTCCAAATAATAACCGCTATTTTTACCAGGAATTATTATTATTATTATTATTATTGGAAAATGTTCCAAACAATATAATCATTTATATATTATTATTATCATTATGGCTTGACTATCAGTCATACAGCCTTCCGATATCATATCTCAACTTCATTTACAACGAAAAATATTTTACATTTATTTTGAATTCGAATATAAAAATTTATAAATTCACAGAAAATTTCGAACTATTATTCCATAATATTTAAACGTAATGTAGCTATCCACATTCCTCATCTATCAACATATTCAAAAGAGAAACTACTAACAAAGTCGAGAAAATATTATAAACCATTTAATTTTGAACAAATCCAAATATTATTTCATAGTTCCCTAAGATAAGGTTTAGGCGTGGGATGGTGTAAAATATCTTCCACACAATAGTCTACTGCTATATCGAAGCTCATCATGTTGACATCCCAAACGCACTAGATTTCCATCAAAGAGATCCATTCGAAATAAATTGGCTGATTAATCTTCAAATGTACTATAACATCTTGAAATAAATATCCAGAAGCAGAAACCTACTTAGCAGACAGTATAGTCGAAATTGAGAATGCAATACACTAGCAACTTAATAATAAAGTTGGCTTACATTGTGAAGATCTTGTATGAAGAATCCTTCTGACGTAGATTCCATGTAGGCCGGTTGGCAAACGTTCTTTCCAGTGAACAGATGTTCCGAGTCCCACCTCGCCTACACTCCATTATTCCGGAAGATGTTCCCAAAAATCCCATGACATCTCACCTGCAGTTCTTTTAGTTCTTCATGGTGACGGTCCGATCTATCATTTTCAAACAACTATGATGCATGTCTGGCAACATAATGTTATAAATATTCGAGTCCCAATCTAACACTTGCAGCTTTGTGCCACAGAAAACTTCCTAACTCGACTGGTACACTTCCCGTTCTAGAATATCTACACCGGGTCCAAAATCATTTTCAACCATAACTGTTGGTTCGATCCTCGCGTACTGTACTTGCTTTTGGCCTTGATGTTTGAATCGATACACTGACAATCTTAACAGTGGTTTACGTAGCATGCTAGTACCATTTCTAGTTTCTAGGCTAGATTCCCTATATGAGTAAGGAATTCCCCAAAACTTTGCACACATCAAAGCAATGGCTTGCCCATCTGGCCTATTTATGATATATGGATTTTAAGGCCCACATCATAGTCGTTGATTGCCTTCCAACTCTTTTAGACTGGTATCTTCAAACACACTATCTGCCAAGCATGTAGACCCTGAGCGCGCGGTGTTAGTAGTCATACAGTCAAGCCTCACCTCCTCACATGTTGCGTGCAGCCTAACTTCCGTCAGCCACTCCGATGTAAAACATAATCCTTGCGCCTTGGATTCTTCATCTCCAATATCTTATGATCCAAACGACGGATTCTCTTGATCTCTTCGGTATTTTTCCCAGTAAAGAGTACTGCACGTTCCCCCGATGTTTTGGTGGTTCAACCTCTTCACATTAAAACTCGTAAATATACCATATGAGATCTATCATATCGAAGCTCTCTCCATCTAGTGTAATCTTGATGAAACGAAATACCTCAGCTCCGCGCGTTCTTCAGACAGTTGGTTCATCAAAGAAAAACAAACAGTGGCCCTCATCTAAATGGTCACAGTAGAGACTCTATCGAATGGCTGGGCCCAAGATCACTCTGGTCTTCGAATGTGGTTTAAAACTTTATGATGTTGATGGGTATGTTACTTCACTCAGCCGCCAAGTCAGACAATTAACCCATTTTCTCGAAGCGTCTGTGCTATCATTCACCTAATTTGATGAGGTATAATAATTCTCAGTGCCTCGCCTTGTGGGCAAATTCCCAAGACAAAAGGCAAGAGATTCGTTCTGTCTGAGGAAACGCCGGCAGCATATACCGTACCGTCCTGGGACCTACTTGGAGTGTTTTGATTGTAGAGTACCTCAATCCGGAATTAAATTAATGACAGGACTCTTACTAATCAGTCACTCTACCACGAGGTTTATGGAAGTTCGACTGATCGCACCACCATTGACAAATAAGTCCAGTACTCATATCTCGACTCTACCAAGTACTGTAATTCTGATGGTTTTGTTTCAGTTGAGGGACTTGGACATCGTGATCATTCAATCCCGTGTACTTGTGTGTGGGTGAAGTTTTGTCTGATAATCTGTGGAATTATGATGACTGTACTCGAGTGTGTATTTGTTACTCACGTGAGGAATGAGGTGGCCATGGCCTTAATTTAGGACCATCCCGGCATTTGCCTGGAGTAGAAATGGAAAATCACGGAAATCCACTTCCAAGATGGTTGAGGTGGAAATCGAACCCGCCTCTTCTCAGTTTTGCCTCACGAGTCTGAGTGTACATCGTTCCAGCCATCAGACCAGAATTTTATTTCCTGGGCAAAGCCGGGAATCGAACACGGATCTCAGGGATGACAGCCAAGAATGCTAGCCACTACACCACGAGGTGGTCTACTGTAATTCTGGTTTGATGGTTGGGGCAAGGTACTTAGAGCCTCGTGAGATGGGGTGGGTACGATATCCAGTTTCTACACATGCCCATGTCCAAGGTTTTGATGACCACATTTCCCCTAAATGAAATAACAACTCGAAGCTAGGAACAAACCGACCACCTCGTTGTGTAGTGGCTAGCATTCTTCGATGTCACCCCTGAGATCCATGTTCGATTCCCGACCATGCCAAAAAAAAATATTTCTGATTTTAGCGTCCGAAAAGTGAGCGTCCTGAAATGTTAGAAAAATAAATTTAGCACTAACGCTACTGATGCCTCGAATAAGATATTCCTTTTCTGCCAAGTTTCCCATTAATTGTACAATAAATTCCTGAGTTACTAATTCGTGTACTTAAATAGTATGCCTAGCCACCATCTTGAATCTATGGAGTCACTGGTCGTTTGCTCTGGACAACGAAGCAACATAAGATTCTTATATTGTTACTAAATTTTGTTATTGCTGCTCTAGGATACCAAAAGTTATTAATTTATTTGGAAATTTCAAGATGGCCATCTTGCGCTCTATTCAGTGCGATAGTCATCGAACTAACACATGTGATAGCTCTAATATTATACTCACCTCTTGCCAAGATTCGTCTTGATTACCCAATATCATTCGGAGATGTCAATATTAATGTTCTAGTATTTCGCACAGCCGCCATCTTGAGTGAATGGAGGGTCTGTTCTTTTACCTTAGTCATACAAGGTCACATATAGGCTACGGCCCTACCATATCACTAAATTTCGTTACAGTAGCTCTTAATTCTTAATAGTTATTTATTTTTATATTTTATAATATCAAATATGGCGGCTGCACGTAGCATATAGCATCATTTTCTTATCACTTTGGCAACAGAGGGTCCTAATATAAGTTATAGTAATTGTTGCCTGAAGGGGCAGAACAGCTAGGTCATATACCCCGGTCCTAATATAAAACTATCTGCCAAATACTCTGAATATTGATTTATTGGATCATAAGTTATGGATTATAATACTTGCTTAATACACGCGGCCGCAATCTCAAAATGATTTGGCTGATGACCCTGTAGTTTGGGCTCCAGACATAAATGTATACTTTTAGAAAACTTGGTATGGATCCGATGATTGGTTTAGTCGTAATTTGATTTAACCATTGAACATTTGGGCGAACACCATTTTGTTTTCGTTAAGATAGCAGCGATATAAAACATGGCACTGAGGTGTCCTTGCTAGTGCTACCTCTGTACCAAATTTGGTTCAATTTGGTTTCGGCATGTTTGAGTTGACAGGGGGACCATCATACACTGATACACACACAGACAGACACACGGACATTTGGCCCATGGGGGAGAGTGGGTCAAAACAAGGTACTTAATAAACAAAGTGGCATATCTTATGAAATTGTTGTACTAATGTGTTAAATTTTTAAGGCCTAGTTGTATAATATATCTACTTACAAATGGTAATGAAGAAAATAGTTTATAAAAGCCTAACCGTAAATTGTTTATTTATATAAATGTTTGTCCAGTACCCCGTTTTATCAGACGAGTTGGATAAAACAGGGTACTGGATTTAAAACGAACATTACAAAATAGAAATACATTTTACAAACATTGAAATTCACATCATGTACAAAAATCGCATTTATACGGTTCATCATCTTCATCATCAATGCCGGCACAATGTTCATGAGCCCATTTGGCATATTTCCATAGTTGGTGCTGTGA
The DNA here is from genome assembly GCA_946902985.2 of Meconema thalassinum. NCBI lineage: Eukaryota > Metazoa > Arthropoda > Insecta > Orthoptera > Tettigoniidae > Meconema > Meconema thalassinum. The sequence continues at coordinate 1,455,830,918 of OX336389.2, forward strand.
TATGATATTTTAATCAACATACATGAACGTTGGGATGCATAATAACCACCCACGTAATTTTAAATTTAACTTTTCATTGTAATTATTTTGATATCAATTTATATGGAAGGAGAGGGTAATTTATTATGTTTATATTCAATTGGAGCTAATGGAAGATTTTCGATATACGAATACCATAAATTTAACGCGAGGGAAAGATTGAGCAGGAAGCCGAGATTTTAAGTCATTTAGGGAGACAGAGTAGATGTCGCAACTCAAGTTATTCTCGACCATAGGAACAGCGGGGCGCTTTCCCAGAATTCGAGCAGACAAGGACTGACGCCTCTCTGAGGCGCTATTCCACGAACTTGGTTCATGTGAGGTCAAGCTTACTGAGGACAAGAGAAACTAGGCTTTCAACGTACAGCATATCCTTATTTGGCTATAAGACCTGCAATTTTCAGAATCGGATCCACGCTACCCCTGAGAAAATCAGAACGTTGACGACAACCCAATTTGATGGAGTGGGAGACTTGGGGACAGCATCGCAAGAAGAGATTGGCCTAGGACCACGTGTGATGGGTGGTGGGGAGAGGGATATCGAGAACTTTTATAAGACTCAAGCCAGGGACGGAGAGTCACTCTATTTGATTCTTTTTCTTTAATCAGACTCGATTATCATGTTAATGGTCAGTCTAGTCTACTTTTGAGCATCCCTGAGCTCATAAACTATTACAGTTGCAATATGCAGGGAACATATCTCGTTCACGCATATTGATGATAACAGTTGTGTCTTTGGCTGTTGTCATAAATGGGATTCTTGAAGCTAGTACTTCATCTCACGCAACGCTATAAATTTACATATCAAGAATTTTCAAGAAAATGATGGCGCTCTCGTACAGAAGACAACAGATTTGCTCGAGGTTGAGCATATCCTGCCATGAATTCAGCACTGGTGAGCGTAGATGACATTGTGACATATCTCTCTGTTTTTCTTTCCAAATTAATCCATCTTTCTTTGGGCAAAGTAACTGTAAAATCATTTTAATTCTGCAATAAGTTAAAGTAATATGTCCCTGCTTCGTCTTGATTTAGCCCCCACGTTAATAGTCAAGTCTACGTCTTCCATTAGCATGTGTTTTAAAGGTGATCCTTTTATTATAATTGAATTCAATTTCATTAAATTCAGTTTCCGTGTTAAATCCTTGTAGATAGAATTAGCTATCCTCTCTGCTGTCCTCTCTTAGTGTATATCATTTGGTTAGAAGCTGGATGTTTTCCCACGAGCTGAGTTAAAGAGAGTCTATATAGCTGAGGTAAATAATGGTAAGTCTGATTATAGGTATATTTCGATGTCCTAATGGCAATTGGACACGATGGCGCCCACCAGGTATAAATGTCTATAGTGGTTTTACTACAGTACTTCAGGTGAATGACCATTACTTATAGTCGGCCAACTGTGGAACTTGTTGTGGTGCAGATTCACTCCCATCAGGAGAATAATAACCATCACATTTGTACGCCCAACGCGAGGCCGAAAACCAGTGGTATTTATAGAGAGAGGAAAGGTTTTATTTATTTCTGTGCAGTGTGTGGTTTTTGGGGGATATATATATATATCCTGTGTGCTGTGTCATAATGTCGGGTGAAGAGGAAAATATGAAACTTAGAAGCGGTCAGGTTACGAGGGGTGAGGAGAGAGAAAGGAATGTGGAAGCTATTAATGAGGGCAGTCCGGAAGGGAAATAGCTCAATGGAAATAACGGAGGTATTTCCAAGGAGTTGAGCTGATAAGGAAAGTGTTCAGAGTGGCGTCGCGAAAAAAAAGCGCACTGCGAAAAATGCGCAGTGCGAAGAAAGCGCACAGCCAACCCTTTTGGAGTTACAAAAGGAATCCCGTCCCTATCTTCTTAGAAATAAGGAGTGTTACGCACACAGAAAATAAAAGTTTAATTCATTAGTTTCTGATTCCCATCACACTTTATCCAGGCTGTGGACTGGCTAAATGATTAATTGCTAAATAATTTTAATCATTTAGGCGTGTTTAAAATCAGCATGAGTATAGCTTCTTCAATGTTAACTTTTAAAATAAATTTACAGTTTTAAAGTATACTTAGGCTTGTTTGAAATCAGCATTAATGTAGCTTCGTCAATATTAACTTTATACTATTTACATTCTTTTCGGGTCTAGGTTTTCTTCTTGAAAGAAGGTCTAGCCAAGTTTTTGTAGATATGAAACTGTCTTTAAACACGCTTTGATGTCACAATTTTCTTCATACTTCTTCACAGTTCTTTCCAGTTTCTTATCCAACTCGATGTAAGTTTTCTTCCTCTTTTTCCCAGCTAAATTCAGTTCTATCCTCATGTACATACAAGAATATTCCTCCGCTTCACTCTTGAAACAAAGTATGACATCTCTGATTTTGGGGTTGGGTCGTCCAAGAAGATTGTTGATTTTGTTGTGCCAACCTTCCACCGCGTTCGTAGTCCTGTGTCGCCTAGCATAGCAATTCCACAATTAAATAGGAATTGCGTCATTATGCAGCCACTGTTCGACGAAGGAGTCGAAGAAGCGAGTTAATTTCGGGTTTTCAAGAGCCTGTGAGTGAATTTCGACCCAGCCATCTTGGACATCTTCAGTTTTCAAGAAGGCTAATGCAGCACACATTTGAGCGGACAGTCGGATTTCTTCATTTTCTCTATATTCACATGTCACTCCAATTTCTTGTATTTTTCTCCACATACATTTTATCAAATGAAAGTAGCCCCCATGGATTTCAACTGATGGCAGAACTTCTCTAATTGCAGCTATTGCACTCGCCTAGAAATCAACGTGGATGTGTCTTGGATTCCATTCGGGGACTGCTTCCAGTACATGACGAAAAAAACGAACGTATGTAGTTTTCTTCTTGTTTGGAAGTAGGCCTATCACAACTGGATAAACGTTAGTTTCTGTGTCGGAGCTTCCATAATCAGCATGGATGGTGCAAATTTGACCGAACTATTTACTACAACTTTTAAACGTTCCATCCATGAAAAAGCCTTGTAGGTTCCTCAAGCACTCTTTTCCTTTTTCTGAACAAAAAATGATCATCCGTTCCTCTGAGCCTTAGTCCAGTAACATAAATTTTGATCCGTCGTTCATCTGAAGCAATTCTTCGTCAAAAATTACTTCTTCTCTAGTCTTAGGCTCCTTTTGGGTTCCACGTGCACTGTTTCTCTGTATGTACATACTTCTTTTTGTGGTGAGTTGTTGCGGCATTTCTGTTACAAAATTGTAGCCCTTGTTGTGGAGTTCTCCCAGTTCTTCTCTGTAGATCTTTGAAATGGACGTGTCTTCTTCACGGGCTCTCTTCTTTGCAACGTTGATGCTCTTCATAACTTCCAATCTGGCTGTGTCCGGTGCTGCACATGTGTGATCAGTAACTTCTAAAACTTCGCCATTTATACTTTTTAACATTCCACGGCACCTACTTGACCTTTCCTCCTGACGTTGCCAAACTATTAACCCTTCTATATTCTTCCTAAACTCCCTATATGCGTATTCGTTATAATGTGCTGCAGGCTTACCCTTGTTAGTAGTTAAGACTTCCATAATATATCTAAACCATGTATAAATACTAAAAAAAAAGTAAACGTTCAAAACACTAGGTATACTAGTAAAAATAACTTAAAACACTAGTAAGTTTCAAACACTAAAACAGATAATTGATGCTTACGAAGTGACTTGAAGGACCACCAGAACAGGAATGACAAAGAAGGGGTCGGTGAGGTGGGGCGGCTGCTCGGGAGGAATGAATCTGAGCTATTGTATTGCGTGATGACTCACCTCCAACCAGCACCAGGCATTCATTTCCTGGTAACGTAACCCCTACCCTAAACTGTCACATTGGCCCTTGTGCGCTTTCTTCGAAAATATCTGTATGTGCGCTTTATTCGCTGTGCGCTACTCACACAGATTCTTCAGAGTTCTAATGAGGGGATTGTGGCCTTACTCATGCAAAATAAAAATGATATAGATGCCACTAAGCAAGAAATTAAGGAGGAGATGAAAACTAATAATACTGAAATCAATAAATTGGAAGCTACTAATTCTAAATTAGAAGCGACTAATGTTCAAATGGAGAATGATAATAGAGCAATTAACATTAAATTAGATAAGTGTAGGGCGGAAACTAATAATAAAATTGAGCAATTAAACAAAAGAGTAGACAAGGTAGTGGAAATTAACGAGGAGGTGCGTAGGGAGTGTGAGAAAATGAAGGAAAATTGGTCGGAGTTCAGAGAAACGATAGTGGAAGAAGTTGAGAAGAAGATTGAAATTAGAGAAAATAAAGTAGACAGGATTAGTCAACAGGTGGTAGAGAGTGTGCAGGAAGTAAGGGCAGAGATTCTGGAACATAATAAGAAAGAAGATAAAAAGACTAGTGAAAGAATAGGATTGGAGATAGGTAAAGTAAGGAAAGCATTAAGCAATCAGGAAATTAGGATGCAAAGAGTAATAGATGACGAGAATTTGCAAATTAGGGACAGATTTAAAGCAAGTATAGAGGAAGTTAGTATGAGATTAGCGACGGTGGAGAAGTGGATGTTAGGCCACAATCAGAAAGAGATAGTTCAAGAACATGAAGGGCAGAAAGCTGAAATCAAAACTCTAGCAGTAAGAGAAAAAACAGAATAAAAGTGATTTAGTAGAAGAAATGGTGCAAGGTGGCAGCATAGGCGTTGAGGGGAGGCAGGAAGATAGAAATCATAGGGGTAGAAAGAAAGTGCAGAATAATTGTAATTTCTTAGAGGGGATGGAAGCCAGACTGAAAGAAAGAGAGAAAGAACTTAGTGAGGGGTGGATGGAAATAGTAGCCGAGATGGACGGGACAGGAGGAGATGAAGCGAACTGTAAGGTGATAGGTGTAGTACAGAGGAAGGGGAAACAATAATAGTAAGGAGAGAAGAGAGAGTGACGATAAAAAGAGAAAGAGATAAAGTCGGTAGTGCGAAGGAAGGAAGTGATAATCACAAGTAGAACATTTATGTAGCGTGGCAGAACGGTAGGTTGTGTCGCCAACCGGTACTCTTATGTATATTGTAATACATTTTCACCTAGATGTGAAAAGTGATTTACTAAGGGAGTTAACAGATGTTCAGGAAGTAAGGGAGTGCAAAATTTTATATCCTGTGGCCAAAGTCTATGTGTCTGGGGCGTCCGTCTTTGCATTATTTGATTCAGGATGCGCACGGAGTTCTTTGAGTGCCATGTTTTATTCTAAAATGAAGGAGAGAGGTACCATTTTTGAGGAGATGCCCATTAAATCTACTTATGTTATTACTGCTGTTGGGAAGAGGTCCCATTTAATTTCTAAACAAGTACTGGTTGAGTTAGAAATTGACGGTCACATTGAGAGGCTGGCCTGTTTAATTATACCGAACCTAGTATATGAACTGATCGTTGGTTCAGATTGGCTTAGTAGATATTCAGCTCAATTATGATATGAACAAGAGTGTGTTAAGGTCAATTGGAACGAAAAGGAAATAATTATACCTTTTAAAACCCAGGTACGCAGTATGGGGTGACGTCAGTGGTGTGTACGTTGAGTACAGTGGTGTCGGCCAGTAGTGTCGAGAAGGTCGGTCAGGTATCTACGGGTATATAACCTGTACCATTTTTTTTTGGGGGGGGGGTAATGTGCAAACGTACAGGTCTTTAAAAGAATCCTTGCGGGTTGCAGCATTTGGAGATGAGTTACGAGAACAACGTAGTGTTCAACTTTATAAGGTGTTGCTAGACAACAAGAGGATTTTTGAGGAGAGAATTGGCAAGGACAATTGTTACACACATACGTTAAACGTTCATAATTATTCTGTGTTCGTTGGACATAGATATCCAGTTCCTCTTCGGTATCAAGAGGCAGTTCAACAGCAAATAGGTCTGATGCGAGAAGATAGCATGATTGAGTACTCTAATAGCCAGTATGTAAATTCATTCATAACGGCCCTTACAGCTGAAGGGAAAGTCAAATTTCAGGTAGAGGTACGCTCACTTTAAATTATCACTTAAGTGTGAAAAGGTAAGATTTATAGTGTCATAAAGGGTTGTTAAAAACGAGGAAGGTATACAACTATACGGAACGCACAATATTAATAGTCTGAGGAGATACATGTCATAAGGATATGAGAAATGGTGTACTATGTACAGATGTGTAAAATTTGGTAAGTTTTATTTTTTATGAAATAATAGTAATAATAAACTGTTTATGTGTGACAGACATTTTGACTCAGGTAAAGTGACGTCAGAGCTGTGTATGCAAGAGCGTGTTGGAGAACACATAACTAGCTCTGGTCAGACAAGGCAGGACGAAGGTGTTTGTCTCAATCAGATAAGAGACAGGAGCAAAGGTAACGGTGTACATAATATAGGTCATATTTAGCGTACGGCTGTTGACCTGAATTTAGGGAGAAGTAAACATTTAAAGAGAAGGACTAATTGGGAGTACCTGAAGTGTACACAACAGGTAATGTGACACGAGATATATTTAAAGGGATACTTTGTTGATATAAGATGCACAGAAATATTAATCGGATTATAGATACTTCTATATTTTGTATTTTCTTTCAATAGTACCTTGTATGTAAATTCTTTACAGAGAATATGGCATGGGGTCAGAAACGTTTCACTAGACGTGTGAAAGTGTCGTAACGTAAAGTTACAGTGTGATCTCGTGTTGGTATAAAGCATAATGATTTGAATTCAGGAGAAGTGAGATTTATAACACTTGTATTGAATGAATTTCAAAGAAGTCTCAATCAATTTTTCACGTAGGGAGTGAAGGAAACCGCAGAAAACGGAGAATAAACCTATCATGCGATAGTATTGTCCCCGTTATCAGGATAGTAGGCTGTCAGATATCCGCCCCCTCAATCGGATTGCCAATAATCAAAGGCACCGGCACAGCTACATCAATGAAAATGGCACTGACAGATACTATCGAGATTAGAGCACAATAGTTAACAAGAAATTATTGTCGAACACACCAAAATATACGGGGGTTCATACTTACCTTTACTTACCTCTTAAATTTATCTCGGGGACTGGGTTGTCAACTGGATCACTTAAAGCGTGCCCACACAATAACCTCCACCATGATATTTAAAATGAACCACAACGAAGACGAGAAACTTTAAACTGCACAATAATTTATTTCACATAAAGAATGAATTTAACAAAAATAAAACAACAAAATCCACGTGGCAATCAGAAGCCATCGACCACATAACTATGTCCTCCTGTAGGACTAGTATACTCTACATACAATGTTTCAGCTTTCTCAAGCTCAAAATAACGTAAAAATAATAATGCACTTGGAATGGAAACGGGATTTGGGAAGAGACACATATAGCAATTGTTTTGCGTGTTTATACATATCACATTTTATTTATAGCCACAAGGCTATTATGTAAACGTCCTTGGCCTCTATCATACAGTTGTCCGGGCCAGCTGCAATGCACCTGCATCGTCAAAGTGGACTCACCTGTCCGGTCAACCCTAGCATAAGCGAGTTACATCAGAGCTAAGCTCTCCCTTTCAAAACACGTTAAATGTCCACATCTCAACTGAAATATTATCACGCAAATCTTTTAAATGCTCCATTCAAACACCAGTGGATTACTCCAACAATCCCAAATCATATTTAATTGTTCAATCCACATGTTTAATTAGCATTGTTTAGAGTATAATAACAAAACTCTAAATGTTAATAACAAAAGTTCATTAATTATTTATAACAATAATAAATTGTTTATAGCAATGTCAAACGACAATTGGAAATTTTATACACGCCTCTATTAATCCCTTTCATTACAAATTGTTATTTAACAAAGATATTTACAACATTATTTTACAATATTATATTGTTTATATTATTTATATAAGAAATACATTAAACCACACGTTTATCCGGTTGATAATTACTCAAATCGTGGTGATATAATCGACCAATGAAGGTTAGTTATATTTAAATGTCAAATTCAGGTTTAATAAGGTTTAATAATTATTAATATTTGTGACGGTAACCTCCATTCAAAATCTTCATCTCAAATTATTTAACACTCTTGTTAACTTTAACAGTATCTTCACATGAATAACTTTCAAAGAACCAGGACAATACATTCAGCGGAAAAATATTTCGCTCAAAACGCACAAAATTGCTCAACAATAGGCCCAGAATTCATCATATATCTTCATATATATGGCATCAAAATCTTCTAAATTACATACAAAAACCTCCACTCATAAATTCAACAACTTCATTTATTACTGTGGGAACCTCCTTCATTATTCAAGGGCATTACTCATCAGCGACTTTTACAGGTCCACTGAACTAACGATTATACATCCATTGTTCCTCTTCAAAAATTCTTATATTCATCAATTGTATTAATGTCTGTTATTATTTAACCTTCGTGGGTTTCATTCATGAATCGATATGAAGTAAAAATTTGCCAATCACAAATAAATTTAATAGCAAATACGATTAGACACTCCTCCCTGGTCTATCAAAATTGAGATTAATATCTTCAAAGTAACGCAGTATAAAAATACTATCTTCAATCAAAGTTCATCTAAACTGCATAAATAGTCGAATAGAATACAATTAGATTGTGGAATGCAAACATTATTGTTCCAATCTATAATTGGGAAAAATTCCTATCAAATGTTCATGACTATAGTGTATTCAATAAATCGTAATCAAAGTTCATATTTCATAAAATTGTCTATAATGCAATGATAAATGTCTATGTTGCAATCATGTTCATAAGACGACTAGTATTTCAAAGATCGTCGATAACGTATTAGATTTTAACGCTCTAAAATCTTTTAATCATTCTTCTTTCTTGAGGATGACAGAAAATTGGTCAAAGTAATTTACTGAATAGAATTACTTTAATAAAATGACACGCTGTCTGACTTCAAATCTGCCATAGCAAATCGTTAACTTTACAGTCAAATCGTGACTACAAAAATATGCAAATTATTGAAAGAATCTAAATTATCAGTCTCAACTGATCCAAGATTATTTAGGTATGCCAATGACATAACAATGTCTCAACAAATCGAAGAAAAAGGCATAAATCATCGAAGTGTACTGAGTACAGAAATGTTAATCAAGAAAATGGGGCAAAAGATAGGACAAAATATATGGGAAAATGGTTGCTCAGATATCGCTACATGACTCAAATAATACAAGAAACGTTCACGACTACCTTATCTGTTGATTGAAGTTCTAGAGGAAAGTTTTCAAAGAAAACTGCTGTTGGTTCCATTTCACCAGCGTAAAGATGTGCTCCGTCCTCGAACCTGGAATCAGCGTCCTCGGAGAATCGAACTGCTTCCTTCTCCGGAAATTGCACTGCTCCGTGTATACGAAAGACATCCTTCTGGCAAAACTCTTCTTTATGAGCCGGGTCCACCCTGGCCTCTTTTGAAAGTTCCCTGAAGTTCCAGTCGTAATTCGCCATGAAGTTTATTGCAGTTATTTCCGCAGAAATATTCACAGTCGTGGAGTATGATGATATTTCCACTGTCATTTGATATAATTCAGCGATGGATTCACGATGCATGAGTGTAGTTGGATGTTCACTACATGCTCGCTTTTGTAGAATGACGATTAACGAAGTTCCATGCTGTTATTTCACTCCATCGATATATGTCCCAATTGCATTAAAGCCTTAGCCTTCCATCTCAACTTCTGTTATAATCATTGAAAGCACTGCAAGATTATAATGCTCCATAATAGAATGTATCGTTGTATTGTGCCCGTTTAGACCGGAGTCCGCACGACCACATATGCATTTTACCAATAATCAGTCAGCACGAGAATCAAAATATCCCGGAGCGCCAGATGGGTTAAAGCAAATCGCAAAAACGACATCAAATTTATAAAAATGCTTTGCTGATTTTTGGCTCAATGCAACAATAAGGATAGAAGGAGATTTAATTGGGTGAAACACATCTGGTAAAATTATCTCAGTTTATTTAAAGTTAAAATCTGACTGCAAGAATAATGCTCAAAGCAGCATCATCCACGTGTGGCGATCCACACTCTTATTTACACACAATATACAGAAATCTTCCAAACACATTTGACAATCTTTTTGAAAACACAAGTCCGATTGTTAGTCCTGTGGACTGTGTTCCAAAATTATTAACATTTTATTCCAGTGCAAAATGAATTGTCCATACTGGAAATAACGTAGATCACTGTTTGACTATTTACATGGTATTAACACTCGTAGAATAAATGTTTATAGAATTTCTTAGACTTTCATTTGTTTTCCAGTTTTCAAAAATATATCGTTGAAACTATTATTATCATCGTAGCAACACAAATTATTAACACATATTAACAACATCTGAAAAGTATTTGACCATTGAGCATAGCATCGAAGAACTGTGCGAAGCACAACAACAATTAATTGTTCTTCTGACATTAAACATTCGAGAAGTGACTCGATTATGAACTTCAAGTTCCAAACAAAATATATGACTTCTGAATCATTAACTTGATCAACAAATGGTTGAACCATTCAACTATTAGATTTTCCACTTGGGAACAATATTATAAAAATATTTATATTTATGGCCATTTCTAGCAACTTTCACAACTTGCAATTCTTCGACAGAATGCGGAAATTAGAATTGTAGTCTTATAATGAATTCATTTAGTTCATGGCACTAGGATTGAAAATATCCTTCAAATTATTCGTGGTTAAAGAATTATTTTAAATTGGCAGTGGCCCATTCTACTATTTGTGTAAGAACACAATATTATAACAACAACAACGGCAAAGGTCTTCCTCTGAAGAAGAATAAACTACTATCATGACAAATCCGGGTTCTAGCAAAATCAAAGTCTAAATGGAATTCGTAAACAAGGTTGAAATAAGAACTGATGGTTTCAATGAAATAACCTTCGGGTTATTCATACGACGAAATGTGTGGCTCCAATACTCCTACTATAAACCTGAGCCATCGAACCTGCTATTTGATTGATGCTCGAAAAAACCTTCATTCCTGCGACTTAAACATGCGCACCTGGGAATGGCATTTCAACTACTCCCCACACATAAATTATCTTCCCAAAATTTATACAATAAATCAAGCCTCTGCTTGTTATCAACACTGGAAGATTAATAAACTAACAAGTTTATTTTATTTTACCATTCAGTTCAACCCGTGAATTTACCATACATATGAAAAGCTTCATTTCACTTTCGAGTGTATTTACGTCATGATTTTATATAAATACAAAATATCCTATTTGATACAAATATCAATTGCTTCCCGTTTCATGCCTCTCCGTGTTATCTGAAACATGTACTTTGCTCAATGCAAATATCACTTGTTCAACCAGAACTGAAATGTTGGTTGAATGCGGGCTTGCGCTAACCACTCTCCTTCGGAAAATCTCCTGTTCCAGACTAGAAATGATTAAACTACTTCATAGGCTCTTTCTCAATACATATGATTATTAGAAAATATAATATCCAAGAATTATTTAGAAAAATTATGAAAATTATTATTATTATTATTAGTGGATTATTATTATTATTATTATTATTATTTCAAATATGTTTAATTATCATCTCATTATGTGAGAATCCACATGTTCGAACCTTCGAATATGGAAAAAATATCCATTCCTCAACAAAAATAAATTTAACATTTACAGTTACATCGGCTGATTACCGTGATTTCCCAAAAATATGAAAATTTTTAATAAATGCTCAAAATGCTCGGTCATCGATCCTAAACTGTTCTGAGTGCTGAAAATGCTCAGAATAACTCTAACAAGTCTTGCGTAAATCATTACAAGCTTTAAATATGACGAAAAAAATGTGTTGGTCATCTGCAGAAAAAAAATAGTTTGTTCCAAATAGCTAAGCATAAAATAATTCAAATGTGGCTTACATTTCTTGATGTTCTTGAAGTGTCGTAAACCTGGTCTATACCAGATTTATCCGTAGACATGCCCTATCGGACAAGCACGTATAATCCTTGTATCGGCCGCCATTGTAGACCCACAATTCGTCTAGTCAGACATAGTGGTGGTATCCTTCGACGTTTTAAATGACTGTGGTTCCATTTTAATATGGGCTTCTAACAAAGCCATAACAGTTTGTTTGAAAAGGGTCAGATCTAAGCGATCTCTTCTTAAATGTGTCAGTTGTAACCTAACTCACTGTAATCTCATCAGTACAAGAAAAACGTTGACAGTCTAAGCAGTTAACGGCTGTTCTGAAGATCGTTCCCTGGGCATGGTTTATTAAAATCACCATCTGCCATGCGCTAGACAACCTGCAGTTTCCCTTGCGTAGACTAATGAACGCCACCGTTATAGACTATTCTTCAATGTACTGACGGATCGAAGTGGTTAAATAGTTACAAAATATGAACACTGACTTCAAATGGATTTAAACATCCAAGTATTAATTTACTATTGGACTGTGACAAATACTATTTTCTAGACAGAGTCTAGCATATGTCCTTTTGGAAATATAAATATTTCCACCAATGTCTGTAGAAATACAATCACCTCAGTGATTCTCCTCACCAGAAACTTACTAAGTTCCAACTCGTTTGCGCAGCACTTCTCGTGACTATCACGATTTGAAAAGTACTTCTTCGTAGAGGCGGCAACCATGTGCCTTGGCTCAGCGTAGACGCAACTTGTTCGCCAAGTGCTTGTGATGAAGTGAGCTAACTAAGCCTGCTCCAGCTTGCTTTTATACAAAAACGGTCAGGGTCACGCGTCATCGCCTGATATCTAGAAATCCTCATATCTCTTGAATCCCTGGTCCGATTTACTTGATACTAATTGCATTCTCTTTTATTTGGCCGTGCCAGTAATCTGATCCCAGTCTCAAGTCTCTGCTCCATAGTTAACTATTTAATCAATAAATAGTCTCCACCTCTGCTATGACTCGCTACGTCATTTACCATCCAACTATCGGTAATTTCCTTCGAAAGGCTTCGAGAAGCAATGTAGCGCGATATTCAAATATCTGAACTTTCAAAAGCGGCTACAGCCTTTCCCTTGATATCTAGGTGTCTGAAACTTGGAATACCCATTCCTAGAGTTGGGCACAGTATTACCAAACGTATTCTCCAATATCACGGTTGTAACACGTGTCAGCCGTAGTGTATACTGTGGAAATTTAAAAGTGCCTCTCAGGTGGCGAGAAAATCACTTTTGTCTGCAGCCTTAAAATGCCAATATCTTTCAAAGTATAACTGTGAAATTGTTCAAATCTTCTACACACCTCAATGTTGTACTGCCCAATTGAATTATAATAAAGGCAGAAGTTAACTCTTGATATCTTATCTGGTAGAAACGTTAATGTGAGCGTTACAACTTCACCTAGTTTCGAACAGCGTAAAATGGAACTGCTCCGTGTTCGTTCGATGCGCCGGGCTTTAACCACACGCTAAAGACAACTTGCTTCACTTATTCACTCGACAATGACTATCTGACATCAGAAATATATATGCGGTATCAGCGGTATGAGAGATATGAGAGCTATGAGAGCTCCTCTATCCTGTGCACGACCTTTTATCAACTTCTTAAGGGGCGTATCCATCCCTTCCATAGCCTGTTGCTCCGTCATTGCTAGAAGTTTTAACTTTGGCTATACTTGACGGATTTTCTAATTTCAAAAACTCAAAATTAATTTCTTCAAAATTCCAAATCAATGCCATAACTGAAAATAGTTTTCCACAAATCTGCATGCCAAAAGTAATTAAATATCGTAGTTTCAGCAATCTCCGTCTTCCTTCCAAACTATCGTTCATTGGTTCGAGTCTCTCCTCCAATAGCGTAACTTCTTCCTTAGCACAATACCTTGTTTCCTGCGACTGCGTCGTAAATCTCAGATCTTTCTCGAACAAAATCATGACGTCACCAAGAATCTCAGCTCAACCAGCCTACTTGCATGAAGTCTACGTCATCCGTGCCTACGTCATGAATATACACGTCACAACTATGACATCCATAACTTTATTCATATTTGCCAATACAGCCATCGTGGTCTCAATATAATTCAATTTACGGGGGCAGTATGAAGGCAACACAAGAAGTATCCCGTGTGCAGTGTTTTTTTAGGGTCTATCAACATATTTTTTGTTATTACTAGCGGCATATACCGCAAACTGCTAAAAAAAACTCGTATAGGCAGAATGTGCCTGATCAATGAACAAACACTGATATGAAGGACCAAGGAGAGGGGAATTTGTATTTAAGGGTGATTTTTATGTTTTTGTGAAGGGTTATGTATATATATGTATTATTTTATATTTGATGATGCGCCTTTAGTTTATCGTATCGATTTTACCAAGTAAATTCGCACGACAAACTGGGGCGAATGGGATATTTCCATAGATGGTGCTGTGATATGATATTTTAATCAACATACAAGAATGTTGGGATTCATAATAACCACTCACGTAAGTTTAATTTTAACTTTTCATTGTAATTATTTTGTTATCAATTTATATGGAAGGAGAGGGTAATTTATTATGTTTATATTCAATTGGAGCTAATGGAAGATTTTCGATATACGAATACCATAGATTTAACGCGAGGGAAAGATTGAGCAGGAAGCCGAGATTTTAAGTCATTTAGCGAGGCAGAGTAGATGTCGCAACTCAAGTTATTCTCGACCATAGGAACAGCGGGGCGCTTTCCCAGAATTGGAGCAGACAAGGACTGACGCTTCTCTGAGGCGCTTTTCCACGAACTTGGTCCATATGAGGTCAAGCTTACTGAGGGCAAGAGAAACTAGGCTTTCGACATACAGCATATCCTTATTTGGCTCTAAGACCTGCAATTCTCAGAATCGGATCCACGCTACCCCTGAGCAAATCAGAACGTTGACGACAACCCAATTTGATGGATTGGGGGACTTGGGGACAGCATCGCAAGAAGAGATTGGCCTAGGACCACGTGTGATGGGTGCTGGAGAGAGGGATATCGAGAAGTTTTATAAGACACAACCCAGGGACGGAGAGTCACTCCATTTGATTCTTTTTTTAATCTGACTCGATTATCATGTTGATGGTCAGTCTAGTCTACTTTTGAGCATCCCTGAGCTCATAAACTATTACAGTTGCAGTATGCAGGGAACATATCTCGTTCACGCGTATTGATGATAACAGTTGTGTCTTTGGCTGTTGTCATCAATGGGATTCTTGAAGCTAGTACTTCATATCACGCAACGCTATAAATTTACATATCAAGAATTTTCAAGAAAATGATGGCGCTCTCGTACAGAAGAAAACAGATTTGCTCGAGGTTGAGCATATCCTGCCATGAATTCAGCACTGGTGAGCGTAGATAACATTGTGACATATCTCTCTGCTTTTCTTTCCAAATTAATCAATCTTTCTTTGGGCAAAGTAACTGTAAATTAATTTTAATTCTGCAATAAGTTAAAGTAATTTATCTCCGCTTCGTCTTGATTCATCCCGCAAGTTAATAGTAAAGTCTACGTCTTCCATTAGCATGTGTTTTAAATGTGATCTTTTTATTATAATTAAATTCAATTTCATTAAATTCAGTTTCCGTGTTAAATCCTTGTAGATGGAATTAGCTATAATACCGAACCTGTCCTCTCTCAGTATATATCATTTGGTTAGAAGCTGGATGTTTCCCCACGAGCTGAGTTAAAGAGAGTCTATATAGCTGAGGTAAATAATGGTTAGTCTGATTATAGGTATATTTCGATGTCCTAATGGTAATTGGACACGATGGCTCCCACCAGGTTTTAATGTCTATAGTGGTTTCACCACAGTACTTCAGGTGAATGACCATTACTTATAGTTGTCCAACTGTGGAACTTGTTGTGGTGCAGATTCACTCCCATCAGGAGAATAATAACCATCACATTTGTACGCCCAACGTGAGGCGGAAAACCAGTGGTATTTATAGAGAGCGGAAAGGTTTTTTATTTCTGTGCAGTGTGTGGTTTTTTGGGGATATATATATTCTGTGTGCTGTGTCATAATGTCGGGTTAAGAGGAAAATATGAAACTTAGAAACGGTTAGGTTACGAGGGGTGAGGAGAGAGAGAGAGGGAGGAATGTGGAAGCTATTAATGAGGGCAGTCCGGAGGGAACGAGCTCAATGGAAATAACGGAGGTATTTCCAAAGAGTGGAGCTGATAAGGAAAGTAAAAAAGGAAGGAAGCTTGTAGTTTAACGTGACCGTTAATCTTGAGATCATGAGCCACGGGACCTCCTTTTTACGTGGAATCCGAACCACAGGACATGGCATTTCACTTCGAATGATAAGGAATGTGTTCAGAGTTCTAGTGAGGGGATTATGGCCATACTCATGCAAATTAAAAATGATATAGATGCACCTAAGCAAGAAATTAAGGAGGAGATGAAAACTAATAATATTGAAATCAATACATTGGAAGCTACTAATTCTAAATTAGAAGCGACGAATGTTCAAATGGAGAATGATAATAGAGCAATTAACATTAAATTAGATAAGTGTAGGGCGGAAACTAATAATAAAATTGTGCAATTAAACAAAAGAGTTGACAAGGTAGTGGAAATTAACGAGGAGGTGCGTAGGGAGTGTGAGAAAATGAAGGAAAATTGGTCGGAGTTCAGAGAAACGATAGTGGAAGAAGTTGAGAAAAAGACTGAAATTAGAGAAAATAAAGTAGACAGGATTAGTCAACAGGTGGTAGAGAGTGTGCAGGAAGTAAGGGCAGAGATTCTGGAACATAATAAGAAAGAAGATAAAAAGATTAGAGAAAGAATAGGATTGGAGATAGGTAAAGTAAGAAAAGCATTAAGCAATTTGGAAATTAGGATGCAAAGAGTAATAGATGAAGAGAATTTGCAAATTAGGGACAGCTTTAAAGCAAGTATAGAGGAAGTTGGTATGCGATAAGCGAAAGTGGTGAAGCGGATGTTAGGCCACAATCGGAAAGAGATAGTTATAGAACATGAAGGGCAGAAAGCTGAAATCAGGAACTCGAGCAGTAAGAGAAAAAAAAACAGAATAAAAGTGATTTAGTAGAAGAAATGGTGCTAGGTGGCAGCATAGGCATTGAGGGGAAGCAGGAAGATAGAAATCATAGGGGTAGAAAGAAAGTGCAGAATAATGATAATTTCTTAGAGGGGATGGAAGCCAGACTGAAAGAAAGAGAGAAAGAACATAGTGAGGGGTGGATGGAAATAATAGCCGAGATGGACGGGACAGGAGGAGATGAAGCGAACTGTAAGGTGATAGGTGTAGTACAGAGGAAGGGGAAATAGTAATAGTAAGGAGAGAAGAGAAAGTGACGATAAAAAGAGAAAGAGATAAAGTCGGTAGTGCGAAGGAAGGAAGTAATAATCACAAGTAGAACATTTATGTAGCGTGGCAGTACGGTAGGTTGTGTCGCCAACCGGTACTCTTATGTATATTGTAATACATTTTGACCTAGATGTGAAAAGTGATTTACTAAGGGAGTTAACAGGTGTTCAGGAAGTAAGTGAGTGCAAATTTTATATCCTGTGGCCAAAGTCTATGTGTCTGGGGCGTCCGTCTTTGCATTATTTGATTCAGGATGCGCACGGAGTTCTTTGAGAGCCAGGTTTTATTCTAAAATGAAGGAGAGAGGTACCATTTTTGAGGAGATGCCCATTAAATCTACTTATGTTATTACTGCTGTTGGGAAGAGGTCCCATTTATTTTCTAAACAAGTACTGGTTGAGTTAGAAATTGACGGTCACATTGAGAGGCAGGCCTGTTTAATTATACCGAACCTAGTATATGAACTGATCGTTGGTTCAGATTGGCTTAGTAGATATTCAGCTCAATTATGATATGAACAAGAGTGTGTTAAGGTGAATTGGAACGAAAAGGAAATAATTATACCGTTTAACAACCCAGGTAAGCAGTATGGGGTGACGTCAGTGGTGTGTACGTTGAGTACAGTGGTGTCGGCCAGTAGTGTTGAGGAGGTCGGTCAGGTATCTACGGGTATAGAACCTGTACCATTATTTTTTGTGGGTAATGTGAAAACGTACAGGTCTTCAGAAGAATCCTTGCGGGTTGCAGCATTTGGAGATGAGTTACGAGAGCAACGTAGTGTTCAACTTTATAAGGTGTTGCTATACAACAAGAGGATTTTTGAGGAGAGAATTGGCAAGGCAAATTGTTACACACATACGTTAAACGTGCATAATTATAGTGTGTTCGTTGGACATTGATATCCAGTTCCTTTTCGGTATCAAGAGGCAGTTCAACAGCAAATAGATCTGATGCGAGAAGATAGCATGATTGAATACTCTAATAGCCAGTATGTAAATTCATTTATAACGGCAGTTACAGCAGAGGAGAATGTCAAATTTCAGGTAGAGGTACGCTCATTTTAAATTAACACTTAAGTGTGAAAAAGTAAGATTAATAGTGTCATAAAGGGTTCTTAAAAACGAGGAAGGTATACAACTATACGGAACGTACAATATTAATAGTCTGAGGAGATACATATCAAAAGGATATGAGAGATGGTGTACTATGTACAGAAGTATAAAATTTGGTATGTTTTATTTTTTATGAAATAATAGTAATAATAAACTGTTTACGTGTGACAGACATTCTGACTCAGGTAAAGTGACGTCAGAGCTGTGTATGCAAGAGCGTGTTGGAGAACACATAATTAGCTCTGGTCAGACAAGGCAGGACGAAGGTGTTTGTCTCAATCAGATAAGAGACAGGAGCAAAGGTAACGGTGTACATAATATAGGTCATATTTAGCGTACGGCTGTTGACCTGAATTTAGGGAGAAGTAAACATTTAAAGAGAAGGACTAATTGGGAGTCCAGCACTGAGATACGGGTATTTCTGAAGTGTACACAACAGGTAATGTGACACGAGATATATTTAAAGGGATACTTTGTTGATATAAGATGCACAGAAATATTAATCGGATTATAGATACTTCTATATTTTGTATTTTCTTTCAATAGTACCTTGTATGTAAATTCTTTACAGAGAATATGGCATGGGGTCATAAACGTTTCACTAGACGTGTGAAAGTGTCGTAACGTAAAGTTACAGTGTGATCTCGTGTTGGTATAAAGCATAACGATTTGATTTCTGGAGAATTGAGAGTTATAACACTTGTATTGAATGAATTTCAAACAAGTCTCAATCAATTTTTCACGTAGGGAGTGAAGGAATCCGCAGAAAACGGAGAATAAACCTATCATGCGATAGTATGAAGGCAACAAAAGAAGTATCTCGTGTGCAGTGCATTTTTAGGGTCTATGAACATATTTTTTGTTATAACTAGCGGCATATACCGCAAACTGCTAAAAAAAAACTCGTATAGGCACGATGTGCCTGATCAATGAACAAACACTGATATGAAGGACCAAGGAGAGGGGAATTTGTATTTAAGGGTGATTTATATGTTTTTTTTGTGACGCGTTATGTATATATATATATATATATATATATATATATATATATATATATATTACTTTTTTATGATGTGTCTTCAGTTTTTCATATCGATTTTACCTAGTAAATTCGCACGACAAACTGGGGCGAATGGGATATTTCCATAGTTGGTGCTGTGATATGATATTTTAATCAACATACATGAACGTTGGGATTCATAATAACCACCCACGTAATTTTAATTTTAACTTTTCATTGTAATTATTTTGTTATCAATTTATATGGAAGGAGAGGGTATTTTATTATGTTTATATTCAATTGGATCTAATGGAAGATTTTCGATATACGAATACCATAAATTTAACGCGAGGGAAAGATTGAGCAGGAAGCCGAGATTTTAAGTCATTTAGCGAGGCAGAGTAGATGTCGCAACTCAAGTTATTCTCGACCATAGGAACAGCGGGGCGCTTTCCCAGAATTCGAGCAGACAAGGACTGACGCCTCTCTGAGGCGCTTTTCCACGAACTTGGTTCATATGAGGTCAAGCTTACTGAGGACAAGAGAAACTAGGCTTTCGACGTACAGCATATCCTTATTTGGCTATAAGACCTGCAATTCTCAGAATCGGATCCACGCTACCCCTGAGCAAATCAGAACGTTGACGACTACCCAATTTGATGGAGTGGGGGACTTGGGGACAGCATCGCAAGAAGAGATTGGCCTACGACCACGTGTGATGGGTGCTGGAGAGAGGGATATCGAGAACTTTTATAAGACTCAACCCAGGGACGGAGAGTCACTCTATTTGATTCTTTTTCTTTAATCAGACTCGATTAACATGTTGATGGTCAGTCTAGTCTACTTTTGAGCATCCCTGAGCTCATAAACTATTACAGTTGCAGTATGCTGGGAATATATCTCGTTCACGCATATTGATGATAAGAGTTGTGTCTTTGGATGTTGTCATAAATGGGATTCTTGAAGCTAGTACTTCATCTCACGCAACGCTATAAATTTACATATCAAGAATTTTCAAGAAGATGATGGCGCTCTCGTACAGAAGACAACAGATTTGCTCGAGGTTGAGCATATCCTGCCATGAATTCAGCACTGGTGAGCGTAGATGACATTGTGACATATCTCTCTGTTTTTCTTTCCAGTTAATCAATCTTTCTTTGGGCAAAGTAACTGTAAATTCATTTTAATTCTGCAATAAGTTAAAGTAATATGTCTCCGCTTCGTCTTGATTTAGCCCCCACGTTAATAGTAAATTCTACGTCTTCCATTAGCTTGTGTTTTAAAGGTGATCTTTTTATTATAATTAAATTTAATGTCATTAAATTCAGTTTCCGTGTTAAATCCTTGTAGATAGAATTAGCTCTAATACTGAACCTGTCCTCTCTTAGTATATATCATTTGGTTAGAAGCTGGATGTTTCCCCACGAGCTGAGTTAAGGAGAGTCTATATAGCTGAGGTAAATAAAGGTAAGTCTGATTATAGGTATATTTCGATGTCTTGATGGTAATTGGTCACGATGGCACCCAGCAGGTATAAATGTCTATAGTGGTTTGACCAGAGTACTTCAGGTGAATGACCACTACTTATAGTTGTCCAACTGTGGAACTTGTTGTGGTGCAGATTCACTCCCATCAAGAGAATAATAACCATCACACATTCACCACACTTGACCCAGCCTTCTTCAATCTTCGAATTAGTGAATAGTTCATTACAATAAATGCAAGCTTTGTTATTTTCTCATTCCTCCTCTGACGAGATGTTATACTCCTGCACTTTTCTAACATCTTTTGATTTCTGCTTTATGATATTTGTGACGACAGAAGGCCTAAATCTGAGAGATGTGACTCCTTTTGAAGGTTCATTTTTGGAGTCTTCCCCTTTTTCATAGATGAAGTTAATTCTTCCTTGTATGGGGACCTTCTCAGAATAACAGTCTTTCTTCTTGTTCTATCAGTTATGCCTTCCTTTCTTTCAGCTCTCGGCACTACCTTTATGTCTTTCTGAAAGACTTGGAAAGCTGATTTCCAACCAATTCTTAGGCCTAACTGACTGAGAAGACCCTGATCTGGATGGAACAGGTCTATCTGACTGGTAAGACCGTGATGTGGTTAGAGCAGATGATTTTCCGTTTGATGGCTCAGATAGAAATCCCGAAGACAATATATTAAATATCTCCAATGGTGGGTCTGATAAGACGGGATACTACCCTGTTCTATCCAACTTGGTGGTACCCTGTTTTATCCAACAACACCATGTTAGGAGCAAGTGGAATTTGGAATTCTACAGCACTTAAACCGGTCATTCGTTTTGAAACACCTACAATTATGTACTGCAAACAATGTTTAATTTATATCATCCTTACCTTACAAACTTCGTAATAAGGTCTTGGATATATAAGCACACGATTTACAAGTGGATATTATAACACAACACTGTAAAAATAGATTTTACCCCTGTGAGAACGCACTCTTGCACCCTACAGATTGCAACTGCTCTAGGAATGAAGGTCATCAAGTGAGAAAGAGGTTATTATGTTCACCGGAAGATGTCACGACATACCAGACGAGAAAACTATGGTACCCCGTTTCATCAGACTACCCTGTTTTAACAGACTCTCCCCTAGATCTCATATGTCTACTTTCATTTTATGCAAAATCAAAAGTAGCCTAAAAATGTTTGTTTGCTTCTACTCTCATTTTCTTTAATTATATTGTAATTTTTTAATGTATTGCAATATGTGTGTTAGGTAGCAGCCCGAAAGCTGGTTGGACCATCAAAAAGTACCGCCTTAGGTTATGTGGGTAGATACCCACAAAAACCCAAGGCAGTGCTATATTGAGGCGTACTAGGCAAGATGAGGAGTGAGGTAGTTTGCCATTGCTTTCCTCACTATTGCAATATAAGTGAAGCTATAATGTGTCAAAGGCATCGCTTGCAATACATTTCAATTGCACATTTTATACTCTAAAATTATTATAATTAAGCTTTAGTGTAGTTTGTCGGTCATCTATGCAATGAACTATGCACTATTCCCCACGACAGAGGTGTGCTCTCGAGAATCATTTAATAAATAAATAAATAAATAAATAAATAAATAGCCTCAAAATCTAGAAGTCCTGGAAAGGAGAATTCTGAGAAAAATCATGGCTGCAGTTCACACTGAACACGGATGGAAACTGCGAAGCAATAGAGGAGTCTACCAGAACATAGGAAGGATCTCAGAGAAAATGCGGAAGAGGAGGGTGACATTCATCGGACATCTCTACAGAATGACCAAACATAGATTAACCAAACAAATATTCGACTATCTCCGGAAGGAGAAGACCACTACAACGTAGACTAAGGAAGTTAGGTAAGATTTAGAAAAGGTGTACATCTCTGAGTCTCAAATGCTGGAAAGAAGTGAATTTAAGAGTGAAGTGAAAAATCTGGAAGTGTTTCAAGATGAGGGAAGACCTAAGAGATGTGGACGAACTTGGACACAAGATCAAAGGAAACACGCCAGTTATTTATTTAGCGTATTATGGCTTTTAGTGCCGGGGGTGTCCAAGGACATGTTCGGCACGCCAGAGGCTGTAGCTGCTTCAATGCGGACACACATGGGGTGAGCCACAAGTTCCGTTCAATTTCAAGTAGTTCCAACTTTTTTCGCTACCTGATGTCAATTACACATAGTGGCGAACGTTGGAACATTGATAGAGCGTTTCAACGAAATCTAACCTGCAAATTTAGCTTCACACAAGTTTAATTAGTGGAAGGTTTTTTACATGCCATAGATCTATGACATGGGACTGCCGGCTTTACTTCCCCTCCGAAGGCCGGCATATTGAAGGATTTTAACGCTCTTAAAAAATCCGACGACTTCGGCCGGGTTTGAACCCGCGATCTTGGGCATAGAAGCTCAACACGCCAGTGAACGCATGAAGGAGTATTGGAGACAGAGGAACATCCAGGCCAAGTAAAAGTAAAAGAAATAAAGTTGTTGCGTGTTCCTAAGTGGTCAATTCACTTGGAAATAAATAAATAAATAAATTAAATAATTTATTAATTACAGGTAATTAATTAATTAATTTAACAATCCCAGAATGTGGCTGGAGTAGAAGTGGAAACCAACTCTTCTGAGTTTGCCTCACGAGATGAGTGTACCCCGTTGGAGCCTTCCGATCAGAATTAAGTTTCTTGACAGAGCCGGGGTGACAGCCAAAAATGCTAGCCACTACACCATGAGGTGGGCTATTTATGGACTAACTAGATGCTGCATTATAATTTGAATGTGCTGATCTGGTTGATTAACTGTGTTGTGTGTTGTAAGACAGGTGCGATTCCACCTCGCGGTGTTGTGATTAGAGTCTGGAGACCTGAGTTCAACTCGCTGCTTTCCCTTAATTCTGGTGCGAGGCAAACACGCAAGTGGTGCGGGGTGCTTTTAAATCAGCAACGTTGCGTAACATAGACCTACCTGTGTTCCCAGGGGATAAGAAAGATTAGGAGGAATTCTCGAGGTACTTCAGTGTCAATCCTGGCTACACGCCTGATATTGATGATCAGTTATCCTGTTTTCACCATGTTCTTACAGTATGAAATATAATTTTGTCCGTTAGTTTTCATGCGTGTCCTTCCCTCATAAATTTTGATTGGCTGTAGCGATTTGAATGGAATGTGCTATGGGTTCAGCATTACTCAAGACAAACCCAACCACGCCTTTCATATTTCGAAGAATGTCACCAATCCAACATGGCAGCCGTGGAAATTATTTCAACAAAACCAATATTTATGACGGTATTTCACCAATCCAATTACCGGGTGAGTTAGCCGTGGTCGTTACAGCGTAGCTGCAGGCAGTCGCTCACATCCGGGAGGCGAGGAGATTCAAATCCCCCACCGGCAAACTTGAAGATGGGTTTCTGTGGTTTCCCATCTTCTTTCCACGCAAATGCCGGGGTTGGTCCCTAACTATAGGCCACAGCCACTACCTTCCAATTCCTTGTCCTTGTACATTCACCCTTTCCTCCCCCAGACAACACTCAACACGCGACGGTACTTGTAGCCCACCCCATGGGTGTCAACATAGAAGCAGCTACCAACTCTGGTGAGCCGAACATATCCTCCGACACTCCAGGCACTAAAGAAAAAGCCATACGCTAAAAAAAAGAAAAAAGAAACAGTCCAATTGTAATTTTGTATGATTGTATAGGACTACTATACAAATTCACACATAGGAATTCCAGAAACGTAATGATAATAATACTAACATGGCGGTTTGCGAATGTAAATAAATGATTTGTCCACAGTATCTCCAGTTAACCAATAGACGTGATTCTGCCGGAAGGTCTCGCTATAAAACCATAACCTCTTCCATACATACACTGATGCCACACGCTCTGATATCACCTCCACCGCAGCTAAGCTAAACTGTACTGTTGGAGAATAAGCACTGCTTCACTCCTAGGCCTAATATCCACTGTTTTATCGAATTACATAGTAGAGTGCTCACTATTACGATGTGAAGTCTTCCATAATACACTTTTACACAGTTGAATGCATGAACAGGTCTCGAATTGCGATGTCATTACCATGATATTAACTTTTGATCCAATAACAATGTGTGACAAATCTCGCTTTTCAACATCATTGCCGTTGTGCATTATCCTCGCACAACAATAAGGCTTAACGCGACACAGTACTGGCAGGGGTTTGCTTGGTACAGAGGCGTATATAAGGGGGGAGCTGTGCCCCCCCCCCCCCGAAAAAAGCTAATAAAAATTAAGAATGTCTTGCTTTGGTAAAAGCATAAAATAGGCTAATTGTAAATTTGGTTGTACCCAAATCTTACCTTCTTGGCTAAGTTATAAACAATATTAATATTGAAATTAAACTACCTTGTGGTGTAGCGGCTAGCATTGTTGGACACCACCCCGGAGGTCTGCATTCGATTCATTGCTCTGCCAAGAAATCTTAATTCTGGTCTGAGTGTTGGAACGGGGTACACTCAGCCTTGTGAGGCAAAACTGAGAATTCCACATTACGGTACTTTTGAGAAATAAATTATTATATATATATATAATTTTCAAAAGAAAAATATGTATTGTCCGTTGAGCCATTATATATTTAAACACGAATTGTGCTAAATGTTCCGGCTCAACGGACAATACATATTTTTCTTTTGAAAATTATATATTCAATGCCAAGGTAAGGTTATAATTGCTTTGGAGTGGAGTTTCGACTCCCATAGTGCACTGGCTTTACTCGTGACGTGGATACACATGTATCAAATACGTCTTGCAATGGCCTTCCCAGTGTGTACTCGAGAGTGTCTTGGTGAGGTGTGCTTTAACCAACTGAAGAGCCCAATTGCACACCGGGGCTAAACACTGTCATTTTGTTGAGTTATGCCGGAACATTTAGCACAATTCGTGTTTAAATAAATTATTAATTTGTAAACAAAACCACTGTTTACCTTTCTGCTTAATAAATTGACAAATATTTAGATATTTGCCATTCATACTCCATAGGCCATAACAGAAAATTCAGTAAGTATAACATTTTATTTGTGTTGTGTTGAATTTAACTTTTTTTGTATTGTTGGTTATATAAACCTAGAATTTTACAATTAACTCTTATCTCAAATAATTACACAAAATTATAAGCTCTAAGATATTCGTTGATAATTCTGGGTGTTTTGCGGTGACAATCCCCTGAGAATACTCACAATTTTCCAGGATAGTTACCCCCCCCCACGAAAAAAATTGTATATACGCCCCTGGCTTGGTATACTGCTATGCGGACTCGACACGACACAGTTCTGGCAGGAGCTATCGTCCTTTTTATTTGTTTAAACATTTGTGTTTAAACAACTTATTGATATTAAATCATGTACGATTCTTCACTGCTATGGGTAATTCTATTTCTTTTCAATGCTCATTTATTACGATCGCTTAGTTATGAGCGCCCAAATGGGACCTATACAGTAGGCTATATGATACACTAAGTAAGCTCCCACTTCATTTCCACAGGGTGAGTTTGGATTGGCAAGTTAAGAAGATTTTGTTGTTGTTGCTGCTTATTTTAGGGGCTGCTAGATCATGGTCATATAGCCTCGTGTATTTTGGTGTGTGTGGAATTTGTGTAACAAACTGTGCTATTGTGATGGCGACTGGCTGCGTGACTCAGCGGCAACCTTCTCGCCTGCTGTCCACAAGGTTAAGGATCGAATCCTGACGCGTTCAGCTGGCATTTGAGGGTGCTAAAATGTGAGGGAGCCGTGTCAGTACATTTACTGGCACGGTAATGATCCACTTCGGGGCGAAATTCCGGCACCCCGGCGTCTCTAAAATGCTGCAGTAGTTAAAAGGGACGTAAAACCAATAACATTGCGATGGCTGTAATGGTGTTTGTATATGCAAATTAGGGGTAGGATTGGGAAGAATGTGGCCGTGGCTTTACGATAGGAAACATCCTAGCAGTTTCCCCTGCAGTAGAAGTGGGAAACAACGGAAAACCACTTCCAGGATGGCTGAGGTGGGAATCGAACCCTCATCAGTTTCACTCACGAGGCTGAGTGTACCACGTTCTAGCCCTCACACCAGATTTAAAATTTCATGGCAGAGGCGGGAATCGAAGAGCACTAGCCACTACTCCACAAGGTGGTCAAGTAAAGAAGCGATACCGACAACTTCACGTCCAACACAAACTGTAACAGACTTGTTTAGTGGAGTATCAAACCCAGATACACCTCAAGTGTTTTTTTCGTCATACCTTAACTTAGACCAAGCGTTCCCACCGATCTCACCACTTATTTGTAATGAATGAAATTTAGTGGTTTCGTCGTACGAGTCAAGAAGTGCTCGTAAGCACAAGATCCCCTGTGATCCATTCTTCAATTCACATTATGTTGTACTAACTAGAATAATAGTGCTTTCATTATACGTTTTGACAGTCGTAAATTGCTATCATTTTCTGAAATAGTATTTTCAATCTTCAGTAAAAATACTTGGACATCCCTGTTTTATGACTAACACGGAAGATGCTGATATGACTCGACTCTCCATACGCAGATGTATATTATATGCATGAGTCATGCAAGCAGTTGCAGCACGCCTGGTGAGCAGTGAATCCCTAAGCGAGAGATAGACAAAGGAAAGAGAGGAGCATGCTTTTTGCATTATTATTATTATCATTATTACTATTACTATCGTACATTCCCTTTTACGAGAGCGTGTGAACTTGAACTTTAACAATATTAATGACAACCCAGTCTTGCGGTGACGTTCATCCCAAATCCTCTACATTTGACCTAAACACGTTCCTAGAAGTGTAGAATATGTACAAATGTGTGTGTTTATGTATGTGTTTTTGAGTAAGTATGTAATTAAGTATTTGGGAGGATGTGACGCTGTCCTTCTTGTGTGCACAATGTTTGTTACTGTCGGCTAATGGATGTAGTCTCTCAATGCGTTTGCAGTGTACATAAATATATATGTTATATTGCTAGGTATGTTACTGTGAAATGGGGAGGTTTAAAGGGTGGGATGGGATGTTGTATTCAGGGCTGTACATGATCTAGGGGCTGTTTTTCCTCCTGTATTTTCGTGTGCTTGTCGCTTGTATTGGAATTATTGATGTATTATATTCATCGTGTATGTTTCGCATTGTATCGTGTGTATCGTTTTCAATCGATTGTGTTCTGCGTTCAATCGTATGTTTACCATGTTCGATTGTGTGTGTGTAGCATTTAATCGCTTGTTTACCGTGTTCAGTCGTAAATGTGTTGCCTCTAATTGTAAGTTTGCCGTGTGCGATTTTAAGAGTATTGCATTTAATCATGCGTGCGATATTTGATCGTGTGTGCAATGTGTGCGATTTACTGTTCCCTAAAGTGTGGGTGTTTTTCCCCCCTACTATCGGTGGGAAAGCCTGTTGGCTCTGAATGTGGACCCATAGTGCGTGTGTGAATGTGATTAATTAATTTGTTTGCGTAACGCACTAGGGCGTTAGTGTAAGCTATGTTTGTATCAATTGGTATTGGTCTCACGGGTGGGTTTCATTGTTTGTCGTACGCGAGTGTAGGTTCCCTTTGGATCTCCCTGAACGTAGTGTTTCCCTTAGTGGGTGAGTAGTGTAGAGAATGGTGTATAGGGGTAGGTTACTTTGCTAGGCGTGTGAGGAGGTTCTTCAGGACCGAGTTAAACCGAACTATCTGCGGTTTAACTCCCGATGATTTTTGCCAATTTGAGCAGCAGTGATTTTAATAATATGTCATTAATAGCCTTAAATGAGTCGTGGCTTTTTGACAGTTTCTTGACTCAGAACTCGCCTTTTCTAGAACTCATGACATATCTAGGAGATACAGAACTGGGCGTGGGGGTGGTTTTGTCATTGCTACGCAGTCTCAGTTGCGTGCGAGGAGAAGAGCTGACCTAGAGAGTGATTGTGAGATTCTTTGGTTGGAAATCCAAGGAAGGTCTAGTGTGTTCGTGGGCTGTGTGTACCTACCCCCGCCTGCCTCGTTAAACCGCATGGAACAGCTACATACCTCCCTCAGCAGGGTGCACGATCAGTTGAAGGACAAGGATCCAGTTCTATTGTGTGGAGATTTTAACGTGCCGGACATCTCATGGGAACAGCAGGAACGGCCTTCTCTCGTACCTTTAAAGCTATCTGAAAGTGCAGATAACTGAGGAATTCTCTCTGCATCAATTGAACCCGCGGACAAAACTACCTCGATCTACTGTTTAGTAATACTCCTAACATCTCTTAGTCTGTAGAGTTATTAAAACCGGGCTGGATTCCATCAGACCATAGTGTTCTAATATGGAACATTGATTCTCACGACACTAGTTTATTTCAAAAACCACCTCACGGGGAAATTTTTAACTGGAAGAAAGAAGACATGAACCACCTGAAACTTCTGCTGGATTATTGCCCCTGGTCCCTCCTTGATATCAGGAACGACATTAATGAGAACTGCGAGATATTTTAAGTTCTATTGATGTCCGCAGTTCGAGAAGCAGTTCCTCGTGTGAATGTTAATCTCTACCGTTACCCACCTTGGTTTGATGCAGATGTAATCAGCACACTACAATCGAAAAATAGGGCTCATCGTCAATGGAAACGTTCTCCTTTGAAATGCCATTGAATTGAATTTGTGGTCAGGAGGAGCGAATTCAAAGAAATTCAGCGCCGCAAGTATGACGCCTACCTGGAAATCCGAATCCGGACAGACTATGGTCCTTCGTTAAGCAGAGATCTAGGAACACCAGATTACCGGTCTCGCTCGAGTACGACGGACGTACCAGTACTGATGCAAACTCTGCCTGTGAGCTGTTTTCTGATTATTTCGAAACCTTATTCCTTCCTGTAAATTCTATACCGCCACCCTTACCAGATCTGCCACCATCTAGTAACGACAGCATTTCTTACTTCCATATTTCCGAAGACTGCAACAAGAATAAATTACACAATCTATCCTCTGGCAAGTCTCCCGGTCCTGATGCCATTCCTATAGAAGTATCAAATCTTTATGCCACCAGCTATCTCGTTCACTTTACATTTTATTCAAACACGCCATCAGTGAAGGAGTGTTTCCGGATTACTGGAAATCAGTCCACATCACCACAGTGTTAAAGAAAGACTCCATGCAGAAGGTAGTAAATTACAGACCAGTATCACTAATGTCTATTTTCGCACGATTCTTTGAATCAATTGTTCGGGACGAAGTGTACGCCCACGTGTCACCATTCATCACTGAACTTCAGCACGGCTTCCTTCCTAGGCGATCCACTGCTACCAACCTAGCAGTCTTCACTCGTGATGTATCCACCTTTATGAATAACCGTGGGAGTGCTGATGTTATCTATACTGATTTCTCTAGGGCATTCGACGGCGTACATCACAACCTATTGCTTCATAAACCTTCAAACTTTGGTATAACTGGTAATCTTTTACGTTTCTTCAAAAGCTACTTCTCAAATAGAACCCAATCAGTTATAATTAATAATGAAAATCCACAGCCTGCTTCCAGTCTCCGACCGGGTCAGGAATGGAATGAATGAAGCCCCCATCTAGCGGCGAGGATATGAACTGTGCCGGCTGCCGAGGCCTGACGCACTCCTCTGGGGCAATGATTAAATGAATGACAGATGAAATGACATGATAGTGGAGAGTGTTGCTGGAATGAAATTTTGACAGGGAAAACCGGAGTACCCGGAGAAAAACCTGTCTGCCTCCGTTTTGTCCAGCACAGATCTCACATGGAGTGACCGGGATTTGAACCACGGACCCAGCGGTGAGAGGCCGGCGTGCTGCCGCCTAAGCCACGGAGGCTCCTTATAATTAATAATAATAAGTCTAAAACTGTTAACGTTACCTCCGGTGACCCGCGGGGTTCTGTATTGGGCCCTCTGCTCTTTATAATTTTTGTGAATGATATCCCTCGTATAATTTATAATTTTAGGTGCCTGATGTACGCTGATGACCTTAAACTGTATATACCCATTGGGACTATAAATGATTGGGAGTTGTTGCAAGAAGATCTACACCAACTCTGTGAATGGTGTGAAACCTGGAAACTGAAACTGAATACTGAAAAGGGTAACGTTTTGTCAGTTTCATTGAAACGTAACCTCCTACCCAGGTTTAATTATTGTATTAATAATGAAACGCTAGGTAGAGAGTCAACCATTAAGGATTTAGGGGTGAGAATCCCAAATAATTTCTCGTTCGATGAACATATTTTAAAAATATGTCGTGAAAGTTTCCGGATCTTGGGATTTTTAAGAAGAAATTGTTTAAATTATTTTTCGGACATAACTCTAATCAAAATTATTTAAGACACTCATTCGGCCTAAATTAGAATATTGTAGTGTTATCTGGAATCCTTTTCACAGTAATAAAATTGACGCCATCGAACCCGTGCAAAAGAGATTTGTCAAATGGCTCTGTTACAGGGGTGGACGATCGTACCTAGAGCTGAGTATGAGAGTTATTGCATCGTGTACGATCTTCCACCACTGAGCAGCCGGCGCATACCGGGTGACGTGAGATTCCTTTGGAAGCTCGTAAATGGCGGTATTGACTCTAATCAGTTGCTAGCTGACTATGGTTTTCACGTCTCTCACAGAACCACCAGACGGAAGTTCACGTTCGATGGGGTCAAATCGAGAATTAATGTGCACAAAAATTCATGTCTGATCCACTTACAGTCAACATACAGCTTGATGGAGAGTAAAAGTGGTACTGATATTCATATCGACTCTCTGTCAACTGTTATGATAAAAATCTCAAGTGGGCTGTAAAATATTGTATGTATTGTGCCCGTTTATCCGAAGATAAACGTCCACATATGCGGGAGCCTCGAAGACAGTTGAGCACAAGATTCTTAATAGCTCAGGGGTTAACGGGTAAGGGCTAGGTGGTGCTGAACTGTGTCCGAGACTCGCGCCTGAGCATAGAGAGGACGAAAAAAGACACAAGATTTCCACAAACCACACCCCAATTTCATTAGAAAAAAGTTATATCAGGTCAAAGGCAGAACACTCCTACCTCGATCTACAGGGTGTAAAAAATATTCAGTCTCTCACCCTGAGATTCCCGATTGCTAAATAAAGGAAAAAATCACTTCCTATTGAATGTCTTAAAGATTAGGCATGTCCATCATGTCCATCTTCATTCACAAACACTTATATTTATCACTTCTTACACTTATTTACAAATTATACTTCGGATGAGGCACTGAGTAAAACTTTGTTCACTGTCTGTTTTCTATTATTAAGAAAATATATGCTTCACCATCCACATTTATTAATAATTGATCCACTCATGAAATATGATGAGCATAACTGTTGCAAAATTTGTTTATAGAATTTTCAGCATGTTATAATTAAAGGATTTGCTGTTGTGCATTTGGAAATAATCATCCCATGGAATTTTCCGATTAGTAGCAAGCATTATTAATCTAAACATAACTGATTCAGATGCTGTTTGACCATATGAATGAAATGATTCCCTGGTGTGATCAAATCTTAAAAATGACCTCCCCTCATACAAATGCATTCAGAAGAAAACAAAAATGAATCTTCACGGGGTCTACCCCCTACTCATTTGCCACAACCACCACTATTCCACAATTAATGGTGCACTCAAACACATGATGCCCACATAACACATAAAATATCGGTGCACTGGCTTCGACAGGCCCATCTACTGTATAAACTGAATGCTATACTTCACACATCAATATAACAAATAGGTCAAAATCTGACCCACCTCTGCTGGCAACGACTGGAATATTTACTTACATCTTGTTATAATCAAAGAACATTTTCAATTAGCTCAGTCCTCAACTACTTTTGGTTGTTACATAAAATCTGATCCCCTATTCACCTTGGGATTACTCCTCCTCCTTTGTCTGAGTTTTTATAAACAACTGAACTTGCAACAAAATCAAATTACACTCATTGTAATATTTTTCGACTCCTTGGTTGAATATTTCTTATGCGAATTATTATTATTATTATTATTATTATTACTACTTTCGCTTTCAGAACTGATTTGTTTTCCAAAATGTATTCACCATTACTTAGATATCTTATTCTTATCGCTGGCTTCTGACTAACATTATACTCAGGAATCCATGTACTTGAATTTTATTATAATTATTTAAATGTTCACAGTACTCGATTATTATTATTTATTTAATTTAATTTTTCCATTGCGCAAATCATTCCTCCTTCACAAAAAATTGTAAGTGACCAATATCTCCTATCACTAGTAACGAATCAGGAAGCGAAAAACAAAGAAAACATTGCGTTACTATCTGCCCTAAATTACTGAAATTTCACTACCAGGAAAACTGATAAATGACGAGAACTTCTTGTCAGAAACATGGAAAAGGACAAAAAAAATATGCTGACCTATTAAGTTTGGGAATAGAAATATACACATGACTAGACTACAGTACAACTACGATAGCATGAAGAGATCTTACTTCCAGATATTCGCTGTCTGTCAGGTGTTGAAATAGCAGCACGGAAGTTCCTCCCTGAAGTGCCAGCGTGTGTCCCCACACACCATGCCACGCCCTGGATTTAGCTCCTCTTGACCTCTGGCAAGGCTCTTTCCGCTTGCCCCCTCGTGCTGTTCCAGAACCTTCTCACCTGGGCTGATGTGGGCTACGTCCATTCCGGCGTCCTTCATGGGCCGGTATCGTCTACGTCCCTTCCTCATCCTCATGAATCTAACCCATCGTCGGTGGTATTAATGCATTTTCATAGTATCGGGAAGTTCCAAGATATCACTCGTAAAATGTCCACGATGTTCCGCCTCCATTATTTTACCATGTCTTTTACTGTCGTCAGACCACATATTAAATGTGTTTCACTTGAGACTGATATCTCGCGCAGCACTTAAGCACAATCGGCTGACAGTTGTACAGTATAATGAATCTTTCAAGTCCTGATCTCGCACACCTGATGGTAGCAAACACTCGTCATGACAATCTAAAATTCTCGTGCATATGGCCAACACTTAATACTGGGCTTTGCGACTTTCCTGCAATCACTAATCACGCTGTTAAATCTGAAGTGCATGGACCTGATATCCTCACTGTTCGGGTCCTCATATGTGGCAACACTTTGAAATACACGCTTCACTTTCTCACTGTCCACATGATCTATTAGCTATTTCAATACATGAAAGTAATGCACTGTCAAGAAATGAAGTTATTTGCCCATACATTATGACAGTCACTTCTAGTATAACAATTCACAATTCTTATAAAGTACAGTTCAACTCACATGTGTTTGAAGAATAACTAAGTCTTTCTCTCCACCAGTAAGACTATCACCGGTGGCACTTAGAAAATTCATGGGCCTTCCAGAGCCTTCTACTCCTCGCATTCCGGCAACCCGCATACTTATTCACGACGATGACGTAGTATAACACTTGCTCGAGGTTTCGCACTGACACAAACTGGACCAGAGAGACACGCTGCTCTGATACTGAACACATTGACTGCCTGCTGTCTGCTCACCGCAGTTTAAATACCGTTGGGGCTACTCGCGTGCGTCAGCAGTTACGTCATACCTCAAACGTCCTTCCTTCATAACTTGGGAGTGTGTAAAGCTATCTTCCTGGTTCTTTCACTAGAATCAATGTAAATTCAGGGGCTACATCCTGCCATAACACCATTCCTTCCATCTCACGGGAATAAGGTAGCTCCAAATGTTCCAGCACCTTCGGCGTTCTCCCATTCGCCAAGCGGACGCGCGCTCTCCTCCGATAGGCTCTCCTCCTATGAGCGCTAGTTCAAACTCAGTTCGGCGCTCCATTCAAACTATGGATAACGACCTGATGGCCGTGGTTGGGGTACAGTATATTGTGTTCATTTCTATTTGCGATTGTTTGATTGATTGATTGATTGATTGATTGATTGATTGAACATTTGGTTGAATGAATGGTTGATTGATTTTTTATTGAATGTACGAGCGACTGAATAGAATTACACTATTATATATCAACAACCACAACCATATAGACACGCACTCAAACATCCTATCTCTAGCATTCATTCATACAATCCCTTTGTTCAGGAAACTGAACTTTTTCTTCTTATCTTTTTTAAATGTTTTTGCCCTTTGCCGTTCACTGTAGATAGTTTTGATTGTTCTGTAATAATTTTTAATGTTTCCTGAACAAAGGGATTGTATGAATGAATGCTAGAGATAGGATGTTTGAGTGCGTGTCTATATGGTTGTGGTTGTTGATTTATAATAGAGTAATTCTATTTTTGTTCGTGTTTGCTGTTTTCGTTTTATTTATACTTATAAATTTTATTGTTAATTATTATATTGTCACTAGTGGAGTCTATCTGTCTGACAATAAAGAATACATGCATACATTTATTTTATGAGTGACCATGAATTAGTGTTCTTTCTGCGTCATAAAGTGCTTCAGAGAGAACTACAGTTTTGTAGTATCTTCGTTTTGCATTAACTGAGATGATTTTTTGTTGTAATGATTCCAGGAAGGCCTAAGTCTGTACGCTGTCTGTAATTTTCTCACTCGTTTTTGATTTGCTATTATACTTAAGCCTGAAGTTTGGATGATTTCTCGAAAGTATTTAAAATGGGAAACTCTTGTTAAAGAACCATATCGTGTCTTCACGGATAGATTGTCAGACGGGGATCGTTCTATATACTGAGTTTTTTCATAAGCTATCAGGAGACCAGCCTTTTTTGAATTTTCGTGTAATTTTTCAATTGCATGCTTTTCTTCTTGTCTGATATTCGTTAATATGACATGATCGTCAGCAAATGCCAAAAATATGATATTAGCTCTACACTCTCTTCTTTTACCAATGTGTATTCCCTTAACCTCTCTTTCCCAAGTTCTGATTATTTTCCCAGGATCATATTAAAAAGTGACAGTCAGTCTGAAAGACTAGACTTTGTATCATTTTAAATGCTACAAATGCTGAAAAATGCTAGAAAGGCTGGAGGCTTCTCGCTTCGCTCGAAGCCAAAGACTCTTGATATGTTAGAAAATTAACTGCATAATACTTATCTTGCTTATCTTGTTTCAAATTACTCGCGAATGGCAAGTGCAAACCAAGGTCAAAGCAAGGCCAAGCGCGCGGGATGCCGTCACGCTCACCAGAGCGCGCTGGGACGTGCCCCTTCCATCCAGTCTGAAAACACTTATAATGGGCGATGTATTGAAGATAGAGGTATGCTCTCCCGGACTTTCTGTAGAACTTTTCATGCTGACCAATTCTTACGCTCATAGTATATTGATATTTTTAACGGTTTGCCCAGCGTAAGCTTAAGAAACGCACGGACGCCAAATTTGTTTTCGACTTTTTCACTTAAATCGTTACTGCTTGGCTTCCTTTAATCATACATTAAATATTTTTTTACAGAACCTTTCCTCGAGATATCCTTTACAGAATGGTGAAAACCGCATCAAAATCCATCCAGTGGTTCTCGAGATTACCCGTGACATCCAAGAATCGGTGATTTTTGTCCTATACTAACGAAGTAAAGATTGTCGGGGACACATGTACCATGCAGTACTATGAAGTCACACACCTCAGTGCATCAGGGTACATTTCGTTCCGTCACCGTAACGTAACGCCAGACCGCAGCGTAACGACGGAGTCGACAAGATCATTTAAAATGATAAAAAGATGGGTGAAAGTCTATCTCCATGGCGAACACCAGAGTGTATTTCAAAAGATTGAGAAATTTCTCCACCAAACTTTACCTTTGATGTAGTATCAATGATAATTTGTTATTATTATTATTATTATTATTATTATTATTATTACCATAATATTAGATGTAATGGTGCTCGGGTACTTGACACGGCATCAAGGTGGCACTCACAGTCACAAAATGATCTAGAACGCCTGCCTTGGATGATGCCTGTTTGAAGTTTCATTACAAGAGTCGTTGTTATGCTTTCAGTAAAGATTTAAAGCAAATGAAAATTGAACATTGGCCCTTTGATAGCGCTCATGTCACTCAACAATTTGAATTAAAAGGTTTTATTGAATTATATGTCCCAGAGGTTTAAACGTCAAATAAGTCCAATAACTCCGCTTTTAGAGCAAAATCGTATTGACGCGCATCAAAGTCGTGTCACAGTTTAATGAAGCCTGGATTGTAACTCTGCGTGCACCACTCGAATGAACCTATGAAATTGCAATAATTTAATCAATGGATAGTTTCTCTGAGAGTATATACCGTTGGTAACAATACTGGCAAACGTATTGGAAGAATTTGTAGAACTTTAAATAGGAATGTGTCAACTTTGTATACAGAGGAGTACAATTATACATGTATTTCACGATATAGTTGAAATATTTCACTCGTAAAATATTGGTGTACTTCATAAACCTCAAGTAGCAACTGAAAAGTCGTAATTTGACAAATAGTTCCGTCTGGAGAACTAACATGCTTATTTTCATATATCCTACTGGTCTTCTCCATTAAAAACTCCCCCGGCCATTAACATGATTTTCCACGTGATGTATGCTAAATAGCTAAATACACGACCATTGCATTGAGAAAATATGTGTTAGAATATCGGTGAATAAGACTCCTCCTGCGAGTTGGCATCTTTCTCTAACACGTCACGGGAGTTTAATTTAAGTAAAGTCAAATGCACGGCTCCTCTGATTTCCGTAACGTAAGCTACAGAATTTAGTGCCGTTTAGATAGGGGCTCCATTCATTCCATTCCTGACCCGGTCGGAGACTGGAAGCAGGCTGTGGATTTTCATTTTTCATAATAACCTATCATACGAATCTTATTTTCAATCGTGTGAATAGGGCATGTAAAATAAAACAAGTAGTTCCGTGAAGATCTATACAGTCTATTTTCATAGATCCTACTTACGTTAATTGCCTCTATCAACATACAAAATTTGAGTTTGATTGCTGTAATAGATTCATAGACATTGAGAAACGTCTAAATATTTCGGATGGTCGCCATGTTGGATTTTTATATACGTAGGTCGTAAAGTTATGTATTATTACATAAAGATTATTGTGTTGGTGTAGTATTCAAACTTCGATCGTATGATTAGGACACAAGAAATGAAAATCAGATTTTAAAATTTCGCACTGCTGCAACTTGTTGTTATGAAAACAACTGAAATAAATTAGGTGCCGGTGGATTAAAATTTGTATACGCATTCATCGTACCAAGTTTTACTGTGTTCGGATTGTTAAATCGTGAGAAACGTCCATTTACATATTTATATTTCGCGTCGCCGCCATGTTGGATTTGTGCTAACCAAGTTATTGATCGTGACTTAGGTGAACTTATGTTTAGAGCCTCTATCGACATACAAAAGTTCAGTTTGATTGCTATCATAGATTAATACGTAGATGTTGAGAACCGTCTAAATATTTCGGATGGTCACCATGTTGGATTTTATATATGTAGGCCATACAGTTATGTACTATTAGATGAGGATTATTGTGTACGTTCATTATTCAAACGTTGCTTTTGATCGCATGATTATATCATTACTATTATTATTGTAGTGGTTCGAAGCCTCCGTGGCTCAGGCGGCAGCACGCCGGCCTCTCACCGCTGGGTCCGTGGTTCAAATCCCGGTCACTCCATGTGAGATCTGTGCTGGACAGAACGGAGGCAGACAAGTTTTTCTCCGGGTACTCCAATTTTCCCTGTCAAAATTTCATTCCAGCAACACTCTCCACTATCATTTCATTTCATCTGTCATTCATTTAATCATTGCCCCAGAGGAGTGCGTCAGGCCTCGACAGCCGGCACGGTTCATACCCTCGCCGCTAGATGGGGGCTTCATTCATTCCATTCCTGACCCAGTCGGAGACTGGAAGCAGGCTGTGGATTTTCATTGTAGTGGTTCATTATGCGAAGCTTCTCTTCGATGTCCTGAACACGATACGACAAAGAACATAATATTTTCTTAATATTTAAATATCGCATGGCCCCCAAGTTCTTTTGTGTTTATGAGGTTTTGTAAAGTTACATACTTTATTAATAGGCCTCTAATACAATGAAAAAAAATCAGTTTGATCCCTGTAGTAGTTTCGGAGAGATTGAGAACTGGTGAAATATTTCTTATCGCTGGCATCCTTGATTTTATGTAGGCCATAGAAATATATACCATGAGGTAAAGATTATAAATGTAGTTTATTATACAAAGTTCCAACTCCATCGCTTGAATATGAAACTCATGAAGTTATGCATATATGATTTTATGTTAGTAGCGTCTAACGCCAGGCGAAATTTCAGTTTGATTGCTGTAATAGATTCGTAGATATTGAGAACAAGAGAAATATTCCTCATGGCTGCCAAGTTGGATTGTTTTCATATGTGGGCTATAAATGAATGTGCCAGTATATGAAGGTTATTAGGGTTTAGTGAAACACATATTGAAATTGGATACAATCGTGTTGACCAACTATAAAGTATTACATTTCGAAAAAAAAACGACATGTTACAAAAGTTAACAGCTTAATAATTGTGCAAGTGTAATACCTTATCCTCTGATCAGGTGATGATGATGTTCGCCTGATAAACGAAACCTTTCATCGCATTAAGCTCCAGCGCTATTGTTCTAGTGTATGAAATACATCATGTAACATATTTTCAGATACATTGTTGTTGTTTAGTTAACGGTGATTCCCGCCCAATTTAATAGGATTCAGTCCAGTTGACCAACTGTAAAGCAATTCTGTTAGTAGATTACAAAGGCAGTACTGTAAATGGCCTCTAGCATTTCCATAGACGTGGGATACCACTTTTAGGATGACTGTGTAGGGAATCGAACCCAGCTCTTCTGAGTTTTGGCTCACTGGGACGAGTGTACCCTGTTCCAGCCCTCAGACCACCGACAGTAGTGGCTACGCTGGCTAAAGCACGGCGTTAGGTCATGGGGCCAAGCTCTCTGCTGACTCGGTAGACGCGTGGGTTCGAGCCCCACCGTCGGCTGTCCTTGAAATGGTTTTCCGTGGTTTCCCCATTTTCAACACCAAGCAAATGCTGGGACAGAACCTTCTGACAGGCCACGGCCGCTTCCTTCCACATCCTTGCCCACTTTCATCCATTCATCTCATCTCTCATCCCGACGCGCAGGTCGCCCACGGGCGTCGACTAGAAAGACCTGCACTCGGCCTCTCAGGAGGCTACACGAAAAAAAAAAACCTCAGACCAAAATTGCATTCCTTGGCAAAGCTGAAAATCGAGCGCGCAGTTCAAAGATTGCAGACAAGAATGCTAACCACTGCGCTACGATGTGGTCCACCTGGAATGAACTACAAACACAAGCTTTGACACAGGTGCCAAAAGCATGTCGGGTTAAGACGTGGAATTCCCAGATGAATGCAGTTAAGAATTGGGATGGGATGGGAGTGTCAATGGCAGTTTAGCTTGCCTGTGGGCTCAAGTCTTGCCTCAGCATGCTTTAATTTGTGATATGTTAAATTGCAGCGCTGCATATTCATGAGGAGCAGCACCCATCACCATAACTTAGTTAACGTTTCAGCCATCTTGCTCAAGTAAACACAAGTATGGCACCATTCAGACAAATCTTTAGCAACAGACGTCAACTTTCTCCAAAATAAGATGCAGCAGCCTGTTTTTGTTTCCGAGACATTTGATTTTTGCCTTCCTTTGTCAACACCATTCAAACAAAAATCCTATCATATATCGTGGGCACATAAGACTTTCTTTAATTTTCGATTGCAATTTCTGCTCAGGGTGAACTTGTTTGTCGAGGTATAGGCTACAACTATGTATTTAAAACCTGTTCATTGCCACATTATATGGTCTCTAGGTACTTATTGAGTATTCTCAGCGTATGAGCCAAACTTGAGACGATGTGGGTTCAATTCCTTCTTTAACCAACCTTGCAACATATTTTCGTGGTTTCCCACTCCTACTCGAGAAAAATGCCGAGATAATTCTCAACTTAAGGTCACAGGTTCCTTGCCAATACTGGCCGCAACTACAAATGAACTCACTACCACAGCCACAGGTTCTTAAATAAATTCCTTACACTGAAGTACAAGGAGCTGATGACCCGATATCTAAGCACATAAACAATCTAAACAAGAACCTGTCGATGGGGCCCTCTGTTAATAAAGGCAGCCATTTATAGGATGAAAACTGGGAGAACGGAATGAGGTCAATGTACAATGTTAATTTCCTTTCCTTATTATGGCTGTATTGCCACTTACTGGACCAGTGAAGCTAATTGACAAGTGTTTTATTTCTTTGCGTAGAGCATAGTCGGTGGAAAGTACGTAGAAGTAGATTCATGCAACCTGTGGATTCATGAATTATGGAGATGCTACCTGCCATGATAATAGAGCAATATGAATTTGATTCACGTTGACAACTAAGAATCGTTTTTGGTGCTGAGTGCTAAAATGAAGACATGAGATGATAATGATCATGGAGAAGAGCAGTATATACAGAGACTGATTACGATGCCAGGAAATATGATGGTGTATTGAAGGCAGCGCTGATTTCGTTCAGACTAAATCCATACACGTTGGTTGTAAACAACGTGAACCGGGTATGTGAGCGTTAGAGGACTGGTGATACTGATAAATAATTTCAAAACAATAAGCCAATATCTTGCGCCAGTGCCATTTTAACAGCTGATGACCTTAGCCAATCAGATCAGACGAATTCAAATGGGCTTTGAGGAGCGATGTTGCCAATTCTGCACATGGCTCAAGACTAGCTTGAGAGCGCCAATAATAGAGAACGCCAGGATTCGAACCTCCCGACCGATAGGATCGTGTCATAGCAACTATGCTACGCTAATAAGCCCTAGGGAAAATTGCATGGTGATGTTGACAGGGCTAACCATGAGTTACAATGTGAGACAAGCCATTACACGCATGCCACACGGCTGCTTATGAGCATTTCCCTAAAAGGCCAACTGATCAGTATTTACCGCTGTTGTCGAAAAATCAGCATCAAAACAAACACACTGTGGGCGACACCCGGTGTTACCTGATAAGCACAAAACCAGCATGGCCCCGGTGTGAAACTCGAAACATTTAATTGGTGTTTGTCGCGATTTATTCATCCGAGCGCAATGAAACTGGGCACTGTAAATATACGAGGCTTAATACACTGACATCTAATTTAACTCAATTCCTGTGAGAAATTCAAAACAGTAGCTGCAAGGAATTTTTAAATTATGTTTATATTTCTTGGTCGTAACCAAAGGATCGAAGTGGAAGTTTGAATAATGAACTATCATAATAACCATCATCTACTGGTACATAACTACAGTATATGGCCCATATCTAAAGGAATCCAGTCGACCGTTGAAGAAGCATTTTAGAGGTGGAGCTGGAAGCACCATAATGAGTTTGAAAGCTGAGACTTGAGAATTGCCACATATTTCGATGGTGGGAAGTGAACCAGAGGAACGAAATGCTCAAAGTAGGAGTCCCATTTCACTTCTTCCTCGGCGAAATTAAGGGAGCTCAATCATGGGTATAAGTGGGTGGTAGTTTCAGAATGAGCAGAAGGAGTTCTCTCTTCTTCCTGTTGTGCCATAGTCAGCGTTCTCTCTTCTTCTTGTTGTGCCATAGTCAGCGTTCTAACTAATGCCATGGCCTCGCCACAACCATTATATTTTTCTCTC
The DNA here is from genome assembly GCA_946902985.2 of Meconema thalassinum. Classification (NCBI taxonomy): domain Eukaryota; kingdom Metazoa; phylum Arthropoda; class Insecta; order Orthoptera; family Tettigoniidae; genus Meconema; species Meconema thalassinum. The sequence goes on from OX336389.2 coordinate 1,455,873,536, forward strand.
CTCTTCACGATCCTTCTTCTGATCGGGGCTAAAGATTCCAATTTCTTAATGCATTACATCATACTTCACTTAAGCCTGCTCATATGCTTTAAGGCGTTGAGAAATTATGTCCAGGTTCCGATCCTGTTCAGTGAAATTGTTTAAGAAACGTCTAAACTGGGCGAGGTTGCCCTTATAGGAAGCCCTATTATTAGTTAATTTGTCATTAAGAAGCCTGTTCAAATTAGAGTGACTCACCAAATCTCTGGCAGTAGTACTTGGCTGCTTCTCACTAATTGTGGTCAACTGCGGTGTGCTGATGGCTATAGTGACTGTTGGAGCAGGAAGGGACTGCTCTTTCTCCCTTTCTTTTCTGAAGGACTTGTTCCGTGATGTACATTCTGAACCATTAACTTGTATTGGAATAAAAATATATACAGTATTGTGCCCAACTCTAGGAATGGGTATTCCAAGATTCAGACACCTAGATATCAAGGGAGAGGCTACAGCCGCTTTTGAAAGTTGAGATATTTGAATATCGCGCTACATTGCTTCGAGAAGGAATTGGAAAGAATATACCGATACTAGCATGTCAAGTGACGTAGCGAGTAATAGCAGAGGTCGAGGCTATTTATTGATTAAATAGTTAACCATGGAGTAGAGACTTGAGACTGGGATCAGATTACTGGCACGGCCAAATGAAAGAGAATGCACTTAGTATCAAGTAAATCGGACCAGGGATACCAGAGATATGAGGATTTCCATATTTCAGCGTGATGACGCGTGACCCTGGCAGTTTTGAATAAAAGCCGGCCGGCCGAGGCATCGATAGCTCATTCCAACACAAGCACTTGCCGAGCAAGTTGCTACTACGCTGAGCCAAGGCACATGGTTGCCGGATCTACGCAGAAGTAATTTTCAAAGTTGTGATAGTCACAAAAGTGCGGCGCTACGAAGTGGAACTTAGTAAGTTTCCGGCGAGGAGAATCACTGAGGTGATTGATTTTTTTTTCTAGGGACATTAGTGGAAATATTTTTATTTCTACATTGACATATGATAGACTTTGTCTAGAATTAGTACTTTGTCACAGTCCAGTAATAACCTAATACTTGGATGTTTAAGTCCATTTCAGTCAGTTTTCATATTGGTAACTTGTTAACCACTTCGATCTATCAGTACACTGAAGACCAGTCGATCACGGTGGTGTTCGTTAGTCTACGCAAGGGAAACTACAGGTTGCTTAGCGCATGGTAGATGGTGTGAAGCCATGCCCAGGGAACGATCTTCAGAACAGCCGTTGATTGGTTAGACTGTCAGTGTCTTCTTGTATTGATAAGATTACCGTGAGTTATGTTACAACTGACATATCTAAGAATAGATCACTTAGATCTGACCCCATTTAAACAAACTGTTATGGCTTTGATAGAAGCCCATATTAAAATGGAACAACAGTTAATTCAAACGTCAAGAGATACTACCACTATGTCTGACTAGACGGATTGTGGGTATATAATGGCGGCAGATACAAGGATTATACATGCTTGTCCGATAGGGCATGTCTATGGATAAATCTGGTACAGACCAGGTTCGCTACGCTTCAAGACCATCAAGAAATGTAAGCCACATTTGAATTATATTATGCCTAGCTAATTGGAACAAACTATTTTTCTGCAGATGACCAACACATTTATTTTTTTCTTCGTATTTAAATCTTGCAATGATTTACGCAAGACTTGTTTGAGTTATTCTGAGTATTTTCAGCACTCAGAACAGTTTAGGATCGATGGCCGAGCATTTCGAGCATTTATTTGAATATTTCATATTTTAGGGATATCACGGAAAACCGTCGATGTAATGGTTGAGTTAAATTATTTTTGTTGAGGAATGGATATTTTTTCCATATTCGAAGGTTCGAACATGTGGATTCTCACATAATGAGATGATAATTAAACATATTTAAAATAATATAACTAATAATAATAATAATAATCCACTAATAATAATAATAATAATTTTTATAATTTTTCTAAATAATTCTTGGATATCATATTTTCTAATAATCATATGTATTGAGAGAGAGCCTATGAAGTAGTTTAATCATTTCTAGTTTGGAACAGGAGATTTTCCGAAGGAGAGTGGTTAGCGCAAGCCCGCATTCAACCAACATTTCAGTTCTGGTTGAACAGTTGATATTTGCAATGAGCAAAGTATATTTTTCAGATAACACGGAGAGGCATGAAACGGGAAGCAAATGATATTTGTATCAAATAGGATATTTTTGTATTTATATAAAATCATGACGTAAATACACTCGAAAGTGAAATAAAGATTTTCATAAGTATGGTAAATTCACGGGTTGAACTGAATGGTAAAATAAAATAAACTTGTAAGTTTATTAATCTTCCAGTGTTGATAACAAGCAGAGGCTTGATTTATTGTATAAATTTTGGGAAGAAAATTTATGTGTGTGGAGTAGTTGAAATTCCATTCCCAGGTGCGCATGTTTAAGTCGCAGGAATGAGGAGGTTTTTTCGAGCATCAATCAAATAGCAGGTTCGATGGCTCAGGTTTATAGTAGGAATATTGGAACTACACATTTCGTCGTATGAATGACCCGAAGGTTATTTCTTAGAAACCATCAGTTCTTATTTCAACCTTGTTTACGAATTCCATTTAGACTTTGATTTTGCTAGAACCCGGATTTGTCATGATAGTATTTTATTCTTCTTCAGAGGAAGACCTTTGCCGTTGTTGTTGTAATATTGTGTTCTTACACAAATAATAGAATGGGCCACTGCCAATTAAAAATAATTCTATAACCACGAATAATTTGAAGGATGTTTTCAATCCTAGTGCCATGAACTAAATGAATTTAATATGAAGCTACAATTCTTATTTCCGCATTCTGTTGAAGAATTGCAAGTTGTGAAAGTTACTAAAAGGGCCACAAATATAAATATTTTTCTTAATGATGATTCCAAGTGGAAAATTGAATAGTTGAATGGTTCAACAATTTATTAATCAAGTTGATGATTCAGAAATCATATATTTTGTTAGGAACTTGGAAGTTCATAATCGAGTCACTTCTCGAATGTTTAATGTCAGAAGAACGATTAATTTTTGTTGTGCTTCGCACAGTTCTTCGATGCTATGCTCAAGGTCAAATACTTTTCAGATGTTATTAATATGTGTAAATAATTTGTGTTGATTCAATGATAATAATATTTTTCGACAATATATATTTTTGAAACTGGAAAAATAAGTGAAAGTTAAAATTCTATGAACATTTATTCTACGAGTGTTAATATTGAACCCTTCAGAATAGCAGTGTTTATGCAAGAATCTTTGATCAAGGGGTCGCGTTCAGTTCATAGTGTGGTGTTTACGTCCGCCAAACAACGTGCTTTTCTGAGGCAAGGGTTATAGGATAAAAACTATAATTAAGAATGAAAGGAGACAAAACGTAAGATAATAACAAGATTTAATAACTAATTTGTGCATAAAAGAATAAAACAAACAATAATAAACAAAATCCTCCCTGAATTTTCCCCTGACAGGAATATTTATCACTTTGAGGAGTCAGATGGATCTCCCCTTTTCTAATAAAATGTGGATCCAAGTTCCACAACCTTGCATATTAATTTATGTTCGCGTGGTGACTATCTACGAGAAATGAGTACTTGGATGATCGTTCGTTCACAACGGGTTAACAGCCACGGTGCTCACGAACAATCATCTCGTAAATCAACGTTTATGGATATGGGCATAACATTAATAAAAATCCTTAAATCTAATTCTGACACACATATTACAACTCTACTATTTACAGGCATCTCTCAGAGACCCTTATTAGTGTGATGACACACTTAACCAAATGAGCTGCCACCATGGCCAGATACTCAACAACAAGGAAAAACAGCGCCGCACGTGACTCACGGGTCACCGACATGGAAAATAAACATAGAATAAACCAACAACAACAAACAACCTGAGTGGTTAAGATTAATTTATATTAACAAAACTGCATGTTAAAGAAACGCTTCGAAGGTTATCGTGTTTCGTAGGCAACTCCCATTTATTTAAACAATTTTACCATTGATCAGTTTCTCACATTTATATTTATTTTCAAGTAATTGGGAGCCAGACGTGCACTCCACTTTAATGAGCTTGCTTGCGAAACTCAGCCAGCCCTTGTGACAACAACTCACCCTTTCCTCAATACCAGTCATGTCCCCCTTCCAGTGTATATAAATAGCCGACCAGCTGGACTGTTATCTCAAGGAATCAACAGCAACTAACATCTCCTCCAACTCAACATATGGTCAGACAATAATCACATATCCATAATTGTCCTCGCAAGGATACAATATGAATCTGGTACCAAGCTGACAGAAATCAGTCTCTGCTGAAATTCCCGCTTGTAATACCACAAAAATATACTCACAATATACACATCTGGGACTGACATAACGCCTTTCACACGGGTCTGCTGAATTAGAGCTCGCAAACATTTAACACAATATTTAAAACTTACGATAGAGCTGAATACTCTTCGTCACAAATTACATTGCTCCCAAAGGCAATCATCACACTGAATCTGATCAATAATAAATCTCAACAAAATTTTAATTACCCTCCAATCTACTATATAATTATATTAATTCAGTCCTACTTCTGAAACACGACATATCTCCGAGAGACGTTTTTAACCGCACTTCGTAACATAGGCGAACACGGCCGTTCACATAGATACGTTAGTTAACACAACACAAAGAAAAGAACCTTCCAAAAACTACAATTGTGCGAGCTGCTTCCAAACAAAAATGTGTCAGATCAAAACTAAATATACTACATTAATCACACAAGCAAAGTATTTACAAAAATATGTCCCATAAACCATAAGTTAATTTAACAAATAATAAAATATTATTTTGTACTCATCTCTTTTTGTAGTCACCCGTCAAAGAACATCAGACGCCATTCCCCAACTGGATGATTCTTTATCTCATATCAGCCATCTGGACGGAGTGTTGAGAATTCCAAACTTCCTCTGCATTCATCGATGTCATCCTTGCGCTGATACAAAAATTAGGTTATTATACACTTTATGTCTGACTACTAAATTCGCTTGTTCAGGTACTAAATTCCCTGTCACTGTTCGTTGGCGAATTATCGACGCTACTGCCCCTATAAATATAGTACTATGACTATCTATCACTGAATTTACCACTTTACAATGAATATCTTGTGTCCTCGACACACAAAAATACAAGTCTACGTCCGTAGACGAACAGAATAATAATAATGTCTTGGCTCTTCGACACACTTATAAATGAACTGGCCCTTGGGTCTAGATGGAGGGGGATTTTATGTAAAAATTTCTCGAACTAATTGTGGTACAGGAATGAAATAAATATCACTGAACTCGTAATATTGCACAGGTCAAGAATATGCCCATTAATCCTAGAATCGATCGTAGAGATTTTGTCTAGGCGATTTCCCGCGTGAATGCTAGCCGCCGCGTACCCCAGCCGGAGTTGGCGCGCAAGTAGGCATTCTCTTCTCATTGGTTCTCCATTTTCTGTAATTTGGCGGTTTCTAGTAGATCTTAGCGTCTTGGGAGTGTCTATTTTCTTCATCAGCCATTCACGTTACTGCATCATATTTCTTCTAGGCGCGAATAACACAATGAACATACCAGAAACATGTCTCACCGCGCGTCGCTTCTAAAATTGAGGTAGCCACACCTGTCCTTGTGATACATAGCTACGCTATTTCTTTTCATAGCTCAAGTATTTAGCCTTTTGTTATACTGTCGCAGGTATGTCCCTACTGTCTCCAACAAATGCTTGAAATTTCCTCATCACTGTCTGGCTACTTTCATGATGCTGGTTGAAATATTTATTAATTGAAGAAATAAAAAGTAGAATCATTTAACCAACATAGGGTAAAGGGTTCAATATTATGTAAAAATTCAAACAGTGAACTACGATATTTCCAGTAGAGACAATTAAATTTGAACTGGATTTAATCATTAATTATAAATAATTTTGGAACACAGTCTACAGGACAAACAATCAGACTTGTGTTTCCAAAAAAATAATTGTCAAATGTGTTTGGAAAATTTCTGTATATTGTGTAAATAGGAGTGTGGATCGCCACACGTGAGTGATGCTGTTTTGAGCATTTTTGCAGTCAAATTTAAATTCAAAATAAACTGAGATAATTTTACTTGATGTGTTACTCCCAGTTGAATCTCCTTCTATCCTTATTGTTGCATTGATCCAAAAATCAGTAAAGCATTTTTTTAATTTGATGTCGTTTTTGCGATTAGCTTTAACCCATCGGGCGCTCCGGGATATTTTGACTCTCGTGCTGACTGATTATTGGTAAAATGCATATGTGGTCGTGCGGACTCCGGTCTAAACGGGCACAGTATATGCTGTAAAATGTTTGTGATTTAAGCCCGGTGTTTCGGTACCAAATGGAGCATTTGCAGAGCAAAACTCGGGATGAATGAAGGTGGGATAAAGAAGAGGGTAGGTAGAGGTTGTCAGGTTCGCCATTAATCAAGGATGTAGAAAAATTGGAATCGGTTACTGAACACAGTATATAAGGTTCAGACTTAAAAGCAATATAAAGAAAATGTATAACAATTACAGGCGTTGACACCTGCTAATAGAAGCAGATGATGTCGCTGTTCCGCCCCTTAAAACAAGAATGATACAATGACCTGCTAATAGCTTGCTTAAGTTAAGAAAACAGTCCAATGGACACAAAACGTATGGCCTATAATGTCATTAAACTTTTCAGAATTACTCATTGTACATTTACATTACAGTTGTACCATTAGAATAAGTGCTTCGACAAGTATGGTGACTATGTGGATTAGTAATGCGTATACGTGTCCTAAAATTGTGTAACTCTCGCTTCTGCCCATAAAATAACGTTTTTTATGCGATCTCTGGAATTATTCTTTATTCTCACTTATGATAATAGTCTAATATATGTATGTCTACCCCTTATTATTCCCGTTTTTCCAACGGGGTCGGGGATGAGATGCGATGGAAGTCATTGTGGCAGTGGTTTTTACGGCCGGATGCCCTTCCAGACGCCAACCTCATGAGAGGAGTTAATGAGAGATGAAATGAATGATGGTGAATGAAACTGGGCAAGGATGTGGAAGCGGCCGTGGCCTTTCAGAAGGTACTGTCCCAGCATTTGCCTGGTGTTGAAAATGGGAAACCACGGAAAACCATTTCAAGGACAGCCGACGGTGGGGCTCGAACCCACGCGTCTACCGAGTCAGCAGAGAGCTTGGTCCCATGACCAAACGCTGCGCTTTAGCCAGCTGAGCCACTACTGTCGGTTTATGATAATAGTCTAATAAATAATAATAATAATAATAATAATAATAATAATAATAAAGCTGTTTTTAATTCTTTTAGGGATTTGAAAAAATGTTAATAAGTGCCATTTACTTGGGTGTGTGTATGATTTGTGTGATAACCTGTGTTATTTTTGTGCGTGCAGGAGGGTGTGTATTTGTATTTTTGGTCGGAAGCAGCCTTGTCTCTAAGTTCTGAACCTTCTCAGAATTAGCCTGAAGTATAAGTGGGAAACCACGGAAAATGCCTTCTAGGATGGATGAGGTAGGAATCGAATCCACCTCTTCACAACATTTCCTCCCAAGGTTGAGTGTTCCAGCCTTCAGTCACGAATTACATTTCTTAGCATTTCCTTTACAGGGGCGCTGCATAACAGTCAGACAGCTACTCAATTGTCTTCACGAGGCTGAGTGTAACTTGTTCCAGCCCTCACGTCATTAAAAATATCCCTGACGGAGCCGGGATTCGATACCGGGACCTCCGGATGACAGGCAGGCGTGCTACTTCAACACTACGGGGCCGGAAAATAATAATAATAATATAAAACCTGTGGTAGGGTTTCAGAGGACTGCGCAAATCTGAGAACTACAATGCATACCGTGGCTGTAATGTTACTACTAATAGTAGAGGTACTGTATCATTCGAAAGTTTCCACCTAAGTGAAATACGTGTGCTCAAGCGAGGATCAATATAAACGCTTACTATCTCCCGAATTTCTTTCTGTGAGACGTAAGAGAGCTGAGATATGTGGCAGTAAGAACTTTTTAATTGCCTTCAATTCTTTAGAAACAATACAGAGTTCTTAATTGACTAAGAAACTACAGTAACTACTTTCTCTTATCTAGATTTATGCATTTTTTCGTGAAACTGACGACAGATGGAAAGTAATAGTACAGACTCATATCTATGGTAATCCTCTGTAGGCATTTGATGAAAGTTTCTTCACAATTATCTTTGATGATTAAAATTGTAATTGCCTGAAACTACACCCTTAATGAATTCAAAATAATGTATCGTCGAGTAGGTAATATAATTATGCAAATCCACTTCCGGCAGCCAAGACAATTGCGCTCTTCCTCTTTGGAGGCCCGCTCTTGTCGCGGAGTTCGATGTGAGAGGACACTCGTTAACAAACAGTGCTGCGTGTTTTATGAGTAATGCGTTGACTTACTGTTACTGATTCAAGGTAATCTGTTGAAACTGGCTGCGTGGCTGAGCCCAAGTTTGAAGGCTCGAATCCAGGCACGTCGGTTGGTTTTTGAGGGTGAACAAATACGAGAGTTCAATGTACGTAGTGTCGTTCAACCCAAAATATTATTATTATTGTTATTATTATTATTATTAGACTGGTGTAGACTTTTACGTCCGCGTGAAGAATCTGCAGACAACAGATGTGCAGACATGAAATTTCATCATCTAATCTTTCAATCACTTATTCACTTTTCCAAGAGATCCAACTGACTACGATTCTGATCTTGAGATATACATCCAATTTTGAAGCAGACAATACATGTGAGTGAAGCTACAACAAGCCATAACCTTCAGCGCATCAGTGAAGGAAGCCGTGGGCTGGCGCAAATCTTTGAACACATGATTACTCAAACAATACTCGTCTGATTTGAAAACTAATTACCCCACAAATTTATTTACAAAAAGAGTATTACTCATGAGAGAAATCAGTACCATTTCATTTAAAAATCAAAGATGGTATTACTTGAATGGACGAGTCTGAAGTGGTCGTGTAAATCGCAAAAACATGGATTTTTATTCGTGATTCATGTGGATTGTGTTGGTTTCGAAATTTTAAATGTATTGGCCCACTCATTGATTCCTATTTGGAGTTGAGTTTGTTCGTATTTCCAGTTAAATATACATGCGAAGTTCTCCTGAATGCTGAGGATCGAAGCAAGAACCATAATGGAGCTAGTTATTATTTGATGACCAAATGCAGTATTAAATTAAAGAACTCCATGTATCATTGATGTGATTATTTATCGTATGATGAATATATGTACAATATATACAAAATAATGTGCACACACAAGTTCAAAAATCTCATAGTTCGAGGTCAATATCTCTGATCCATTCAACTGCTTCAACTGATGCTTGATGAACATCCATCAACGTTCAATGGAAAGCTCGGAGAGGGCAGTCAGCGACAATGTGATGATTGAGTGTAAGGAGGCACCACAGTCACAATCTGCAGAGTTAGACCAGCCCCATTTAAGCAGTAAACTAGCAGTAGTGCCTGGCTTCGCCCGGTGGATTTATTTGTTTTATGGATGAAAATGAATACTACTACAGAACTGGCACGTGATACTTAAACTAACAGAAAATACATATTTTTTAAATATAACTTTTTGTGGTGGTGGTGGTGGTGGTGGTTGTATTGGGAGTGATAAGTAGTACAGTATAATGGACGTAAAATTCAAGTAATTTTCCCGTTATGATAATAATGAATAGGGAAACGGCTGTTTACTAACTACAGCACTGACACATGTAATTTACAAACAAATTTTAAACATATGTTTAGAAAGAGGAGTGAGTGAAATAAGACACTGCCTAGGGCCTACATCTCATTGGCTGTTAGAAATGTAGAGACCAATAGTGTCGTCTTTTGTCGCATAGCGCCGTAGGAAAATAATCAGAACACTTTGGAAAACTTCGGCTGTCTCGAGCTCCTGACGTAGAATAGTATCATTTACCACCACATAGCGCTCAACGAAAAGTTTCAGAATAAATGAAGGTAAATTTGAAAGCACCAACGCTTATTGCAGCTGATAACCTCAATGTGCTGCACGAACACCATTGCACTTATACAGAGGCATAATATGTTCATGATGATAACTGTTTTAAGGGGCCTAAGAAATCTTTTTGCACTAATTACTCCCCGTGACTGCAATTTATAAGCGGCGCATGATTTAATTATTTTCGCAATTCTGCACCAGAACACTGGTAGGGGTGACGTGATGCAGCCCGAATTGCCAGTCAACAATGGACTTATTAAAATACTACTACGGACATGAATGGTTCTAGGGCCCTAATACGCGGTTTTCAAGTTCAGTTTGTTTGTTATTCTAAATATAGAGAATGGAGAGCGTTGTCCAAAATATCAAGTGGACAGTGTTACCAGCAGGGTTTCAAAGTGTAAGTAAAATTTGGTGCAATTAGGAGGAACGGTGTAGATTTGTGAGAAAGGGCCTAGATGCAGGGAATGGAGTGGTTTGTCCGAAATTTAAAGTGGACAGTGTCACCCGCAGGGTTCCAAAGGGTAAGTATACAAAATGTGGTTCAGATCGGAGAAACGGTGTAGATTTGTGCCAAAGGACCTAAATGCAGGGAATGGAGTGGTATGTCCGAAATGTCACTCATCGGGTTCCAAAGGGTAAGTATGTGAAATTTGGTTCAGATCGGTGAAACGGTGTAGATTTGTGCCAAAGGGCATACATGCAGGGAATGGAGTGGTCTGTCCGAAATTGCATGTAAACAGTGTTACTCGCAGGGTTCCAAAGGGTAAGTATACAAATTTTGGTTCAGATTGGTGAAAGGTGAGTATTTGGGCCAAGGGGCCTAAATGCAGGCAATGGACTGGTGTGTCATAAATGTCATGTAGACAGTGTTACTCGCATGGTTACAAAGGGTAAGTATACACATTTTGGTTCAGATTAGTGAAACGGAGTATATTTGTTCCCAAGGGCCTAAATGCAAGGACTGGACCGGTCTGTCATAAATTTCATGTACACAGTGAAAATTAAGCCTTCATATGATCCATTAGGTATTAATCCACCAAATGCAAGTATTAGTCGGACAGAGTTCAAAAGGGTAAGTATACAAATTTTGGTTCATATCGGTTAAAAGGTGTAGATTTGTGCCTAAGGGCCTAAATGCCGGGAATGGAGTGGTCTGTCTGAAATTTAACATAGCCTAAATTATTCCTCTTGAATCTGGCTATCATATAGAAACAGATTTTTTTCGAATCCAACTGGTAGTTCCAGAGATTAGCGCGTTTAAACACACAAACACACAAACTCTTCAGCTTTATTATATTAGTAAAGATAAGCACATCTGCCTTGTCCTGTTCGTATCCGATTTAAGATCCTCCATTGGCGTCTGGGATGATCAAATCCATGTAACCGTTCAAAAGGGTTCCCAGCTAAGTGATTGTTGGTTACTGAAGGATGCTCCTACTGGATTTTCCATGAGTTATTTTCATCTTCAAGGAAATTCATTTATGCTGATGACATTTGTTTGGGATATAAAAATATATATCTACGTTAGATCACGTCCAACTTCTTAAATAAATTCGCGAAAGCAATCGAAACGATTGTCACAATCATCTTGAAATATAAACATAAATATTTGAGTATGTATTGACTTAAATGTCATCATTGACAAATATAATGCGGAGAGATGAAGAGAACTAGGATTAGACATTAGTCCGAATAATACTTGCATTTGGTGGATTAATACCTAATGGATCATATGAAGGCTTAATTTTCACAAGCTGTTCATTTCTCTAATATCTATAAACATACTTTTAAAATGATATATTTACTACAATCGGCTACGCACGCTATCGCACAGCACTTGACCATGGAGAAAAGCTCTCTGCGGACTCTGACTCTGGGTTCAAGCCCCACCGTCAGCCGTCCTTGAAATGGTTTTCCGTGATTTCCCATTTTCCAATCCAGGCAAATGCTTGGACGGGACCTTCTGACAGGTCATGGCGGCTTCCTTCCACATCCTTGCCCAGTTTAATTCATTCTAATTCTTTTCATCTTTCATTAACTCCCCTCATAAGTTTGGCGTCAGGATGGTCAAAGGTCAGCCATGACTTCTATCCAAAACATTTACGCCTTTCTCTAGCATATGAAGGGTCTAGTGAAAGATCATCTTTATAAACTATCAAAATCGCACATGTTCAAATTCCCAGGGAACGGTTTATTGTACAATGTACAGGATACTGTTGTCTGCCCCATATGATTCAATGCACAGTACAACCAAAACTCAATGTGGAATAAAATACTGCTGTCTGTGGCGTAGCTGTTCCATTGATAAGTGTGACGGATAATTACCACCCCCTTCATCAAAGACGCGAGGACTGGTGACGTTACATTTAAAACGTATGCTTGTAGCATCTACAGTAGAATACAGGAGAGCAGATCTACTATTGATAGGCACCTAATTTTCGGGGAATTTCAGCAAAACATTGAAAATCAGATTGAAAAAGGAAATAAATCCTGTGAATTCAAATGATAAATCCGAAAAATAAATTTCTTCATCCAGCATAACGACTGAACATACACTAAAAAAATCCCATGACTATTTGACTATTAAATAAAAATAATCTTCGTAATTTATACAGAGCCAACACACCTAGTGCACGCTCTTTCTAAAGAATAATCTTTGTATATCATACACAGTAATCACACCTAGTGCACGTTCCTTCAACTATAATAATCTTTCTAATTCATAGACAGCAAACACACCTAGTGCACGATCCTTCGACTCAAATAATCATTGTAAATCATAGACAGCAAACACACCTAGTGCACGTTCCTTCAACTAAAATAACCTTTGTAAGTCATAGACAGCAAACACGCGTAGTGCATGTTCCTTCAACTAAAATATTCTTTGTAAATCAGAGACAGCAAACATGCCTAGTGCACGTTCCGTCAATTAAAATAATCTTTGTAAGTGATAGACAGCAAACACACCTACTGCACGTATATGCAACTAAAATAATCTTTGTAAATCATAATCAGCAAACACACCTAGTGCACGTTCCTTCAACTAAAATAATCTTTTTAAGTCTTTGACAGCAAACACACCTAGTGCACGTTCCTTGAACTAAAATAATCTTTGTAAATTATAGACAGCAAAAGCACCTAGAGCATGCTCCTTCAACTAAAATAATCTTTGTAAAATATAGACAGCTAACACACCTAGTGCACGTTCCTTCGACTAAAATAATCATTGTAAATCATAGACAGCAAACACACCTAGAGCACGTTCCTTCAACTAAAATAATCTTTGTAAATCATAGATAGCAAACACAACTAGAGCACGTTCCTACAATTAAAACATTCTTAGTATATCAGAGACAGCAAACACGCCTAGTGCACGTTCCTTCAACTAAAATATTCTTTGTAAATCAGAGACAGCAAACATGCCTAGTGCACGTATCTCCAACTAAAATAATCTTTGTAAATCATAATCAGCAAACACACCTAGTGCACGTTCCTTCAACTAAAGTAATCTTTGTAAGTCATTGACAGCAAACACACCTAGTGCACGATCCCTGAACTAAAATAATCTTTGTAAATTATAGACTTCAAAAGCACCTAGCGCACATACCTTCAAATAAAATAATCTTTGTAAATTATAAACAGCAAACACACTTAGTGCACGTTCCTTCAACTAAAATAATCATTGTAAGTCATAGACAGCAAACACACCCAGTGCACGTAGCTTCAACTAAAATAATCATTGTAAGTCATAAACAGCAAACACACCCAGTGCACGTAGCTTCAACTAAAATAATCTTTGTAAGTCATGGACAGCTAACACACCTTGTGCACGTTCCTTCAACTAAAATAATCCTTGTCAATCATCAACAGCAAACACAACTAGTGCACGTTCCTTCAACTAATATAAACTTTGTAAGTCATGGACAGCAAACACACCTAGTGCACGTTCCTTCAACTAAAATATTCTTTGTAAATCAGAGACAGCAAACACGCCTAGTGCACGTTCCTTCAATTAAAATAATCTTTGTAAGTTATAGACAGGAAACACACATAGAGCATGTTCCTTCAATTAAAATAATCTTTGTAAAATATAGACAGCTAACACACCTAGTGCACGTTCCTTCAACTAAAATAATCTTTGTAGGTCATGGACAGCAAACACACCTAGTGCACGTTCCTTCAACTAAAATAATCTGTGTAAGTCATGGACAGCAAACACACCTAGTGCACGTTCCTTCAACTAAAATAATCTTTGTAAAATATAGACAGCTAACACACCTAGTGCATGTTCCTTCGACTAAAATAATCATTGTAAATCATAGAGAGCAAACACATCTAGTGCACGTTCCTTTAACTAAAATAATCTTTGTAAAACATAAACAGCAAACACACCTAGTGCACGTTCCTTCAACTAAAATAATCTTTGTAAGTCAAGGACAGCAAACACACCTAGTGCACGTTTCTTCAACTAAAATAATCTTTGTAAATTATAAACAGCCAACCCACTTAGTGCACGTTCCTTCTACTAAAGTAATATTTGTAAGTCATAGACAGCAAACACACCTAGTGCACGTTCCTTCAACTATAATAACCTTTGTAAGCCATGGACAGCAAACATATCTAGTGCACGTTCCTTCAACTAAAATAATTTTTGTAAATTATAAACAGCAAACACACCTAGTGCACATTCCTTCAACTAAAATAACCTTTGTAAGTCATGGACAGCAAACACACCTAGTGCAGGTTCCTTCAACTAAGATAATCTTTGTAAGTCATAGACAGCTAACCCACATAGTGCTCGTTCCTTCAACTAAAATAATCTTTGTAAGTCATGGACAACAAACACACCTAGTGCACGCTCTTTTATCTACAATGTCACGCACCGTCATGTTTACAGTTTATAGCAAAAGAGGAAACATTTTAATTATAATGGTTCTGGCTCGTTTGGAAGGATTTCACACTTAAACACTCGTCCTAGTACTGGTTAATTTCAGGCTTAATGCTGTATTGTAACTAGCTTTGCTGAACTAGATATCCCACTCAATTGTGCGTTCGGCTGACTTTGTTTGAATGTGCACTTACGTGCACTGGGATAAAGTCCATCACTCATACAGGGCAATAACCAGCTATTTTGATGTATACAATCAACTTCTACAGCCTAAATACTTGTTTACGTTTCGAACCGTGATATACTCCAACACATCCTAACCACTGCTTCTCACTTTTGATAACATGCCGTACTACCGCCGCACTTTTAACGTGTTCACCATTGAGGAGTTGATTGACATTTGACATATGAGACATGTGCGTATACGAGTCTTAGTTACACTGCTCCGTATTGGTGGTTTTTACGTCAGGATACTCCTCAAGACCCCAATATCCTGGGAGGAGATGAATAAAGATGAAGCAAACTGGTGTTGGTTCTTTTAGGGCCTTCAACATTTCAGCTCCGTGTGCTTGTATGTTCAGGTGTCTGCAGTAGTAATTGGGGTGAGGATTAGGAAAGAGGAGTCCGTGGCTTTATGATAGGAACCATCCTGGCACTTTCCTGGAGTACAAGTGGGAAACTACATAAAAAAAACTTCTAGGATGGGAAACGAACACAGACCTCAGGGGTGACAGCCAAGAATGCTACGCCTACAATCACCACGAAGTGGTCATGATTGAAACTGCGCAAAGAGTTGGAAGGAAATAGGGTCTGGTTATACATGGCTTGGCTCCATGACGTTTACCTGCGTCTTAGCGAACGTAGGTACTGCGATTTGTGAGATGAAAATATTACAGAATAGAAACATTGCGGAAAAAAACAAGAACCACTGAGCACTAATCGTGGTTTGTGTTATTTCCTTGAGATTCTCTGCAACGGAATTGTAAACGAAGGTAAATACTGAACATCTTAATCATGGCACGAGCTTAATTTCATGTGACAAATAATTTGTGGAAACTGTGAGTAAATAATAGCCAACATTCTCCCGTCGTTGTCTGAGTAAAGCAGAATATAGGTGATTAAGAAAAACTTTGCGTAATAAAGCTGGAAGTAGTTCGATTCCCACCGCGGAAATTATTTCTGTGCTCCTCATTTTTGTTATTAGTAACCTTCATAATTGTATAACTCCATTGTCAAACAAAATGTATGGGTATTGTTATACTGTACTCTTTGACCTTATCAAGGGTATAATTGAATCTTCTTTTGATGAAAGTTAAGTGGTGTGTACCACAAAAGGCATGTTTCGTTGTAATCCGCAATTTGCATCAAGAATAATTGATAGGAACACTAGAAAAGTACGCCCATCCACCATCTTGTATGTTTGGAATAGTTTATCTTACATCTTCTGCAGAGAAAGCCTTTGATGTGAGACTATATATTTGTTGCGTTACGTGATTGTAACTGTAATAAATAGAGGATTGTCGATATGTATGTCTGATATATTCAAGATGGCGGCTGCGTGCTATATTCAGTTAGATAGGCTTACGACTAATGCAAGCTAGGTATCTTCTGTTGCTCCCCTCTTATAAACTTACGTGTCAATTGCGCAGTCGGATACTGAATTATTGTTTTTCAAGTTTTAACATTATGCTCAGCCACCATTTTAAATATATGGTGGGGTTGTTCTTTTGCCCTTGGTAAACAATGCCCATATATGGTTTCGGTTTAACGCCAATTTACTATACTTTATCTCTAAAATGTATGGAAGTACTTTTTTGTATATTTTATAATTTCAAGATGGCCACCATACGCTATACTCAGTGTGATATTCCAATGAATGCTGGTAGCGAGATCTCTTATATGGTATTCCTCCCTTACTAAATTCCACGTTGATTGTGCTATTATATCGTTTGTTAATGACATACAAAACTTAAGATTACGCCCAGCCACAAACATAAACGTACGGAATCGCTGCTCTTTTAACATCTTCATAAGATGATACTTACACGGTTCTAAATTATAGCTAAGTTTCGTTGATGTATCTTAAACATACTTTGAGTTATTGGTTATTATATTCTGTACTTTCAAGATGGCCTCCTAGCGTTGATTTCAGTTTGTCATTCTGATGGCTCATTCCAGCAAGGTCCATTATATTGTACTTCTTTCTTACCAAGTTTTGTTTTAATTGCGCAATTACTTAAAGAATGTTTCAGTATTACGCTTCAATATTACGCCCGGCCGCGATCTTGAAGATGTAAGGTTGCTGCTATTTTTCCTTGGGCATTCAATACTCCATATTGAGCCCACATTCGCTCATGCTGGTGTTGATTTTTATGAGAGCTGTGTATTTTTATATCTGAGAAACATAGAACACGCCCAGGAAGCATGCTCTAGCTTCAGACGCACTTTTGACTTCACTCAGATGCTCCATATAATTTTATCCTTAATGTGCAAGTTTGGAAGTATCATCTACAGTAATTCTGTATAATTTGCCACGATGTGATGGCCTAATATTTATTTAATTGTTTTTTGGTAAAGTTATAACATCGCAGAGATGCGAATAAGAAGTAAATAGTCACCCCACGTCTTACGAAGGATCGACGCCAGAACTGCAGATTTCATGCAGAGACACTCCCTTTGGCGCGTTTGACACGTACGCTCGTATTCGACAATTGGTCTGCAATACCAGGGATTATAGTAGGACCTGAGAGACCAATTTTGAAATATCTGAGTTCATCAAGTCATATTTGAGCACGAAGTGTGCTAGTGATTATCGCAAGTTGCAAGTGGCAACCTTAACTACGATATGTTCAACGAAAACTGTGAAAATTGTGAAACGGAATATTTTCAGACCAAACACATGGTCAATTTTTCATGTCACATGGCATAAGTGCTGTTACAATAAATTTCCTAAGTGTGGAAATAATCCAAGTGATACTGTTAATTATACCTTTGAAGTTAAAATATTACGACGCACATTCGACCTGTTCAAAGGCCATGAATTTTAGTGCCAAGATTACAGTGATATTGCACCATTACAAAATTTCCAAAATATTAGAACCTGTGTTGGACGATACTCCTAGTATCATTACAATCAGTGAGCAGACACATGGTCATTTTTTTAATCCTGCACAAGTGTAGATTCAGTTTTATCTATAAAACCACTACAATCAATTCTGTGAAAATCATATTTATCACCATCTACAAGATGCTGTTAACGCACAAAGTGCTAGGAATCTTCACCATTTGGAACATGTTATTTAACATGGCCTAAACCACTCGATGAAGGGGACATCGACCACCCGACAACATTACAAAATGGAAGAACGTGAAACAAAAGTCTTGCTCATGGACACACATGGAGAATGGATAACTTTTTCCAAGTTCCAAGGAAATGATGTAACCCTCATTATTTTCTTATGGACGAGGCGATCAACCAACGCCGTGAGTCATGCATTTAATTCTCCTGTTGAGGTTATAGGTCATGGTGGAGTAGTTTTTAGCAACCGTACTCGAGAACAGTCAGGTTGGTAGGTTTCTTTTCTCGTAAACGCCAATTTTTTGGGATTTTCAGCCTTGTTGACCTTCCACACCGTTGTTTTCAAATACTCACAGTTAAACACCATTTTAGTGAGTTCGCACACTGGTGCATTATTGTAAAATGTGAATTTCCAATTCATGGAGACCCAGATTATGATTTAAACGAGGAGTAGTAATTTTTTCGTAACAGCTGATGCTGAATTGTGTGTAACATTTTTATGCTTACTTTTTGTACAGTTTTAGTACGCCACTGTAATTTA
Source organism: Meconema thalassinum (assembly GCA_946902985.2). Taxonomy (NCBI): domain Eukaryota; kingdom Metazoa; phylum Arthropoda; class Insecta; order Orthoptera; family Tettigoniidae; genus Meconema; species Meconema thalassinum. Next base: position 1,455,892,381 of record OX336389.2, read on the forward strand.
CGGGCGTATCGTTTGGATGATTATGATTATTGTAAATACATTTTTGAAGTGGTATTGTAAACCACAAGATTCGAGTTGAATCTCATATCATAGTAATAAGTGTAGCCAGTATTTGCACACTTTAATCCCGATTACATGTCACTCGCATCATTTACATTTAACGCTAGAACGTTAAGGTGTTTAAACCATTTATAATCATTTAATGTGCTAGTGCGCACGAGATTGTACTATTTTGAATCCACAGTGGCGTAGAATATCTATTTACACTTTCTTAGGAGAGGAATATCTTCAGTTTTATTCTCTTTGCTTTCACTAAGCATTTATATCACTGTTAATCATTTTTGAAGGTCTGCGACTTCGCATTACGTGTTATTATAGAGTATCATTATTCAAATGTGTACCAGGGTTACCAGTGAACCGTTAGAATGTGAACCCTACATGTATTTTTTAACATTTAAAGACTTTGCTACAAGGCAATGGACTCACATGTAGTGAGGCAGGATCTGTGCCAGTAGAGATGACAGATGTTCTGAATGCCACGAATCCCGTTGCGAATGTTACCCAGAAAGCTAACGGTGATTTCCTACGAGACTACGACTAAATGACAGACACTTCTGATTCGTATTTTGTAAGGTATTTTCCAACCAAGCCTAGCTTGTGAATGCTAGATATTTAAGAAAGGTCAAGTAACAACCGCTATAAATTGTATTGATACCGGGTGATTCCCAGGTCATGAATCCATACTACATTTTTCGCACATGTTGGAAGCGAATGATAGTTGATTATTTCTTTGATTTGATAAGTTTTCATTTGATGAACCAGACATTTTAAATAGGCTGTTTTTCTCACATTATGTGAATGTTTTTTTTCCGTGTTTTGACACGTGGAGTATTATTGTATTTGAGATTGACGGCAGATCTAATTTTAGAATAGACTGACCGAGGATGTGTCTAGTGAGCTACAGAGCCACTCAGATTACTGATTGTATGGTAACGACGAATTGTATAGCTCCTGTTATTGTGCTTGCCGCCAGAAAATAGCTTCGAGCTTGTGTGTTTCAGAAACCGCAACGATTGATTCAGGATGTTAGTCACATTGCCTGCCACGTGTTTACTTTGTTGATTACCGTTGAGGTAACTCATTTATTAGTTATAAGCCTTGTGTCATATGTTCATGCGTCATAAATAATGCATTCTTAATCCGACGATTTTATTAATCACACTCCAAGTTATGAAATTTCAGTTACATTAAATCTACGATCTTAAAATACACTTTAAATGTTAACCATTGTTTAATCTTGATTTTCTGAATTACAGCTGACCGACGCATAGCGCTTCCTAGGTAATTCCTGAAGGAATAGTTAGGAAGTCAGTTTATTTCCGACTGACAGAGATCACCGCCTAACCAGAAGTTTGTAATTCGGGGGCTACAGTTACCTCATGGTGAGACATTGTTCTATCAGTGCTTTAGCTATTATTTAGTTATTCTAGATGACGAATGTTAACAAACAGTTACTATTCTGTTGTAGGCAGGGTAATAATGATAATGTTTTGTGTTATATTCTTTATTACGAGTGTATAATCCCATTGGACCCCACTGTAATGTGATAGTATTATTATACACTTATTGTTAATTGATTGATTGTAAATAGATGACTGTTATCCTAGTTTTGTTTAGTTCTTGTTTATACGGACGCTTATCGCCGTAGGTTACATTAAGCCAGGATTAGCTAGACTAGGTAACGTCAACTGGAAATACGGGAGAGGTACCAGTATATTTAGATCTGTTGTCATGATTTGACATTCATTCAAATGATGTTTTCTCTCTGAAACATCATTCTTTTGCTTGTATTTTCAATCAGGGATGTTTTTCGTACCATGTCCCAAGCTTTGCTTTGTTTTTTCTGATATATTAAGACTCGTCGAGGGAGTAAATAAATTTTCGTTATGGGATATTTTTGTTGTTGTTTTTATTAGCTAGTGGATTAGCCAATTTCAAACCCTCCGATGGTAGGATAGGGGGTTGAATTCTTCAATAATTAATTTCACGAATTTTACTTAAACCTGGATGTTATCATTTCATAGTTTGTGTTTTGGGGGTGCATTTCTTTGGGTGTCTTTGACCTTGCTAATGACGGGGATCTGATCCTTTGAGATTTCGAGTCGTGTGCCGGCTAGTCCCACAAGAAGTGCATTCCAATCCTCCTCGGCAATGTGTTTGAAGGATGGGGGTATCTGTGAGGCCACAAACGGTGGGTGGTGACCAGATAACCTCCTCTAACGGGCACATACACCCTTCTCCTTCTTTGGCGCCCTACCGTAGGCAGAGATTTTGGACATGGAGGCCATCAGCTTAAAGTTGTTTTAATGAGGATCATATTTGACTATTTATTGGCAAATTTCCTGGACTGTAACAAACTTTAGAAGTTGAACTGCCGTGCATTTGGCCACATGGCATTCTTTTAGATATCAGACCATGGGGTGGAGTACAATTACATTAAAATTCAGATTAGGACTTTAACTTTGCTTGTACTTCGTCCTTAGTAAATGTAACTTGTCTTTTGCTTGCTTGTTGTTGTTTTAGTGTAAATGTAGAATCTTTTAGACGTCGAATCCAGGAGTATTCGTGAATGTTTATTGAGGTAGGCAAACTTTCCACCATGATCATTTCCTTTTTGTAGTGATAGTTAGGTTTAGGTGTCTCCTTCTATTTCTCACACTGATTATATTGTTGTTTTGGAGGAGGAACGTTTTAAAGCGTTACTGGACCAATTGATGGCCAGATGAACGCCAATATGGAGGCGAGTATCGCTGTGTTAAGAGGTGATCTCAACGCGATTACTGTCATGTTGAGGGGCGATTTGGCCTTAGTCCGAGGCGATTTGTCGGATAACACCAATGTATAAAATAGTGTTAGGAATGATCTCACAGATGTTCTTGAGGATCTAACAGATGTGAACACCACTATGAATAGAAACACCACCGATTTGAGGGGTGATTTAAATACAAATGTTGACACTCTTAATGGGACTATTAATAACTACACCACCGCTTTGTGGGGTGACCTAACTGAGTTTAGGGATGATCTAACTGAGCTTCGCCAAGAAATTGAAACCAATCGTGTGGAAGCTAATAATAATTTATTAGGGGGTATAGCTAGCGTACGTGCCGAAATGACTAAAAATAAATTGGAAGCTAATGAACGTTTACAAGCTCTATCTAGCGATATATCCGCTTGCCGTACAGAACTGGAGACTAGATTAGATGCGATTGACGAAATCATCGATGGAATCAATGATAAAATCGACGAGGGAACAAATGAGTTACAGCTAACAATTGAGAACGTTAGGGCTCAAATTCTTTTGAGAGCTTCTGCCGTCGAGTGTCATATAGAAGAAACCTAACGTTTCAACGAAGGCGTACGACACGAGGTAACCGTCATTAACACTAGCATGAGGTTAATGAGGGGAGTTGCAGTCGCCGTCCACAACAATGTTTCAAAGGATATGGTAAGGTTCCGTGTTTAACTTAATAACAGTAATAGGATCGTAGCAGAGTTTACTTTGAACGTTGAAGACTTTAAGAGCCAAGTACACGAGAACGACAGAGAGATAATTGTCGACTTAAATGCTGTCAAGAAAGATTTGTAAGAGCATAAATCTAGTATCGAAAGCAACATGAACGAGATTCAAGAGGATGTCAGTCATATCAGGAGAACCGTCAAAGAGAATGACGATTGTCTTCGAGGGAAAATTTAGAGGCTGGAATTAAAAGTAAATACTCTGAGTGTAAGCGAGCCGCTGAACACACCTGAGATTCAACAGCCCGAGCAGAGATTACTCGAAAGACTCGAAGCTCAACCACACACTACATCTAGTACAACTTCGCCTACTTTCGTACCTTTACCAGCGTCAACTACGAAAGGAAATGTAATTAAGATTAGTAGGGGGGTAGTAGGGGTTCTGCCCCACTCGACGCCGCTGTGCCCAACAAACCAACATGGCCGCCGCGCGAAGTTGAAACATTTAAATAGACTTTTCCCTCCAACCCATTGTCCGATTTCGACAAATGAGGTGTCGTTGGACTCGGATTGACGCCCTCTTTCCAATGGACCACTCATTTCAACCCATAAATAAAACCTACCCCAACTAGGGGGTGAAATTCTAATTTTTTAGTGAAAGCCTCTTTTCAAATGCGACATGTATAAGGTGCGCTGCTGAAATGAAATTAAAGGTTGTTGCTCATATAGCGCATGCGTTTTGCTGGATGCCGCTATGGATCAACATTTTTGTTTTTGTTTTGTACGCATGCGCACTTGGGATTTTCGTAAGAGGGCGAACTCTTTGAAAAAATGATTTATAAGAAGGGGATTTGGTGGTGAGGGGAGAGCCAGATAGTCACTTACTTTCCTAAGAAGGTTGCCGATATCTCTCAAACGCAAGGTCGGATTTGGACGTGTGACATGTCAAATCGCTTGCCTCGAAGCCCTCTATAAGTTATTAATAGGTTAAAGTTTTGAGAATGGGGGAAACAGGCTTTTTGGGGGTAAAACTATGATTTTAGACTTTTCTGATATCTCACGAATGCATGGTCGGATTTGGTCCTATGACATGTCAAATGGCTTGTCTCGAAACCCTCTTTATTTTGGTAATAGGTTAAAGTTTTGAGAATGAGGGAAACGGAATTTTTTGGTGTAAAACTGTGATTTTAGACTTTTTTTTTTTTTTTCATAAACCAAAAACGCCGGAGACGTATACGAGGGGTCGTAGGACTCGGGGTGACGCAAAACCCTCCCCCACATTTCTCCCCCTTTCGAATATAGTATTTATGTTTTTTTTAAATGCGAAAGGGTCCAAAGACACTTTTGTTGAAAACATTTTTGTTTTTATAACTTTTATTTAAAATCTGTCTAAAATGTTCATGAAGAGTGGTTGAAGATAGAAAGAGACGATACCACTGGGCACGTGTTTCAATGAAGCTATTACTGGCCACGGTGGTGATATACCAATACAGTATTCGCTATTTCGATGAGACGGCCGGTCGTGGGTTCGTTTTCCGATTTTTCCTATGATGGAATTCCTAATTCCTAAACCCCCTGAAGGGGGTCTTTAACGTGTAGACGATTATGAGTGACATGACAAATGATAATTCCTTGATGAGATGATGTTGGCTTTAGATAGAACAAACAGAACTTGGTTATATGTTGCTTGAAGTGAGTATTGAAAACAAACTTGCTGGGGCAGACTGACAGGATGTGGATGTTATTTGAGTTTATTGGAATGCATTGACTTGACTTGACAACAGGGCAATGAAAAAAGCACAGAGATGCTGAGGACACTTGAAGGTCAAACGATATGGCAACCATGGCGGGAGGGGGAAGCGAGGATGATGTCGCCGATCATGTTCAATGTTCAATAGATGAATTTATATTTTGCGAAGCATTGCTCGGAGAGGGTCATACGACGACTTGTTTTAAGGGTATTTATTTTTCTGATCTTTCCTATGGTGGACTCATTGATTGAAATAATCCAAAACTGCTAGGGCATGGCCTTGAGATTTTATAAACCGATAATGGGATTTTGACATAGAAGGTCCACTCAGAACTTGACATGATGTCATTCTTTTTATGGCTTATGAATTTCCCCAAAAAAAGACCCAAAACAACAAGATCATGGACTTTTGCTTTTCTTAATATATTGCAAACCCATAATGTTAGATGTTTACTGTGAGTGACGAAACCTAGCTAGGTAAAGAAAGAATTATTGTGGGATATATGTATGGTGACTGACACGTCTTTGACCATTGGAACTTGTTTTCAGATCTGACTGTAGTACATAGGGAGTATAGGTTGTAGGCATGGCTTGACAAACGGTGTACACAAAATTCAATTTATCGATTCAAGAATTAAGAGTACACTATCATTAATTAATTGGTTAAAGAGTGTAGCTAAAAATTAAAAAAATGGTGACTACATTAAACTAAACTGAACCAAGTCGAATCAAACCCAACTGAACCAAACCAAGCCTAAAGCAAACCAAACCTAATCAAGAACAAGCCAAGAGCTTCAGTGTAAAACTTGTGGGGGAATGCAGTCATTGGCAATGGCCATAGGAAGGGATAACGCTCTACCTCTAGAGGGTAAGGTAAAGCTAGCGCATGGTGGTAATGCATATTACCAAGTACATGAACCACACACACACTGTAACGTGTTTTTCGAGGGGTTTTTATGCCACTGGCATAAGTCAGTAGGAAGCCATTCTATATTTATTTACGCGGCAAATTGTTCAGCCAAGAGAATTTTTCATGTTCATTTATTATTATTATTAACTTATTATTATTGTTATTAAGGTATTTTTGGAGCATTTTATAAAATTATAAGCATACAGATAGGTTTTCTATGTCTTAGAAAACACTATCAAGCAAATTATTACGAACGACATTATCATAGAAAGTTATGTGAATACGGAATTTTACGGAGTTTCGTCAGTTAGGGTATTATGAGAGACATGACTCACTGGGAATTCAGATACAGGCTGATTCTTGTCAAGAAGCATTACGCAAGCCGGGGTTGCAGCGTCAAGAAAAGGCGGATAGTATGGAACGGCAATCGACTTCACCCTCCCGCCGTGTGTATTGAGCCCAAGGAGGGGAGTAGCGGGGTGGGACAGCCAATCAGTGGAGACCACGTAAGCTGGAAGTGGGCACTGGAGTGGGAAGCCGACGAGGGCATATATCGTTTGGCGCGCCGTGGAATAGAGGACAATCTGTGTAAGACTTGATCAGGATTGTTGCACTTCAAAGCTTGGGAATAAGAGTAAAATCAGTAATTTATCCGAATCCTTTTTCACGTAATTTTCTAGCGGTAATATTCAAATCGCAAAGCTCCAATTTCAATTTTAAACTTATTATTATTATTATTAATTTTGCAATACGTGTTTTATACAATAAATTCATTTCTTTTAACCATGCAATCTTTGCTTTCAGTAGGTAGCATTAGATATAGACCAACTCCTTCTCCTGATACAATTGTTTGTTGGGTTAATGATCAAATCATATCACGATCTGAGTGAATAGAGTCTTGAAGGTGTTCTGCCAGAGCTAGACGTTGTTAAATACAAATTTAGATTTCAACATTGCGTTGAGGTCTTGGCGCCCATTAAAACAACATAGCTAAGGCAAAGGTCTACAGTTACATTTGTCACCCAACATTAAGGGACAGTCAAACCGTTTCATTTGTCGCTGACAACTTGGGGCTGAAAACATAATAACATTTGTGGAAGGAGAAGGGTATATATTTCTGTGCCTGTATTTTGGGGGTTATTTGTCTTTATCAGTGTATATCATTATGGGGGATGAGAAAGAAAGACAGATGAGGTTACGTAGTGGTCATCAACTGGAGAGTGATGATACGAGCCGTATGTCGAGTGATGGTAGTACCGGGGTAGCGGAGGTAAATCCCGATTCTGAAACAGGGAGTGTAGGCGGCCAATCAGAATTAAAAACTTTACTTCTCGAGTTCGTGTATCAGAACAAAGTTAGTAGTGATGCCTTAAATGCAAAATTAGAACAGAATAATGCAAAATTAGAACAAAACAGTAAGGAAAATAAAGAAAGTACAGATGCCTTAAACGCCAAATTAGAACAAAACAGTAGGGAAAATAAAGAAAGTACAGACGCTTTAAATACTAAACTGGAACAAAACAACGCTAAACTGGTACAAAACAACGCTAAACTAGAACAAAACAGTAGGGAAAATAAAGAAAGTACAGATGCCTTAAACGCCAGATTAGAACAAAATAGTAGGGAAAATAGAGAGAGTACTGAAACTTTAAATGCTAAATTAGAACAAAACAGTAGGGAAATTAGTGTTAAATTCGAACTGATTAGAGGTGAGATCAGGGGGGTGATGGATGAGAAGGCTAAATAGATTATTGCAGATGTAGACAGAAAATTAGGAAAAGTACAGGAGGAGTTAGAAATTAGAATCAGTACACAGGCTGAAAATTTAAAAGAACTAGTGCAACTGGAAACACAGCAGGTCAAAAAGCAATTGGGGGGAGAAATTGACAAAATTCAGGTAGCAACTAAAGAGGATAAAGAACAGCTGGAGGGTAGAATTGAGAAAGTCCACTCGCAAATAGTTGCAGATGTAAATAATTTAAGAGAGTGTAATAGAGAGAGCATTAGCAAGATTGAGGAGAAACAAGCAAAGCTATATGATAAAGTAGAAGAATCAGAAGGAAACATTAAATTAACAGTAAACAGTATTGAGAGGAAGGCTGAGGAGAAAATCGCAGAATTAGAATTAAAATTAAAAGCTAGGATCAGGCAAGAAAATAGTCAGAATAGGCCAGTTTTTGTGAATAGCACACACAGGGAGGTAGAACTGGGTAAGTTCAGCAATCGACAGGGGTGCCCCATGGAGTTCATGAATACTATAGAAAATAAATTCGGGGAGAGGTTGGAAAATGGTAGTATTGGGTGGTGCCAGGTAGTTGAAATTTTAGAACAAGTGTTTGTGGGGGAAACGAGGAATTGGTTTGCTGTCTACAGAGACAAGTTTACTGATATTAATGATTTTAAAATGAAATTCTGTGAAAAGTTCTGGAATGAGGTTATTCAGTCGCAGCATCGTGAGGGAGTAGTGTGTGGTAAATATAACCCTAAAGGAAGCTCCACCATGACCGAATACTTTTTAGGGCAGGTATTAGTGTGTAAATATCTGGATGGCTTGAAGGAGGAAAGTGATGTGGTGAGGTTGCTACTTAGGCACTTTCCCTATAGGATCAAGGAGGCTGCTTGTATCCAGAATGTAAAGACAATATCACAAGTAGAACATTTGTTAAGCACATTTGATGCACTAGGTAGAGGGGTTTATGAGGACAATTTCAATAGGAACCAGGGTAATAATAATAATAGGCCTAATGAAGCCAGGCATCAGGAAGTTCAAGGGAACGGTGGCGAAGGGGCCAACGCTCAAAATAGAAATAATAATAATAATAATCAGCTAAATCAGAACAGAGGAAATGACTATGGTAATCAGTATCCAGGGAGGAACAATGATTTCAGGGGAAATCAAGGGAGAAACAATGATTACAGGGGAAATCAAGGGAGAAATAATGATTTCAGGGGAAATCAAGGGAGAAATTATAATGACAATAATTACAACCAGAATAGGGGTCAAGAAAGAGGACAGCCTAGTGGTAGTAATAAACAGCCAAACAATGACCACACAGCCCAGAACAACCAGACCAGTGCAGTAGTTAGTAGTACTACAGCCAGCTGTAGCGGTTCTTTAAACGCGAACCAGGCTGCGAAGTAAGGTCAGAATCTCAGTCTGTAACATGCCCTGTCCATACAATTATACAGGAACACTATGACCTAAATGTAAGAAATGAATTATTACATGAACTAAATGATGAAGGTATTATTCAGAAAGTGGTTAGTAAGAGCCCCATAGTTAAATTTAACGTGTCTGAGGCGTACACAGATGTTTTAATTGATAGTGGTTGTATGAAGAGTTGCATAAGTAGTGCATTTTATGATAAAATGAAAGGAACTGGAGTAAATTTTGAGGAGATGCCAATTAAAAGCACTTTTGTTATCACAGCTGTTGGGAAGAGGTCTAAAGTAATTTCTAAGCAAGTTTTAGTAGACATTAAAATTAATAATCATGTAGAGAAGCAGATTTGCCTTGTAATTCCAAATTTAGTATTCTGTGTTATCTTGGGTTCAGAGTGGCTAAGTAGAGTGTCTGGTAACTTATGTTATGATGTAGGGAGTTTGAAATTTAAATGGAGAGATTCTGAAGTAGAAATAGCGTTCAATGACCATATTCAGAGAAGTAGTGTTGTAGGTGTGATTTGTACTTTAAATGAGATATCGCCAGCCGTAGAGCGGGGTTCTCCATCTTTTGTGGGCAGTGTGATTACGAACGGTAGTCTGGAGGACTCATTACGTGATGCTGCATTTCAGGGAAATATAGAGGTGGAACAATGTGTTCGGCTCTATGATGTGTTAATGTGTAATAGGAGAGCTTTTGAGGATCGCATTGGTATGGCCAATTGCTATACACATTCTTTGAACGTTATTGATAGGTCAGTATTCACAGGACATAGATATCCTGTACCTTTCGCTTATCAGAGTGCAGATGAGGCACAAATTAACCAGATGCCTGAAGATGGGATTATTGAGCACACTAACAGTCCTTATGTTAATTCTTTGATCACGGTACCCAAGACCTACGGCACAGTTCGTATTTGTTTAGACGCTCGTTTGGTTAACAGTAGAATTAGTTCAGATCAGCTGAAATCTATGTCAATAGAGGAATTAATGCAAACATTTGAGGGGAAGAAGTATTTCATTTGTGTAGATTTGAGTTCCAGTTTTTGGCAAGTGCCACTTATGTACGAGGATAGACCATTTACAGCTTTTAGTCATAAATATAACCTTTATCAGTTTTGCAGGGTACCTTATGGGTTAAAGAGTAGTTCAGCAGCTTTAATTAGGGCTTTAAACATTGCATTAGGGGATGACACAGGAGAGTTTGTAACCATTTACATTGATGATATGGTAATTAGTTCACGCAGTTTTGAGGAGCATCTACGCCATTTAGATATAGTTTTTCAGAAGTTAGATCAGGCAGGGTTCACTTTGAAGATGTCTAAGTCGTCATTCTGTCAGTCAGAAGTGACATTTTTAGGTCATAAAGTGTCGAGTAGAGGTGTTACACCAGAGGAAAGTAGGGTTAATAAGATACTTAACGCAGAGGTGCCACAGAATGTTAAACAATTAAAAACATACCTGGGAATTTGCAACTTTTTCAGGAGGTTCGTTCTTAAATACTCAGGGTTGGTAGAACCATTCAGGGAATTGCTTAAAAGTGGGACTCGGTGGAGATGGGAGTCCAAGCATGATCAGGCTTTTAGAGCGCTGAAGGAAGGTTTTGAGAAAGCTGTAGTGCTGGAATATCTTTTAAAAGATAGGGAATATGTGGTTATGACAGATGCTTCACATATAGGCATTGCTCGAGTATTATGTCAGAAAGATGATGAGGGTAATCTGTGCATTGTATCTTTAGCCTCGCGAGGACTGACAGCAGCAGAGAAAAGATACACGATTACTGAGTTAGAGCTTTTAGGTATTGTTTTCAGTTTAGGGAAATTTAGAATGTATTTAGTAGGGGGGAAATTTGAGATCCATACAGATCACCATGCATTACTGTATATGAGGACTTGTTAACTCAGTTCTAACAGAGTTAGTAGGTGGATTCTTGCTCTGCAAGAATACGAATTCACAGTAAAATATATTAAGGGTAAAGATAACATTCTTGCAGACATGCTATCGAGGGACACTAATTTATGTAGGGATTATCCTGTGGTTAAAGCAGAGGACGGTATTTTAATATGTGCATGTGTGGACAGTAGCAACAGGGCATCGTTACAGATACTGAGAAATATGCTAGTGGAGCAACGTGAGGACGTTAAGTTAAGGGAGCCACTGGCTAGGTTGGAAATAGGTGAAGAAGAGTATGGGAAGTAGGACGGTTCACGTACAAGATGCAGGATGGGCTTATTGCAAGGAAATGTAGGAATAATCGGTGGGCAATATGTGTTCCTGCCACTTTGCGGGAGGAGCTAATTTGGTTCATTCATAGGGAATTAGGACACTTTGGTGCTGCCAAGGTCTTCTATGAAATTGGTCGTGACTTCATTTGGAGTAAAATGGGAAGGGATGTTAGGAGGATTTTAGCTAAGTGTGACACCTGTCAAAGGAGTAAATATCCAGTTAAATATTTAGTGGGGGAGAGATCTGCAGTTCTCACCAGTAGTCCCGGCGAACTACTGTGTGTGGATTTATTTGGCCCGATCGTTAAAGGACAGTACGGCTACGAGTACATTTTTATAGTTATTGACGCTTTTAGTAAGTATGTCAAGCTATATCCGCTAAGGAAAGCCACGGGACTAGCGTGTAGCCGTCTGATCATTAATAAGTATGTACCTGAGTTTGGCCTTCCTCTCAGGATACTATCTGACAGTGGACCACAGTTTACTGCAAAGAAATGGAGAACCAGTATGCAGGAAGCTGGTATAACACGCGTTCATTCCTTTGTAAGGTACCCTCAGGGTAATTCTGCAGAGCGTCCATTAAGGGAAGTGGCTCGTCTTTTTCGGACTCTAGTGCATGACAAGCATTCGGCCTGGGTTGGACATCTTCCCAAGGTCGAGACTTGGCTGAATTCTGTCCAGCACGAGAGCACGAAAATTGACGCCATACGAAGTTCACTTCCGAAAGAGACCACAAAATGAACTAGCGAGAGTGTTGGGTTTAAATGAGGGTAAGGAACCGGGGATGGATTACATTGTCCAGTTGGGGAAACAGAATTTATCTAAGTCAGCACAAAAGAGAATTCGCCAACAAAAAGAAACTAAATTTGACCTATTCGAGCCGGGAGACAGAGTCTTACTTAGAGTGCCGAAACAGTCAAATAAGCTAGAGAAAGTCATGTCCAAGTTCTTTTATCTCTACGAGGGCCCATTTATAGTTTCCAAACGTATTGGCAAAACAGCATATGTGCTGGAGGATAGTAAGGGAAACAGGTTATACGGGACGTATAATATACATAGTCTACGAAAGTATGTGTCATAAAGTAAGTGTGTTTAGCTGGCGAGCCAGCCTATCAAATGAGTAAGTGTGGTATTTGGTGCGTGAGAGGATATGGTCTTCCAGGCAGGCGTATCAGAAGTCACACAGGGGGGTAGTATGTATGTAATTGAGAGTTTTTAAGGTACAGGGAAAGATGAACGGAGTGGTGGATGCTGTTGAGCACTAAATTGTCTCGATGCACCAAGGCCATTTTGGCATCGCTGATGGGTTCCCATTTATCTCCAAGAGATGGGGTAGCGCTTGTATAGGACTTGTTAGCTTAAGGCGTCCACGAGATAAAAGTTGGGCCATCAGAAGGCGAGACAGTCCTCCATGAAACTCATACATATCAGCACACGTGATTTCTGTGTACGGCCTCGCCATGTAAGATTTGTAAGTGTGTAATTTAGGTAATTTGTACATTGGTATTATTTGTGTGAGGAGAACTGGTGTGTGTTGAGAACCAGTATTATGTGGAATATGGTCTACGGGAACTTAAGAAGACAGGGCGATTACGGCACAGAAATATTTGGTGTTATATGTAATGCGCACTTACTGTTTTTTTTTCAGAAGTCAATATTAATTTCTTCTGTTATAAAGAGAGATTAAGTATTATGGTCACGATGCGCAGCCACAATAGTGTGATCGTGTGCTCAGTGATAAGTGGGATTAAATTTCACAATAAGGAAGGAACCTCCAGTGAAATTAGAGAGTTCTAGGGAGATATACATATATCAGAACACCTTGATGCGTGTGATGTGACATCTCATATACATAGTGCTCACACAGTAGTTATGTCTATTTTTCCAACAAAGAGAAATTTGAGAGGAGGAAATATCCGTGGAACACTATTCTATATGAAAAACATTGGACTGGTTGCAAAGTGCAATCCATAGTGACAACAAACTTTGACGCAAAGTGCGTAAATAAAAATTATGAGTGTATATATGTAATTTAGGGTGATTTCATTTATGAAATATGTATTTTGGATGGGGTTTATTAACGTGTCTGGGATAATCGGATAATGGACCGTTGTCACGCTAAATCATCCGATGATCCGAGGCGAATATGTAACGTGTTTTTCGAGGTTTTTTTATGCCACTGGCATAAGTCAGTAGGAAGCCATTCTATATTTATTTACGCGGCAAATTGTTCAGCCAAGAGAATTTTTCATGTTAATTTATTATTGTTATTAACTTATTATTATTATTATTATTATTATTATTATTATTATTATTATTATTAAGGTATTTTTGGAGCATTTTATAAAATTATAAGCATACAGATAGGTTTTCTATGTCTTAGAAAACACTATCAAGCAAATTATTACGAACGACATTATCATAGAAAATTATGTGATTACGGAATTTTACGGAGTTTCGTCAGTTAGGGTATTATGAGAGACATGACTCACTGGGAATTCAGATACAGGCTGATTCTTGTCAAGAAGCATTACGCAAGCCGGGGTTGCAGCGTCAAGAAAAGGCGGATAGTATGGAACGGCAATCGACTTCACCCTCCCGCCGTGTGTATTGAGCCTAAGGAGGGGAGTAGCGGGGTGGGACACCCAATCAGTGGAGACCACGTAAGCTGGAAGTGGGCACTGGAGTGGGAAGCCGACGAGGGCATATATCGTTTGGCGCGCCGTGGAATAGAGGACAATCTGTGTAAGACTTGACCAGGATTGTTGCACGTGTGAGTCGCTCTGATGTTCAGTGGAGGCGAGGACTATATTTGTAAAACTTAACCAGTGTGGTTGTACGAGTGTTTTGCTCCGATGTTCGGACCAGAGAATCATCATAACTACAAAAATACATCATCAACTAACGAAGAAGATGACGACATCCAGGAGGCTGAGGGAAGCTCACTTCAACATCCAGTACGAGGGAAATGCTTCGGCAATTTCCAGTGGTAAGCGCGAATGGCGCAGAAGTACGCAATCTCTCGTTTCTCTTTGTTTTAAATTTCAGTAACTTCAAAGCTTGGGAATAAGAGTAAAATCAGTAATTTATCCGAATCCGTTTTCACGTAATTTTCTAGCGGTAATATTCAAATCGCAAAGCTCCAATTTCAATTTTAAACTTATTATTATTATTAATTTTGCAATACGTGTTTTATACAATAAATTCATTTCTTTTAACCATGCAATCTTTGCTTTCAGTAGTTAGCATTATATATAGACCAACTCCTTCTCCTGATACAATTGTTTTTTGGGTTAATGATCAAATCATACCACGATCTGAGTGAATAGAGTCTTGAAGGTGTTCTGCCAGAGCTAGACGTTGTTAAATACAAATTTAGTTTTCAACATTGCGTTGAGGTCTTGGCGCCCATTAAAACAACATAGCTTAGGCAAAGGTCTACAGTTACATTTGTCACCCAACATTAAGGGACAGTCAAACCGTTTCAACACACACAACTATCCTATGCTGTTTTTATGAGTTGACTGTTAAAACTTACTCAGTGGTTACTGAGCAAGATGGTCGCTACACACAACAATCTTTAAATGCTTGAGGCTAATAATCTGTATACACACACACACACACACACACGCTTGTTCTAAACTAAACTGTCTTGCTGGCAGTGCTCACTCAGTAGGCAAATGACAGAAATGCTTGGCTAACAGAAATACAATCATTTTCGGTTGTCTAATGTTACCAGCTAACCATTACATGCTATAGTGGTGAGCACATGTGCCTCTTGCACTGGAGATCGTAACTCGATTTCTAGCTCTAAGGCCTAGAACGAATCAAACTAAGAAAGAAGGGTAAGGTGACGCAGTTGTTAAACTGTTAGCCTTTCATTAAGGTAGACTAGGGTTTGATTTTAGGTTAATATACATGTCATAAACAAACAAACAAACAAATAAACAAATAAAAAAGCAGAGATAATGTTTAAAACTGATTACACTTGTCTCTTTTCAAATTATTACATAGATTACAAATACAAAGGTGGACTGGGTTTGATATACAGTTAATGCTGCCTATCGCATACTAGCCTGTAAGAAAGCCAAACAAGCAAAAGGCGTAGGTAGAGCAGTGGTAAAATCGGTATGTGTAGAGAACTACCTAACGGTTTTATGAACTGGTAATGGTATGTCGCATAAACAGTGCAGGATACAATCCAGCAACCATTTTTTTTTATCTTGTGGAACAGAGAAAACATATATATAGAGAGAGATATAGAAAGCTTGTGTATGTATGGATAGCATTGATTGTTTGACCAGAGAAAATACGGTGAGGTAGGGTGGGGAGAGGGAGAATTAATACTTATATATGAATGGTTAAATAGTACTTTTGTTTTTTTCAATAGTTTTGTTTTTCAAAAACAGTGGTAGGTAGCCGTTATTTTGTAAAACATTCTTACTTGCAGTAGTAATAAGCCTCTACGGTTCCGCTAACACACATAGACAGACTGTACTATTGCCATGATCAAGCACTCACTTTAAGATCATTTAAAAAAACATAAAATTAAAAATAAAAAATCTTGTTTTGGAAATATCGTTTTTCAACAGACACAAAATAAATAAAAAATGTGTAAACAGCAAAATGGAAAATCTATGTTTCCATATAGACAAAATTTAAAAACCTTAAACGAACCTTTAAAAATGTATATATAAATGGGAAATTGACAAATGTGTACATATGAAAAAGGAAAATCCATGATTCCATATCATGAAATTGAAAAAAAACCCTCAAACTGTCATTTTAAAAAATTCAAATGGAAAATTGACAAATTGCAATGTGTGAAATGTGAAATTGAACAAATGGCTATCATTATTTAAAAAAAAATTAAATAAAACATAGTGCCTTATGGTTGAGGTGTGAATCAAACCCTCTCTACTTATTTTGGACCACCCGAGACTGAGTACACTTGTTTTAATCCTCATAACACATTTAAAATTTTGTGTTAAAGCTAGGAATTGAACCCAAGAGCTTGTAGCGGGAGACCAAGGTTAGAACATGTTAAACAGATAGTCTTAATTGTAGGGTGTGGTAGCTATATAGAGATGAAACGATTAGCTCGGGACAGGGGCATTGAGATCTGCAGCAAACCAGTCAAACGACTAAAGACTCAAACAACAACATGTAAGCTCACCTAAATAAAGTTGTGTAACGGTAAATGTTAGTCAACGAACAGTAATGCATTACTAAAACCCATGACACGATACCTAAGAGCTTTTCTAAAGTTATTTTAAAATGCCTTTAACCCTATATTAAACACCCAGTTCACAATATTCATAACTGCAATGTTATGGTAAAACAAAACAAACACTATATTTCAAAACAAGCAAGTGGTTTAGTCAATGTGTACTGGGAAAAGTTTTGTAAACACTCAAGTCCACAAGACTAATTAAATTAGTAACTGTCAGGTTGGCCGAGTGGTTAAGGTGTTTGACTTAAGATCAGATTTCCTGTACAAGGAAGCAAGGGTTCGAATCCCTTACCTGACATAACGATTGCCTTAACATGGCTTGTCCAGACTGAATTATTATGATACTTGCTACACAAACCATAGACAGAGTGTATTGTTTAAGGCACTCTCTTTATGAACATAGTCAGAGACGGTTGATTGTTAACAATTGCATTAACCCTTAATTGAGCTCGTGAAAAAAACTCACACTAATAACCTCGTGTGGTCCCACGGACCACGGAATTTAAGACAATATATTTTGGAAACGATTTTGTTTTTTTGTACTGATTTAAGTAACATGGTATTTAGATTCATATTAATGCAAATGAGACAAGATACAGACGTAAATATAGTATATTGAGATTTTTAAACGCACAAAAATAAAATGATTACCATTATTGTAAGGCTTCAGTCTTTGCTCAAGAAAAAATACCAACTTTCAAGTTTGGCAAGTAAATGTAATGTCCTTTAACACACAAATATATCATCTAAATAACAGTAACATTCAAACTGGTTCCAAACACAAAGAAAAGAATCCTGCAAGGGGTCCAGATGCTCTAATTCTTTTCAGTGGCGCGGCCATTGCAAACTTTCTTGCTGTGCACTAAGCAGATTGGTAGCTTTCATTCGTAATGCAGGTGGGCTGATAATAGTTCTCTTCTTCTCTGGACACACCTACCAGCATTTCCGTTTGTGGAAGTCAATGTTCTTCCTCCGACTTAGGCCTATTGTTGGGATCTAGATTTTGTTTTAGATTGCGGGCAATCCCGAGCGCCATAGTAGAAAAAATGTCCCCGTGTATTGCTGTTTTCAGTTGCTGTGTCCTCACCTTCAGCCTCGGCGCCTTCATTTTCTGATGCGCTTACTTTTGGAGCTGTGTCCTGATCACTAGGTATATATTCGGCATCATCTTGGTCTGAATATTCCTCCTCTGAAGCATGCTGTAGATGGGTAAACATGCGCTCTTAGGAGTCTGCCACATTTTGTTGTATCTCTTCATCCACTAGCAGCCAATCAGTAACAACATTCTCAAAATTTGTGGATTGCACATTATGCCAACTGGGCGGGTTTATAATGGTCCATTATGCCAAGATTCATCAGAATAAAGGCAGATTAGACTCAGTCAGAATTTAAAAAAAAAAGTTACGTAGCTGACCTCGTGTGGTCCCACGGACAACGACCTATTAAATACTTACATACCGAAAGACCGCACGTTCACGTCATTTCACCACAGCCTACCTGGTGCGATTTCAGGAAGGTACTGGGAGGGGGGAGTCGATCGGTGGTAAAATACTCCATTTACGAAGATAAGAAAAACGTCTCAGGTCCCAGGGACCACACAAGGTCAATTAAGGATTAATAGTGGGACATGGGGATAGCAATTAAGAAAAACAGCCAATACCCATACAATATTTTTATTCATTTAGTTTTTTTACAATAGATACACACTGAATACAACTTTTTATGTTTTTATCATTGTTTGATATAGATTTTAAACACAACGCTTGTTGTAGATCCTTTTATAACATTCTCCAGGTACTCTTGTTCTTAAAAACTGGGGAAACCGCAATGGTTTTATAGACATTAAACCCTCATTCTCTTCTTTTTCATCATCATCATCATTATAAATATTATCATCATAATTATTATAGTCATTGTCACCAACATCATTCCTTTTTTCCTTTTCAAAAGGGACCTCTTGAAGAGCCTGTGTTGCTTTTGATAGTATTAAGGGTTTTTTGAACGTTGACAACTGTCCTAACATGACTTTTTGAGGAGATGATAATTGCTTTTCAACAAACAATGCACTATCTTGAGCAGCAATATCATTTTCTTGAACTTGCTTTTTAGCATTTTCATGATATTTTGTTGACAGCAACAGTGTTTTATCTGGTACACTACATTGATGATTACCCACACCTAAGACCTTACCATTCTTACTTTTTAGATGACCTAAACATTTTGTTGTACTTTGTTTTGAGCACTGCATAAATATGATTCCATTCACATTTTGCCGCTTATAGTTATAGGAGTAGCCATGATACAGTGCACGTGGCTTGCCTTTATTGGTTATAGTATATTCCATAGTAGTAACTGACTTGTAAAGTTGATCTACCTACTACAAAGGTCAGAACAATTCTGGTGAAAGTGTGATTTTGTGTTGACGTTTTATATAGGATGATGTTGGTGGCTTATGTTGGTGGCTTATGCTGGTGGCTTATGTTGTTGGCTTATATTGGTGGCTTATGTTGATGGCTTACGCTGGTGGCTTATGTTGGTGGCTTATA
Organism: Meconema thalassinum; assembly: GCA_946902985.2. NCBI lineage: Eukaryota > Metazoa > Arthropoda > Insecta > Orthoptera > Tettigoniidae > Meconema > Meconema thalassinum. The sequence continues at coordinate 1,455,911,726 of OX336389.2, forward strand.
TTAGTGGCTTATGTTGATGGCTTATGTTGGTGGCTAATATTGGTGGCTTATGTTGATGGCTTATATTGGTGGCTTATGTTGATGAATTATGATGGTGGCTTATATTGGTGGCTTATATTCGTGGCTTATGTTGATAGCTTATGTTGGTGGCTTATGTTGGTGGCTTATATTGGTGGCTTATGTTGATGGCTTATATTGGTGGCTTATATTGGTGGCTTATTTTGGTGGCTTATTTTGGTGGCTTATGTTTGCGGCTTATGTTGGTGGCTTAGATTGGTGGCTTATGTTGGTGGCTTATATTGGTGGCTTATGTTGGTGGCTTATATTGGTGGCTTATTTTGATGGCTTACGTTGTTGGCTTATGTTGGTGGCTTATATTAGTGGCTTATGTTGATGGCTTATGTTGGAGGCTTATATTGGTGGCTTATGTTGATGGCTTATATTGATGGCTTATGTTGGTGGCTTATATTGGTGGCTTATGTTGATAGCTTATGTTGGTGGCTTATGCTGGTGGCTTATATTGGTGGCTTATGTTGATGGCTTATATTGGTGGCTTATATTGGTGGCTTATATTGGTGGCTTATGTTGGTGGCTTATATTGGTGGCTTACGTTGTTGGCTTATGTTGGTGGCTTATATTGATGGCTTATGTTGGTGGCTTATATTGGTGGCTTATGTTGATGGCTTATATTGATGGCTTATGTTGATGGCTTATGTTGGTGGCTTATATTGGTGGCTTATGTTGATGGCTTATGTTGGTGGCTTATGTTGGTGGCTTATGTTGGTGGCTTATGTTAATGCCTTATGTTGTTAGCTTATTTTGATGTCATTTTTTGTTATATAGTGTATTTGTTCCATTCATTTATGACGTCATAGCCAGTTATAATGCAAGTCCAAAATTGTCCGACATGTTGGATTTTTTTTTCATGTGTGAAACTAACAAGTACCAATGATCAAGTGAGCTTTTTTCTCTCTAATCCGCAGTCCTGCCCCATAGCATTGAGAATATTTATTGTAGTAACCTATAAAGAAACCAAATAATCATGTCTAATACAGTTTAGCTATAAGTGACCAGAACCACTATATATAACATTTTATTCTAAGCTCTTTCCGCAATGATCAGAAAAAAGAGCTTACCATAATGATGGATTGTGTAAGTAAACGTCTTTTGCTGCCTGATGCCACTACTAAAGTGATACTCATACAACAGACAAGTGAGTTCATGTTTTGCTGACGTAATCGTATGTTCCCCCGCACACACACGCCTTTGGCCTTTGGCGTGTGCGCCCTCTTCGCGAAAGGCGTGTGCGTGCGGGGGAACATACGATTACGTCAGCAAAACATGAACTCACTTGTCTGTTGTATGAGTATCACTTTAGTAGTAGCATCAGGCAGCAAAGGACGTTTACTTACACAATCCATCATTATGGTAAGCTCTTTTTTCGGATCATTATGGAAAGCTCTTAGAATAAAATGTTATATATAGTGATTCTGGTCACTTATAGCTAAACTTTATTAGACATGATTTTTTTTGGTTTCTTAATAGACTACTACAATAAATATTCTCAATGCTATGGGGCAGAACTGCGGATTAGAGAGAAAAAAATCTCACTTGATCATTGGTACGTGATAGTTTCACACATGAACAAAAAATCCAACATGTCCGACAAGTTTGGACTAGCTTTAAGACTGGCTATGACGTCATAAATGAATGGAAAAAATACATTATATAACAAAAAACGACATCAAAAATAAGCTACCAACATAAGGCATTAACATAAGCCACCAACATAAGCCACCAACATAAGCAATCAACATAAGCCACCAATATAAGCCACCAACATAGGCCACCAACATATGCCATCAACATAAGCCACCAATATAAGCCACCAACATAAGCCACCAAAATAAGCCACAAACATAAGCCACCAATCTAAGCCACCAACATAAGCCACCAACATAAGCCGCCAACATAAGCCACCACCATAAGCCACCAAAATAAGACATCAATATAAGCCACCAATATAAGCCACCAATATAAGCCATCAACATAAGCCACCAATATAAGCCATCAACATAAGCCACCAATATAAGCCACCAACATAAGCCATCAACATAAGCCACTAATATAAGCCACCAACATAAGCCTCCAACGTAAGCCATTAACATAAGCCACCAATATAAGCCAACAACATAAGCCACCAGCATAAGCCACCAACATCATCCTATATAAAACGTCAACACAAAATCACACTTTCACCAGAATTGTTCTGACCTTTGTAGTAGGTAGATCAACTTTACAAGTCAGTTACTACTATGGAATATACTATAACCATTAAAGGCAAACCACGTGCACTGTATCATGGCTACTCCTATAACTATAAGCGGCAAAATGTGAATGGAATCATATTTTGGCAGTGCTCAAAACAAAGGACAACAAAATGTTTAGGTCATCTAAAAAGTAAGAATGGTAAGGTCTTAAGTGTGGGTAATCATCAATGTAGTGTACCAGATAAAGCACTGTTGCTGTCAACAAAATATCATGAAAATGCTAAAAAGCAAGATCAAGAAAATGATATTGCTGCTCAAGATAGTGCATCGTTTGTTGAAAAACAATTATCATCTCCTCAAAAAGTCATGTTAGGACAGTTGTCAACGTTCAAAAAACCCTTAACACTATCAAAAGCAACACAGACTCTTCAAGAGATCACTTTTGAAAAGGAAAAAAAGGAATTGGGTAGTTCTAGTGATGTTGAGGATGATGATGATGATGATGATGATGGTGACAATGACTATAATAATTATGATGATAATATTTATAATGATGATGATGATGAAAAGAAGAGAATGAGGGTTTAATGTCTATAAAACCATTGCGGCTTCCCCAGTTTTTAAGAACAAGAGTACCTGGAGAATGTTATAAAAGGACCTACCATAGGCGTTGTGTTTAAAATCTATATCAAACAATGATAAAAAGATAAAAAGTTGTATTCAGTGTGTAACTATTGTAGAAAAAACCAAATGAATAAAATTATTGTATGGGTAATGGCTGTTTTTCTTAATTGCTATCCCCATGTCCCACTATTAATGAAATTGTTAACCATCAACAGTCTCTGACTATGTTCATAAAGAGAGTGCCTTAAACAATACACTCTGTCTATGGTTTGTGTAGCAAGTATCATAATAATTCAGTCTGGACAAGCCATGTTAAGGCAATAGTTATGTCAGGTAAGGGATTCGAACCCTTGCTTCCTTGTACAGGAAATCTGATCTTAAGTCAAACACCTTAACCACTCGGCCAACCTGACAGTTACTAATTTAATTAGTCTTGTGGACTTGAGTGTTTACAAAACTTTTCCCAGTATACATTGACTAAACCACTTGCTTGTTTTGAAATATAGAGTTTGTTTTGTTTTACCATAACATTGCAGTTATGAATATTGTGAACTGGGTGTTTAATATAGGGTTAAAGGCATTTTAATATAACTTTAGAAAAGCTCTTAGGTATCGTGTCATGGGTTTTAGTAATGCATTACTGTTCGTTGACTAACATTTACCGTTACACAACATTATTTAGGTGAGCTTACATGTTGTTGTTTGAGTCTTTAGTCGTTTGACTGGTTTGCTGCAGATCTCAATGCCCCTGTCCCGAGCTAATCGTTTCATCTCTATATAGCTACCACACCCTACAATTAAGACTATCTGTTTAACATGTTCTAACCTTGGTCTCCCCCTACAAGCTCTTGGGTTCAATTCCTAGCTTTAACACAAAATTTTAAAAGTATTATGAGGATTAAAACAAGTATACTCAGTCTCGGGTGGTCCAAAATAAGTAGAGAGGGTTTGATTCGCACCTCAACCATAAGGCACTATGTTTTTTTTTAATTTTTTAGAATAATGATAGCCATTTGTTCAATTTCACATTTCACACATTGCAATTTGTCAATTTTCCATTTGCATTTTTTAAAATGACAGTTTGATGTTTTTTTTTTCAATTTCATGTTATGGAAACATGGATTTTCCTTTTTCATATTTACACATTTGTCAATTTCCCATTTATATATATACCAGGTGGCCCACCTGCGCCGTGCAATCTACTTATAAATGTCCCGCATGTACTAGTGTTGAACGGGAAGTCTAATAACTGAATTGCTAAGGGTTAACCTTGCATACAAGCAGGTTACGTCAGAATGCCAAGAGATAACAACCAGACAGCCGCACACTGCATGTTCCTCAGTGCTCCTTTCTAATGCGCCCCAACGCGGTACGAAGCCTCGCTGGCGAGCGCAGAATAGTAGCTTTGCACGTGGCACAGCAGTATTAAAGTTGCTATCAACACATCGACAATGGCTGAGGTATTCACCAAAAACGAGCGCGCACACACATAATTCTAATCTATGGAGAATCTGGTCACAATCCAACCAAAGCTCGCACATTAATGCACAGGAGATTCCAACTAGACGCCTGCCTTTTGTATACGAATTTCCCCGAACAGACCTGTAATTAAGTGCTAATGGATTGAAGCACATACCAGCATGGCTGGGCTAGACCTGTCTGCAACAATTCCGATGTTGTGCAGACTGTACATCAGTATTGTAATCGAAGCCTTCACACGGTACGTTGAATTTCACCGTACTGAAATAATGAACTGTTGAATTTCAGGGGCTTTAAAACACAGTGAGCATGTAGCCCCGTGTACTTGAATGTATGAAGAACTTGTCTGATAACCTGTGTCACTATTGTTATTTTATTATTACAGTCTAGTGCAGACATCATAGTGACAATAGTAATAATAATAATAACAATAATGATAGGAATCCTGTTACAGTACTTGTGTATTAAACCTACTGCTAAATAGTTGCACAACATGCAACATATTGTATACCACGTTGTAACGCTCCTTTGCAAACAGCGATTTCTGTAATAAACAGGGTTCGTTTGTAAATACGCCAAATATGCAGAAAAGAAAGTTTAATAACACAATATTTGTACATGTAGGCTACAGAAATTCCACTCTACAAAAGCATTGCTTGCTAATTGGACAATAACTCACATATTATTGCATCAAAGCTTAGAAAATAAAATAAATTACAATGTCACACTTGAACAGCTATTCATAATGAATATGCTCAAAGACATGCCCTGGTGGCGAATACAATGTTGAACACGTCTCGCAGTGTCTGCATGGACACGTCGTAACATTTCAGGTGCCACTGCAGCACAGGCCTCACCAATACGTTGTTTTAATTGATCGACATTTTCTGGCGCCGTTTCGTAGACTTTTGATTTTATATAGCCCCACAGAAAGAAGTCCAGAGGGGTTAGATCAGGCGATCGTGCTGGCCACTGCCATGCGCCTCCACGACCTATCCACCGTTCAGGGTATCGTGCATTTAGATATTCCGTAACGGCTCGGAAGGTGTGAGGTGGAGCACCATCATGCTGGTACCAATGCTGTAATACAACCTGGAGTGGAATATCTTCTAGAAGGTTTTCCAGAGTCAAGTCGGTTTGTAAAAATTCAAGATAATTCCTACCTGTGAGTCTAGGGGCTATAAAAACAGGCCCAATTATGTAGTCTCCCAGAATACCACACCACACATTAACTCCCAGTGGATCTGAACGTGCTGTGCTCGAACCCAGTGGGGGTTCACTGGAGCCCAGTAATGCAGATTGTGAGTATTGACGTTGGCATCATTGGCAAAATAGCATTCATCACTCCACAGAATATTCCTGGCAAAATGTGGATCTTGTTGTAATGCAGCGGCCATTGTTCGGCAATATGCTACCCTGCGATCGAAATCATTTCCATACAGTTGTTGGTGTAGGTGCGGTTTATAAGGATGCCATTTTCGCTCCTTCAGGATCCTCTGTATTGAAGTTCGTGGCACTCCTAGGTCCCTTGCAGCTTCTCTTTGCCCTAAGCAACAATAAATATGTGCACATTGTAACATAGATGGTTCGTATTATTATTATTATTATTATTATTATTATTATTATTATTATGGTTTCAAGAGACTAAATTATCTTGCACCAGCACTATTTAACGAACTACTACCTCGATTGTCCAACATGAACAGCAAACAACTAGCTATACGTCGCATAAAAATCATTCTAAATAAACATTAATTTATAACATAAACGTATTATGGTATGCCTTCTGGTATTGGAATACAAACCGTATAATGCTGTGAAAAATAATTAATGTCTCAAAAGTAATCTCTACTGATTTCGCCGTCAGATTCTGAGACATATCACAAATGTATTATCAATAGTAATTAATAAATAATTTATAATACAAAATTGAAATTATTATTATTATTATTACTATTATCAGCAGTAGCTCAGTAAGGTGAAGTGTAACTGATCGTGTGTAGGATTCCGTTCCAAGTTCTCTTGTACATTCCGTACAACTTCAGCATTACCGCAGACGGGTCTAGTCCTGCTGGTATGTGCCTGGAACTTTCCATTCGTTCGTAATTGCACCTCTGTTGGGCGAAATACTTGTCAAGACGGTAGACGTCTATCTGGAAACACCAGTGCATATCGTCTACGAGCTTCAACGGCATTACGACCAGCTTCTCCATATATTAGTATAATGTCCGTGTACTCATCGATGCTGAATACACCAGCCATTGTCAATATCATGCCAGCAGCTGTCGTGTCATTCTACCACATTTTATGAGTCTATTGCGCTCTCAAATGCGAGGGTCGAAAAGGCATTGGGGTGCATTAGACGGGTAGCGCTGAGGAACATGCAGCTAGCGGCTGTCCTGTTGTTTTTACTTCGTATTCTGACGTAATCGGCCAGCATGCACTGTGACCCCCGTAGAAATCAGTTATTAGGCATCCCATACAGCATTAGTGTATGCGAGACATCTAAAACTAGATTGCACGGGGGAAACGGGCCACCTGGTATATATATTTTAAATGTTCGTTTAAGGTTTATAAATTTTGTCTATATGGAAACATGGATTTTCCATTTTGCTCTTTACACATTTTTTTATTTATTTTGTGTCTGTTGAAAAACGATATTTCCAAAACAAGATTTTTTAATTTTAATTTTATGTTTTTGTAAATGATCTTAAAGTGAGTGCTTGACCATGGCAATAGTACAGTCTGTCTATGTGTGTTAGCGGAACCGTAGAGGTTTATTACTACTGCAAGTAAGAATGTTTTACAAAATAACGGCTATCTACCACTGTATTTGAAAAACAAAACTATTGAATAAAACAAAAATACTATTTAACCATTCATATATAAGTGTTAATACTCCCTCTCCCCACCCTACCTCACCGTATTTTCTCTGGTCAAACAATCAATGCTACCCATACATACACAAGCTTTCTATATCTCTCTATATATATATGTTTTCTCTGTTCCACAAGATAAAAAATTATGGTTGCTGGATTGCATCCTGCACTGTTTATGCGACATACCATTACCAGTTCATAAAACCGTTAGGTAGTTCTCTACACATAGCGATTTTACCACTGCTCTACCTCCGCCTTTTGCTTGTTTGGCTTTCTTACAGGCTAGTATGCGATAGGCAGCATTAACTGTATATCAAACCCAGTCCGCCTTCGTATTTGTAATCTAAGTAATAATTTGAAAAGAGACAAGTGTAATCAGTTTTAAACATTATATCTGCTTTTTTGTTTGTTTGTTTAAGACATGTATATTAACCTAAAATCAAACCCTAGTCTACCTTAATGAAAGGCTAACAGTTTTACCACTGCGTCACCATACCCTTCTTTCTTAGTTTGATTCGTTCTAGGCCTTAGAGCTAGAAATCGAGTTACGATCTCCAGTGCAAGAGGCACATGTGCTCCCCACTATAGCATGTAATGGTTAGCTGGTAGCATTAGACAACCGAAAATGTTTGTATTTCTGTTAGCCAAGCATTTCTGTCATTTGCCTACTGAGTGAGCACTGCCAGCAAGACTGTTTAGATTAGAACAAGTGAGTGTGTGTGTGTGTGTGTGTATAGATTATTAGCCTCAAGCATTTAAAGCTTGTTGTGTGTAGCGACCATCTTGCTCAGTAACCACTGAGTAAGTTTTAACAGTCAACTCATAAAAACTGCATAGGATAGTTGTGTGTGTGTGGTTCATGTACTTGGGAATATGCATTAGCACCATGTGCTAGCTTTACCTTACCCTCTAGATGTAGAGCGTTATCCCTTCCTTTGGACATTGCCAATGACTGCATTCCCCCACAAGTTTTACACTGAAGCTCTTGGCTTGTTCTTGATTAGGTTTGGTTTGCTTTAGGCTTGGTTTGGTTCAGTTGGGTTTGATTCGACTTGGTTCAGTTTAGTTTAATGTAGTCACCATTTTTTTAATTTTTAGCTACACTCTTTAACCAATTAATTAATGATAGTGTACTCTTAATTCTTGAATCGATAAATTGAATTTTGTGTACACCGTTTGTCAAGCCATGCCTACAACCTATACTCCCTATGTACTACAGTCAGATCTGAAAACAAGTTCCAATGGTCAAAGACGTGTTAGTCACCATACATATATCCTACAATAATTCTTTCTTTACCTAGCTAGGTTTCGTCACTCACAGTAAACATCTAACATTATGGGTTTGCAATATATTAAGAAAAGCAAAAGTCCATGATCTTGTTGTTTTGGGTCTTTTTAGGGGAAATTCATAAGCCATAAAAAGAATGACATCATGTCAAGTTCTGAGTGGACCTTCTATGTCAAAATCCCATTATCGGTTTATAAAATCTCAAGGCCATGCCCTAGCAGTTTTGGATTATTTCAATCAATGAGTCCACCATAGGAAAGATCAGAAAAATAAATACCCTTAAAACAAGTCATCGCATGACCCTCTCCGAACAATGCTTCGCAAAATATAAATTCATCTATTGAACATTGAACATGATCGGCGACATCATCCTCGCTTCCCCCTCCCGCCATGGTTGCCATATCGTTTGACCTTCAAGTGTCCTCAGCATCTCTGTGCTTTTTTCATTGCCCTGTTGTCAGGTCAAGTCAATGCATTCCAATAAGCTCAAATAACATCCACATCCTGTCAGTCTGCCCCAGCAAGTTTGTTTTCTATACTCACTTCAAGCAATATATAACCAAGTTCTGTTTGTTCTATCTAAAGCCAACTTCATCTCATCAAGGAATTATCATTTGTCATGTCACTCATAATCGTCTACACGCTAAAGACCCCCTTCAGGGGGTTTAGGAATTAGGAATTCCATCATAGGAAAAATCGGAAAACGAACCCTCGACCCGCCGTCTCATCGAAATAGCCAATACTCTATTGGTATATCACCACTGTGGCCAGTAATAGTTTCGTTGAAACACGTGCCCAGTGCTATCGTTTCGTTCTATCTACAACCACTCTTCATGAACATTTTAGACAGATTTAAAAAAAAAGTTTTAAAAAACTAAAATGTTTTCAACAAAAGTGTCGTTAGACCCTTTCGCATTAAAAAAACATAAGTACTATATTCGAAAGGGAGAGAAGTGTGGGGGAGGGTGTTGCGTCACCCCGAGTCCTACTACCCCTCGTATACGTCTCTGGCGTTATTGGTTTATGAGATAAAACAAAAAGTCTAAAATCACAGTTTTACACCAAAAAATTCTGTTTCCCTCATTCTCAAAAACTTTAACCTGCTACCAAAATAAAGAGGGTTTCGAGACAAGCCATTTGACACGTCATAGGACCAAATCCGACCATGCATTCTTGAGATATCAGAAAAAGTCTAAAATCATGGTTTTACCCCCAAAAAGCCTATTTCCCTCATTCTCAAAACTTTAACCTATTAATAGCATATAGAGGGCTTCGAGACAAGCGATTTAACACGTCACACGTACAAATCCGACCTTGCGTTCGAGAGATATCGGCAAACTTCGTAGGAAAGTAAGTGACTATCTGGCTCTCTCCTCACCACCAAAACCCCTTCTTATAAATCATTTTTTTCAAAGAGCTCGCCCTCTTACGAAAATCCCAAGTGCGCATGCGTACAAAACAAAAACAAAAATGTTGATCCATAGCGGCATCCAGCGAAACGCATGCGCTATATGAGCAACAACGCTTAAGTTCATTTTAGCAGCGCACCTTGTACATGTCGCATTTGAAAAGAGACTTTCACTAAAAGATTACAATTTCACCCCCTAGTAGGGGTAGGTTTTTTTAGGGGTTGAAATGAGTGGTCCATTGGAAAGAGGGCTTCAATCCGAGTCCAACGACACCTCATTTGTCAAAATCGGACCATGGGTTGGAGGGGAAAGCCTATTAAAATGTTTCAACTTCGCGCGGCGGCCATGTTGGTTTGTTGGGCACATCGGCGTTGAGTGGGGCAGAACCCCTACTACCACCCCACTCAGATGCTCCATATAATTTTTCTACGAGATTAAAGATTTTATCTTTAATGTGCAAGTTTGGAAGTATCATCTACAGTAACTCTGTATAATTTGCCACGATGTGATGGCCTAATATTTATTTAATTGTCTTTTGGTAAAGGTAGAACATCGCTGAGATGCGAATAGGAAGTAAATAGTCGCTCCACGACTTACGAAGCATCGACGCCGGAACTGCAGATTTCATGCAGAGACACTCCTTTTGGTGGATTTGATTCGTACGCACGTATTCGACAATTGGTCTGCAAGACCAGGGATTATAGTAGGACCTGAGAGTTCAATTTCAAAATATCCGAGTTCATCAAGTCCTATTTGGGCACGATGTGTGTTAGTGATTATCGCAAGTTGCAAGTGGCAACCTTAACTACGATATTTTCAACGTAAACTATGAAAATTGTGAAACCGAATATCTTCAGACCAAGCACATGGTCAATTTCTCATGCCACATCGCATAAGTGCCGTTACAATAGATTTCCTAAGTGTGGAAATAATCCAAGTGATACTGTTAATTATACCATTGAAATTAAAACATTACGACGCACATCCGAGCCGTGAAAAGCCGTGATTTTTACTGCCAAGACTACAGTGATATTGTACGATTACAACATTTCCTAGATATAAGAATCTGTGTTGGACGATACTCCAAGTATCATTAAAGTCAGTGAGCAGATACATGATCATTTTTCTTAAAGCCTGCACAAGTGTAGATTCAGTTTTGATCTATAAAACCATTACAATAAATTCTGTGAAAATCATATTTATCACCATCTACAAGATGCTGTAAACGCATCACGTGCTAGGAATCTTCACCATTTGGAACATGTTGTTTAACATGGCCTAAACCACTCGATGAAGGGGACATCGACCATCCGACAACACTACAAAATGGAAGAACATGAGAGAAAGATATTGATCATGGACACACGTGGAGAATGGATAACGTTTTCCAAGTTCCAAGGAAAGGAAGTACCCCTCATTATTTTCTTATGGACGAGGGGATCAACCAACGCCGTGCATCATGCATTTAATTCTCCTGTTCAGGTTATAGGTCATGGTGGAGTAGTTTTCAGCAACCGTACTTGAGAATGTGAGATCTGTGCTGGACAAAACGGAGGCAGACATGTTTTTCTCCGGGTACTTCGGTTATCCCTGTCAAACTTTCATTCCAGCAACTCTCTCCACTATCATTTCATTTCATCTGTCATTCATTTAATCATAGCCCCAGAGGAGTGCGCCAGGCCTCGGCAGCCGGCACAGTTCATATCCTCGCTGCTGGATGGGGGCTTCATTCATTCCATTCCTGACCAGGTGGGAGACTGGAAGCAGGCTGTTGATTTTCATTTTCACTTGAGAATAGTCATGTAGGTAGATTTCTTTTCTCGTAGACGCCATTTTTTGTGATTTTCAGTCTTGGTGAGCTTCCACACCATTGTTTTCAAATAATCACCGTTAGACACCATTTTAGTGTGTTCGCACACTGGTGCATTATTGTAAAATGTGAATTTCCAATTCATGGAAACCCAGATTATGACTTAAACGAGGAGCAGTAATTTTTTCGTAACAGCTGATGCTGAAATGAGTGTAACATTTTTATGCTCACTTATTCTACAGTTTTAGTACTCCACTGTAATTTGCGGGCGTATCTTTTAGATGAGGGAGATCACTCATCTCAATTATGATTATTGTAAATACATTTTTGAAGTGGTATTGTAAACCACGAGATTCGAGTTGAATCTCATATCACTGTAATAACTGTAGCCAGTATTTGCACAATTTAATCCCGATTAAATGATAATCGCATCATTTTTTAAATTTAATGCCTGAAGGTTAAGGTGTTTAAACCATTTATAATCATTTACTGTGCTTGTACGCACGGGATTGTACTATTTTCAATCCACAGTGGCGTAGAATATCTATTTAGACTATCTTAGGATAGGAATATCATCAGTTTTATACTCCTTGCTTTTATTAAGCATTTATATAAGTTTTAATCATTTTTGAAGGTCTATGACTTCGCATTATGTGTTATTATCGAGTAAACATTACTCAAATGTGTACCAGGGATACCTGTGAACAGTGAGAATGTGAACCCTACCTGTATTTTGTAACATTTAAAGACTTTGCTACGAGGCAATGGACTCACATGTATGGAGGCAGGATCTGTGTCAGTACAGATGACAGATGTTCTGAATGCCACGAATCCCGTTGCGAATATTACCCCGAAAGTCAACCGTGATTTCCGATGAGGCTACGACTAAATGACAAACACTTCTGATACGTATTTTGTAAGGTATTTTCCAACCAAGCCTAGCTTGTGATTGCTAGATATTTTAGGAAGGTCAAGTAACAACCGCTATAATTTTTTTGGTACCGGGTGATTCCCAGGTCATGAATCCATACTACATTTTTCGCACATGTTGGAAGCGAATGATAGTTGATTATTTCTTGGATATGATAATATGATTTTTAATTTGATGAACCAATCATTTTAAATAGGCTGTTTCTCTCACATTATGTGAATGTTTTTGTCCGTGGTTTGACACGTGAATTATTATTGTATTTGAGATTTCCGGCAGATCTAAGTTTTAGTCTAGACAGACCGAGGATATATCTAGTGAGCTACAGAGCCACTCAGATTACTGATTGTATGGTAACGGGGAATTGTATAGCTCCTGTTATTGTCCTTGCCGGCAGAAAATAGCTTCGAGCTTGTGTGTTTCAGAAACCGCAACGATTGATTTAGGATGTTAGTCACATTGCCTGTCACGTGTTTACTTTGTTGATAACCGTTGAGGTAACTCATTTATTAGTTATAAGCCTTTTGTCATATGGTCATGCGTCATAAATAAGTAATTTTTATTCCTCCGATTTTAATAATCACAGTCTAAATCATGAAATTTCAGTTACATTAAATCTACCATTTTAAAATACACGTTAAATGTTAACCGTTGTTAAATCTTGATTTTCTGAATCACAGCTGACCGACGCATAGCGCTTGCTAGGTAATTCCTGAAGGAATAGTGAGGAAGTGAGTTACTTTCCGACTGACAGAGATCACCGGCTAACCAGAAGTTTGTAATTCGGGGGCTACAGTGACCTCATGGTGAGACATTGTTCTATCAGTGCTTTAGCTATTATTTAGTTATTCTAGATGACGAATGTTAACAAACAGTTACCATTCTGTTGTAGGCAGGGTAATAATAATAATAATGTTTTGTGTTATATTCTTTAGTACGAGTGTATGATCCCATTGAACCCTACTGTAATGTGATAGTATTATTATACAGTTACTGTTATCCTAGTTTTGTTCAATTCTTGTTTATACGGACGCTTATCGCAATAGATTAGATTAAGCCAGGATTATCTAGACTAGGTAACGTTAACTGTAAATACGGGAGTGGTACCAGTATATTTAGGTCTGTTGTTATTATTTGACATTCTTTCAGGTGATATTTTCTTTTTGAAACATCATTCTTTTTCTTGTATCTTCAATCAGGGATGTTTTTCATACTACGTCCCAAGCTTTTCTTTGCCTTTTCTGATGTATTTAGGACTCGTCGAGAGGGTTAATAACATTTGGTTATGGGATGTTTTTGTTGTTGTTTTCTATATTAGCTAGCGGATTAGCCGATTTCAAACCCTCCTATGGTAGGATAGGGTTTTGAATTCGTCAATAAATAAATGCACGAATTTTACTTATGCCTGGATATTATCATTTCTTAGTTTGTTTTTAGGGGTGGATTTATTTGGGTGTCTTTGACATTGCTAATAATGGGGACCTGATCCTTTGAGATTTCGAGTCCTGTTCCGGCTAGTCCCACTAGAAGTGCATTCCCAACCTCTTCGGCAATGTATTTGAAGGATGGGGTTATCTGGGAGGCCACACACGGTTGGTGGTGACCAGATAACCTCCTCTAACGGGTACAATATAGATTTCTACGTGATCGTTAATTATCGTTATTTTAGTTCTAAAATATAGAAAGTAATTTATTTTTAAATTATGATTTCTCAGGACGGCCGCTGTGCGCTATATTCAGCTTGATAAATTTGCCATTTACGCAACTTAGGCTTATTATATAATGCTCCTCTTCAACCAAGTTTCAGCTTAATTTTACAATAATGTAGTGAGTTATTAATTTGTTTACTTTATTAGTAAGCATAACCGCCAGTTTGAATCTGTGGTATCACTCGTATTTTCCTTTGGACATACATAGTGATTTATGTGGTTCTATTTCATTACTTAATTTTGTTATGATAGCTCTAGGATATCGAAAGTTATTAATTTATTTTGAAATTTGAAGTTGGCCGCTGTGCGCTATGTTGAGTGTATTAATCTTTTGAGTAACGCATGTGAGAGCTCTAATATGATGCTGACCTCTTGGCAAGATTGGGCTTAATTACCCAATTTCATTCGGAGATGTCTATTTTATTGTTCTAATAGTTTGCTCAGCCCCATCTTGAATTTATGGAGATTCTGTCCTTTTTCCGCGTAAATACAAGGTCACATATACGGTCGTATCTTATCAATAATATTCGTTAATGTAGCTTTTAAGATTTGAGAGTAATTAATTATTATATTTTATAATCTCAAGAAGGTGGCTGAACGTAACAATCAGTCTCATGTTGTTATTACTCTGACAACAGAGGGTTCTTATATTAATTTATACTGTGAACAGTAATTCATTGGATCATAAATTGTGGATAACATTGCTTGCATGATTTGCACGTCCGCCATCTTGAAATAGTTTGGGTGATGACCTTATAGTTCGGGAATCTGACATTTTCCACAAGAAGGTACATTTTATCTAAAATTTGGTAGAGTTTCGACGATTAGTTTAGTCGTACTTTGTTTTAAGCTCTGAACATTTGGGTGGTCGTCATTTTGATTGAGTTAAGATGGTGGCAATACAAAAGAAGACATTGAGGTGTCATTTGGTTGTGCTACCTATGATCCAAATTTGGTTCAATTCGGTTCCGCCGTGTTTGATTTGATATGGAGGGGCCGACACACACACACACGCAGACACACAGACATTGGCCCGTGTGGATTTCTAAAGTCTACTTTCATTTTCTGCAATGAAATCGAAAGTAGGCTAAACAATACTTTAATTTTATTATTCCCATAAATCATTAACGAATTATTGATACGTGGTAAGTACCTAAGTACTGTGCCCGTCTGTACACCTGGAGTGACAGACAACCACATGTGAGGTAGCAGTAATTACAGTGTTAGCATGAGATCTCTCTCGGGGCGTTCTGGGCTTGTGTTGTAATTATCACACACTGCATTCATGCTCCCCGTAAAGGAAAAGGAAAGAGTCATGACATATAACAAGAGAATTAAAAACATATTTCAAAATAAACCAATTCACCAAAGAAAATTTATTCAGTAAATTTCTGCCGACTGGCAGAAGCAAAAAAATAGCACACGCATTCCCTATTGGATTTTATGTCTCTGAAATAAAAATAAACTATAGTCTTATTTAATGTTGTCCGATGGGCTAGACTATGTTCATGAATTACACTTTCATTTGTTAATCTATACACTTTAGAGACGACATAAAATTATATTTCACTTTGCTTTATAAAGTTGTATTGTTCAATCATCCTATTCACTTATTTATAATTCACTTATTTACAATCCTGACACTAGCATGGATTAGTTTCACACCCGAAGTTTCACATTTTGATTCAAGATTTTCTTAGGAAACGACACAATTCTTAACACAGTTAAATACACATCATAGTGACTATTATTGGGCACAGGAGTTAAATCTTCACATCAGACATTTTATAACAATAATAATAATCATGTTTGGTTAAGTTGAAGTAAGCTTGGAACATCCTTTTATAAATTTCAGGATTTAATTCACTGGACATGAATTCAGATGGCCATAATAAAAATTGGCATGTCAACATTGCTTGTAATAATTAATCATTGGAGATGATAATATCATAGGGGAAATCTTTAGGATTTGAAGCATATAGAAGCTTATGGGACAGGATCTGACACCCGAAATCTCGCATTTTATTTCCTATTAAAAAGCATACAGTTTTCTGTGGCTCTCTGGATATGTCTCCCGCTAAGTCCACTACACACGAGGATCAAAGCCTTTATTAACTCTTCACAAAGTGCATTGGCACAACATAACATCAATTCAGCTTCATTTAACAATACCCTAGACGATAACTAATCGTAAGCTCTCAATTTTTATATTAACAATTAATTGCTTAATCATATTCAACACTTTTATCATAGTATTTCATATTTATCATTCTGAAGGAATATTACTTCCATAGCTGTTCATATAATTCAGTATTTATCAATATTAATTCATAGATATTTAATATTATTATTATTATTGGAAAAATATATTCTGTCATGGAGAAGAAAATTATTAATTCATAAACTGTGTCGTAAATCTGCTGCGTTCTGAATGGGGTAAGACTTCCCATCTTATTACTGCAATATCAAAAATAAATATTGAGGATGCACCTCAGTTACAAGTCTAACTTGACTGCAAGGAAAAAAATTACTCCTAAAACTGTGTAGTCATATAACTATAAACGCGCTTCTTAATAATAGAAAAAGTGAATTGGTTTTATCGGAAGGGCGGAAAATTCATGGCTCTAGAAATTATTTAGTCTTTTCGGAAGGCTACGATATCATGATTTCTGTAGTGAGTTGGCCTCCCTCGGTGCAGATCGAATCCTAGCACCACGGTTCTGAGAAGTCTAAAATGCTGGACATGGGACATGTTAAAGCATTCAACTCCCTCGGTGCAGATCGAATCCGGGCACAACGGAGCTGAGAATCCTACACGCTGGGTATGGGACATGCTTATAGCGCTCCGCTCTCCTGTCATCCACAGAAATATGCCGCAGGTGGCCCTGCTCCTCGTTCCTAATGGGTCATCCTGGCATGATCTTCTCACATCCCGCCGCCTTAGCTGCTAACCATATTCACTAACTGGGGCAGTGAAATTGTTCTATCATGGGGCTGTTCTTCATGCATACAAGGCATGTTACTAGCATGGCCCATTGCCAATAATGAAGTCCACTTATGTAATCCAGTGGTCTGACTGGACAAGTAAATAGGTAACAGTTCCTGGTGACAATGTCTTCTATAAATCAAGGGCGGAATCTGGCCTGATAATTCCCCGTAAAAATGTAAGTTGGTAGGGTAGCCTACTATCACTTGCAAATGTTCAATGTGGTCCCAGCTCTTACATTTGGTTTAAGTGGTGGGAATAGCACAAGACAAAGTCAAATACTTGTGTAACAAGTCACTCACTTACCTTGGAATTTGTTGAAATGTTCAAACAGCGAATATTATAAGTTTTGAAGTCCTGTTATGTTACCACAAACGTAGCACAAAGTCTATGTCCACTTGGGCATAGTAGCGTTGTATAAGTTGCCTAGCTCCAAGGAGCGCTCGTTCAGAATAACGGCGTATTCTACTGTCGTGGACACACACACACACACACGTGGACAAGTATGACGACTAGTTGACTGTTCGATAACTGTGTACCTGACCTCTGCCAGAGCTAGCTTTTATACTGTCCCAAGGACACATATCGATCTGTGAACTCGCATTACGTAATGCTAGATCTTACGTCCCATTGGCTATATCCATAGAAGGATCCAGAAGGTTGGTAAATTCCAATAAAATAACAGGAATAAGCTAGTGAATTACTCCTAACGTTATTCTGAAGTGCTGATATAACCTTATTCCAGAACAAAAGCATGATAAGAATAACAGCTTTCAACATCCGTTGGCTCCACGTGAAACACGCGGCTTGTTCAAACTCTGGTGGCCTGACAGCTCGGAACCTGCTCGCTGACGTCATAACGCACTCCATTCGAATTCACGCCAGGCCATATAATCGTAAATGGGCACACTACGCCCCCTATATGAATACCTGCAGTAAAACCAGTGCAAAGAAAAATCAGGCAAAAGTTTCTCTTTAACATGAAATATTCAACTCATGCCACTCTTAAGATATTGAAAGAAGTTGTCTTCAATGACTGAGATAAATAATGCATAAAGAGGAAATCTGTCGTTATTGACGTAATTGTTGGAATGCAGAAATTATCCGTGAATTATTTAGAGATACTCATGAGGATCAGAGTTCGCGTGTAAGTCAGATAGCAGGCCGGGGTATGAATAAATTACCACCAGGTACAGTATATGCTGAAATTGCTCCTTATCCTACAGCGCAACTTAAATGTCCTGTGATGCATGTACGTAGTTTTGTTCGGTGCTCTTTA
The DNA here is from genome assembly GCA_946902985.2 of Meconema thalassinum. NCBI lineage: Eukaryota > Metazoa > Arthropoda > Insecta > Orthoptera > Tettigoniidae > Meconema > Meconema thalassinum. The sequence goes on from OX336389.2 coordinate 1,455,930,387, forward strand.
GATTTCTTGTATTCCTGGAGTAATATGCTGTTAACTTCAAGTTTACAAGTTGTCTTAAACAAATATGGTATGAAAATCTGTCGAAGAAAATTGTCAAATCACATAATCAAGGGGATAAATTTGCAATATAATTTTACGGTAATGCAATTCTAAATTTTAGCCCCTAACGGAGGCTATGGAGACGCCAAGCCAATTAGCTTGCCACGGTGGGTAAGTGGTCAACGTTTCAGTCTACTAACCCCAAGCTTGCAGGTTCGCTCCTGGCCGTGGTAAGTGATTTGTGAAAGGCGGCAAAAATTACGACACCATGTCATACTATGTTGGCATGTCAAAGAACCCATTTGAATTCAGCAGGCTGTGTTCCTAATGGTAAAATTAATCTCGGGAGTTCCCGCCAACACAAAATTCCTCATTTCTCTACTAGAAAGCGCTATAGTGTTCGAGGAGCTTAGATATCTAACATCCTTGACTTTCATATTGCTTTAAGGAACAACGAAATTCGACATGCAAGCTACCCTTTGGGTGTCAAATAACAAAGCTGGCACCCGGTACCTAAGGCCATACTATATTTTTATTATTATTATCAAGCCAATTCATATGTTTCTAGTCCCACTTTTATGGGTGGAGATATCTGTCTCGTAATTGGGTAATCTTGTGTTCTTTCCCTATCCTGATATTAAAGGGCAAACAGGGCCTTCGACTCGCAGCAGCATACACCAAATCTGTCGGAAAACAACGTAACTTCATTTTCTTCTTTGAATATCAGTCAAAACACTTGCTGCTGTGCTGTTACTGCACGTCTAAACACGTGTTTAACGAGGCTGTAACTGATCTATAAGGAGTTGAGTGGCAAGAATGGCCTCTTTGCTTAATGGTGTGTTTGTGAAATGTATGGGCAGAAATAACTCTGATTTAACTACGGTTGTTTAAAATGGACCCAAGTATAAGTCGCCACTTACCGACACTTTCCTCAAAACTTGCGTATAAGTAATGTGTTCACTGATCCCACATGAATGTTGATGGTACCTCGTGGATACGGCCTTCAGAATACACATTCTAATACTCTTCGTGTAATCACGTTACAATATTATAGGCTATATTAAAATAATTCGAATGAAATTTCACCTCTTACCAACACTGAAATATTTTCAGAAGTAATTGTGCGACGATGACGTTTGTTGGCTTGCGACACGACTCACGTTACGCATTATCCACTGAGCTCCAACTTATTTGATTCTGTCATCAGTGACTTGAAATAATTGCGAATATCTTTTCACCAATATCATTTTTCTGGGCAAGATGAGTCCATTTCGATCACAGGTGGTACCCGACGCCCCAGTGATGGAAGGTCGTTGGAATAGCTGACTATCTCCTGAATCAAACTACAGCATCAAAAATTTAAGAATGTGTAGTCTTTATAGTGGCAGAGTTATTACAGACAGATTTCATTCTAATTTATCAAAGGCAAATGCTAGATGACTTTGGGTATCGTACCTGAAGCTTATACATGCTATGAGGTCACGTTGCATAGATGCCATTTTATCGTGTGATGGTAGTCTTATGGGCAGATTGCTTGACAATTGTTTAAGAAACGAATTTTAGGTGGTTCAAAACCCACCTCATTTATGAAAAGAATATAGGCTTGTGAGATCACCTTTTGTCCGTATGTTTGTGTGTGTGATCCCCTAATAAAATCTAAACAGCCAAAGCGATTTCCATGAAACTCGGCAAGTGCATACTACTACCTCGTCCAACATCCAGCGTGCCTTTCAAATGTTAATATGTTTCACCAATCTAGCATGGTGGCCGCGCGAAATATTTCACTTGCATTCTATATCTACGCAACGGTAACAGATATTACCCTGAAATTTTGTAAGGTGATAATGCGTACATTTAGAAGTTCTTCCGTGTGACTTTCATAAACATGTTACGTATAAAACAAACATGGCGGCCAAGCGAATTTGAAACAATTAAATAGACTTTTCACTTGATCCGAGCGCAGTGAAACTTGGTACAGCAAATGTTTATACATACACATTGTATTGCACTGACATCTAATTAAGTTCCATGTTTTTTCATAACCTCTAGATGGTGGCTGCGCGAAATTTTAAAATTTAGTTTTTATTTCTTGTGTCCTTATTATGCGATCGAAGCGAAAGCTTAAACAATAAACCTACGCAATTATCTTCAACTATTGGTACATAACTCTCTGGCCTATACATATAACAATCCAACATGGCGACCATCCGAAACATTTAGATGGTTCTCAATATCTACTAATCAATTACAGAAATCAAACTGACATTTGAATGTTCATAAAGGATATTAACATAAGTTCACCAATGGGTCATTCAATAACATAGTGAGCACTAAACCACTATGGCGGCGACGCAAATTGTATATATTTAAATGGATTTTTATCGCGACTTTTCATCCGACCGCTGCGAAACTTGACACGGTAGCCTATATCTTCGTACAAACCCCAACATACTGACGTCTAAATTAATGGAATTTTATGGGAAATTAGAATTGGGGGCAGTTGCTTTGCGGCCGAAAACCCAGATGATAGGCCTCTTGAAACAGCAATAAATTATCATCATCATCATCGTAACAGTTACTTTAGGATTGACTGTAAATAAGTATAAAATATCATGACCTTACAGTGTGCTAAGTTGGTTCCGTACACATATTCAAAGTCATTGAATTAGGGGATCAAAAGACTTGACATCATTAATATACTGTACAGTTAGTAGCATTGGTGACTCTTATAATAAGCACATTCATATGTACGAAAATATACAAAACTTGGACGTTACATGCAATTGAACATTGAACCTATTAGCACGCGTAGAATCATGTTGGCAACAATGACATGAACGGGTTGTTAGAAATTAATCTGAATACTATGTGCCAATATTGGAAAAATCCATTTTAGTATGGATGTGACAAGCAGTTAAACATTGAACTTATGAGCATGCATAGAATCACATTCGCTGTACTGAGATATACGAGGTCCCGAAAATCAATCTGAAATAGTATGGTCTATATGTGTACCAAATTTGGAACAGTTCCAATGAATACCTACTGATATATCTAACCTAGAGTTCAAATTTCAATTGTAATTTTTCAGCAGTTGGTAGCACTGAAGTTATTTTCAGATAAGGCCTTGTGATGTTCTGGTATAGATCTTCGCTCATAACAAATTTGGGTTTGAAAGCTGCAGCCATTTAGGTGGTGACACCCACACATTTGTCCGGATGGATTTCCTAAGTCTACCTTTTCATCATGCTTGCAAAATGTGTGAAAGCAGTCTAAGAGAAATTAAAAGCGATGGTACCGTAAATGTCTTCCCAGGTCACTAGCATGAAGACATGCGAACAGCAAATGACATATGGAAAGAGGTGCTGTCGGATTGTTGAAATGAGAGCACGGTCCTTCCAGTATTATTTAATCTGGTGCTGATGTTTCATTTCGAAGCTCCGTCAATCGTAAATTATTATAAAGTACTTGGCTATAGATTATGTACAGACTCACCAATTTATATTTATTGTATAGCCTAACGGCTCTTGTGTCGGCATTCATCTCTGGGAATACAGTAGCAGATAGTATATTCCCATTGCACATGTGTTTCCCCTTCATTTGGCTTCATTTGGCTATGTTTAATTTGCTTTGCTGTCGTCTCAACATGGGGCGTAGAGACTGCTTCGCGACTAATCTGATGAGGGTAGCGTGAATTGTAGATGAGGGTTGCTTAGAAGACAAAGGGCCAGTCGACGTTGGATAATGACACACCACGGCTATAAGCCAGAGGCTTCACATATTCCTAAATCAAGTCTGTCTTCTAGAAATAAATAGCGCTTTATTCCCTTGAACTCTGTAACAGTCCTCTTCTCCCCTGGAAACATATAATTGAAATCATTAGCGTTTGTCGGAACACAGGAAACAGAAACTCCAGGAGTTTACCGCAGCTCGTAAGTGCTAAAGGCATGTGGAGCAACACATTATTTGCTATCCACACGAAATGAAGTGGATGAAAATTTTCCAGGAAGGGAATAATCTAATAATATCACTTTAGTACAGTGGATAAATACAACCGTCCCGGTGCTTTAGAAACAAGACAGGAAGGAGAGGAATTGGGCGTGTTAGATCATTTTGCTGGAAATAATGAAAACATACTGCCAAAGAACTAGGGTTATACAATTTCCTTCATTCAGGTACCTTACTGATTATTTGGCCAAATACAGTATATCAGGTGAGAGTACTGAAGTGCACATAATGTAGGATATAATCAATGATTTCCATACGCATTTACTCAAACACCCCACGATAAAATTTTATATTACTGTAACCTTCAGAGTAGCAATATATTTTAGGTGCTACATAGATGAAGGTGTATAAGTGGCCCCACTACCAACTTCAGGTATGTCAATGTGCCTAATGTTCATTTATACTGTAAATAACGTAAATGTGTTGGAATAAAAGTTTCATAAGGTTACATTTACCGAGATATGCATTGTGAAATTGTATGCTTAGGTGAGATAGGACTAAGTCCATCTTCCTTGAGTTTTTGTTATATTTCTCTAACTGCTGAAATCTATTTATACAATCTCGACCCTCCCCGAAGAGGAACATGAAAATGATATTTAGATCATAAAGTGGATTGAGTGTGGGCTGTGTCTGCGCGGATCATTCATGACTGACATTAGCTATAGAGTCCATTTTAATATGAGTTGGAAATTAGTCATTTCAGCACACTTCAGCAAATGTATAAATAATATGCTTGATTTCGCTATAAACGTGTAATTTGAACAGCCTAATGTTACACCATAGACGGCCACTACCGCTCACGGGTCAGCTGCACTCAACAATTGTTGGTGCAAGTCAAAATTTAACTCATTGCTTAAATTTAATATTCACCTATTATGGTATTCTAATTCAAATTTAAATATATGTAGTCCTAACTTGGTCACGAACGCTAAGAACTGCACGTAAATATGCATAGACTATTAAAATTATGTCAACTACCTCGTGGTGTAGCAGCTGGCATTCTTGGCTAACGCCCAGGAAGTTCGGATTCGATTCCCGGATCTGCCAAGAAATATAATATAATTTTGCCGCAGACAACTACCCGCAATGCAGGATATTCAGTTTAAACCCAAGGGTGGCCTTATCGTACATTATCGTGTTGAAAGCCATTTTTCAGTGCTACCTTAGTAATCGAAATTGTGTGTTTTTCAGTCGGTCAACACGATTGTTTTACCTCTTTTAGTGGTATGTGTCCGTGAGTGTTGTTGCTTTGGCTCTGTCGTTTGAGTTTTTTTTTGTCTCGTTGGTGGCTAGATTGTTTGTTATTTCCCTATCCTGTACTAGAAGCTTGTGGCTAGGTATCTCAATGTCCGCAATTAATTGTTTGATGTTGAGAGTTGTGTGTGCGTCCGTACTTCAATCCTTTGTCTAACACATTAATTTCGTGTGTGGATAACGTTCTGTTCGTGCTGTTGTTTACTTGAATGAAGTAGTGGAATTTTATGTGTTGTTCACTAGGGTTATTATTTTGTGTGTCTCCTTAATTTGTATTTGTGTTTTCTCGTTCATCTTGTTTTGACTGTTGGTGTATTCTTTGAATACACGGTACCTGAGATATAATTTTTATTGCTCTTTGCATGTTCATTTCTTCCTTCCTCTTTGTCAACCACCAACAGTGATCATCTGTTTTCTCCTTGTTGGGCATATCTCTTATGTCTTCATAAGTATGTTTCAGATATATAACTTCTGTGACCCACCTAGCGTCATCTAGTAGCGAACCTCTGAAGCTACTCAATTCCTCATCGTGCAAGAGGACTTACATATCCATCTGGCCACCAGATCTCGTTACTATCGTCAGCTATTTTCTCCTTGAGCAAGAGGACTACGTCTACTGTTTCACTCACCATGCTGCGCTAATATCGCCTACTATCAACTCTTAGAAGACCATCCATCAAGAAGAAAATTATTTTTTTGCTAAGTTGGTTATGCTGATATGTATACCTTTTGTTTCCTACCCCCACTCTTTCCCCTTCCGTGGTCTCTCCGTGCTCCGCTGAGCTGCTTTCACTTCTCCGTCTGCAGTTGACTCGTCCAGTCAAAGCTCCGCTCGAGCTTGCCTCCTCAAACCAAGAGGCTCACCCTCTTTTACGCCATGTTGGAACTCTAAGCATCAGTGAGAAATCCGACTTCAACATGAAATCAAGATAAGTACCATTTTTAAAAAGTTTTAACCTCATCTTCATGGTTTTAACTTCCAAGTGATTTTAATTATAATTTATAGGCAGTGTGAAATGATTTACTTTGGGGCAATGATCATTCTTCGTGGGATTTGCAATGTTGAGCTTTTTGCTTGTATAAGCCAACCTTACTAAAACAAAAGAGCTTTTCTTAAGCGATTCAAACGAGAAATCCTCTCGCTACGTGGGATATTATCTAATACCCACTGCCTATAATTATAAAACTATTTCCTCCGTTGGATTTTCTCAACCCCATTTTCTGCTAAGGTCGTTCTGGAACCTTCTAGACCTTGTTCTCTATCTGCGAGTCTTGTCGTCAAGTATTGTTCACGCACTGTGAAAATGCTAGTTAAAATGAGGAATCTTCCTTATAAATTTTTGCAATAGCTAACTTTCTTCCACCGCTGGAACCTCTGGAAAATTCTATGGCGCATTTAATTGTAAATTACAACTTTTTCAAGAAATAGACTCTCATCTATATAGTGCAATCAGTTCTTTCCATAATTGCAATAACTTTCTTTTTCATGAACTTTAGTGTTTCTATAGTGAACTTTGAATCCATCTTCATAGACTACAGTGATAAACAGTGCTTTCTCCACGTTTCTACCGCGTCGCGATCGTCCGGTTATATTAAATAAGGCCATGAACATTTTCCTTAATTCCCATTTCTCTTTCCTAAACCTTTCACTAACAATCTGCAATAAACTTTTAATCTAGGTCGGTTTCAATAAGGTGTCATTCTAAGAAGTGCCCTTCCATTTTTGTTGGTTTATCATTAAGTATCTCTGTATAATCTTTGTGATACGTGTCTAACACACGTTTCAAACTTACATTGTTCCTCCCTTTAAAATCAGGGAAAACAATTCTCTAAACTCTTGAGCGAGTCATGTTCAGGTTTCACGAAATGGAAACTGCCCCATTTTTTCGTGATTCCTAATTAAACATAGGAAGTCTAGAAACTTCCTTTTCACTTTCTTCAGGTTTCACAATAAGTGACCTGCCCTCTTTGTGTAATTCTCATATATTAACTCTGTATAAATATAAGAAGTTGTAGGAACTTCTATCTTATTTTCACGTTGTTGTTATCGTCATTTTCAAAGTTGTCATTTTCTCTAGAACATTCTCTCAAGAATTTCTTAAGGTACACTTTTTGTACTCTAATTCACGTTCAAGCTTTAATTATTTCATTGTTTATTGGTTTAACTCTTATGAAAATTTTAGAAACATGTAAGGTTTGAAACCTTGTAAATTGTCAGTTGCCTGGAGCAACCGTTTAATGTTGAGAGGTCTGCGACCCTATTTGTTAAAAAGTTCAAATGAACTATGTTAATTAAAATTATATTGCATAATTGTTAATTTCATCAAAAATTTTTTCTAATTGTAAAATAAACAAATCTTTTCCCTTCGATTTTTCATTTGCGAATATAAAGTTTAGGTAAAATCCTGTCTTCCTTGACTCTCCTCACTCAATGACATTAAAATCTTTAATAGGGCTTTCACTATTTGTTGCATTTGAGCAAGAACTCTTAATTTTCACCTTACTAAAGTTCTTCTTAGCGTTAATAGCTAATTCTAATTGGCCAGTGAGGCAAGTAAAGTTCGCTAAGCCAACTACCTGCTTGTGGAGACCCTCTCCGGAAACTTATGGTCAGTTTTCCAAAAAATAAGTGTTTCTTTTTGTCTAAACTTTTAGCCGGCTCCTCGCTGAGTAAAAGCTTAGCCATTGTCCAATGCAACCATTGGTTCATTTACCAAGATTACCCAATAAGGCATAATTCTTTATCATATTCCTTCTTAGAGACACTTGGTCGCCCTTACAGGAACTCCATAATTTTGGAAATTGAAAACACCAAGCTTGAGTTAAATCATTGGCATTCTTTGAATCACTTTGTAAAACCTAATTTCTTCGAGAAAACATACAGTAAATTTGTTCCTCTAAGTCTTGCCAGACCATCACCCTTCCCCATAGTACTTTTATACATGCTCGGGAGGAAATGTACTAAAGCCTCTCTCTTGAAAACCGCCCAAGTCCTAACTGCGGTTCCCGTTAGCCCCGACCAAGCTCGTACCTACTTTAGGTATCCGAGAGATAATTTCCATTGGCAACTGCTCCAAAGCGTATTTAAACCTCAACTTATTAATTTTGTGGGACTCTCCTCCTATTTTTCTATCCTTCTTTTCCAAATCCCAAATCTACTTCCTTCTCTTAATCATCTTCCCTTGGTGGGTGGGTTATTCCATAGCCTATAATCTACCCAAAATTTGGTGCCGAAACCCGGGAGAGCCCATTTTTTCTTTTCTCTCTTTAAAAAAGTGTCATTTGGCAATACTTTGCATATTTCTAATATCTGTGTTGAATATTTCAGCTACAACCATATCGTGCAAAGCCTGTGAACGGGAAAGAGGCCGCTCCTGTCTCCTATGGTGTGTCCCATTCTTTCTACTCATTCGCTGCTGCCAGCTTGACAGCATTTCCAAGGTTCCACAGTTTCGTGAGTTACATTTTCATTCATCTTCTTTAATATGGCTCCCACTGATAAGGATAAGGATGAAAAACTTACTTCTAAACGAGCATCCTATAAAGGGCAAATTACCCGATTCAGAAGGTACATAAAAGAATTAGATCCCTCAGACGCGCAATTAGATTTGTTGAAACATCGTGTAAAGGATTTTGAACGTTCTTATGAAAACTACTGTAACATTCAAACTGAAATTGAAACTTGCATGCTCAATCAAACAGAAGATCGTATCGAAGTAGAGAACTTATATTACGAAGGCATAGGTTCTGCTTTCAGAATAATACGCCAACTCGAAGAGGAGCAGAAAAAGGACGCTTCTGTCCTTGGTTCCCTTCACGAACCCCAAACTTCTTTCCGTGAGAGCACTCACAAGCCCAAACCTACTTTACCGAAAATTGATTTACCCCATTTTTCTGGAGATGAATCCACTTGGGATTCTTTCTATGAATTATTTTGCTCCCTTGTTCATGACAATGAAGACATTCAAGTCATTTACAAGTTTCATTACTTGAGATCTATCCTTCGAGGTCAAGCTTTGCAGTTAGTTGAAGCACTTCCTCTGCGTGCCGAAAATTACCCCATTGCCTTTAACTTATTAAAAGAAAGATATGGAAATTCACGTTTACGTATTCAACGCCATATTAAGGCTCTATTTAACCTACCTGCGTCACAGCACAATGACGTCACTGGTTTGCGTACTTTAATTGACACTACCCAACTCCACGTTAAAGCTTTGTCCCAATTAGAGCAGCCTACCGAACATTGGGATACTTTCCTAATACATTTAGTAGTTTCTAAAGTTGATGCTGCTACCCTCAAAGCTTGGGAAATTGAACTTTCTAAGGAAGACGACTACTCATACGGGCATTTAGTCACTTTCATAAACGCTAGATGCCAACTTTTAACAGCGCTAGCTAATCAGAGCGAACCTTCATCTCCTAGTTCCAAATTCGAATTAATGTCCATCAAACCCAAAAGCGAACGCTCAGCGTCTAATACCCAAAAACCAGGGTCCAGCTTATCTAAATTCAAATCAAACACTACTGGTTACCCAACTAGGTCTAGTGAACGTCGTGTTGCTAGCTCTATTGTTTTAAACACGCAAGGTGAACCTCGCAAAAGTTTAAACGAACCGGTAAAGTGCATACTTTGTAAAGATCCCCATGCCCTATACCTCTGCAAATCCTTTAAAGAAATGTCAGTCGATGACAGACGAAAATTAGTCGCTCAAAACAAACATTGTTTCAACTGCCTAGCGCCCACGCATTCTGCTTCTAACTGTAAATCCACAAGACTTTGCTACCATTGTGAAAAGGCTCATCATACTCTGCTACATCGTCATGATCAGGCAAGGTCATCGACAGCATCTACTTCGCCGAAAAATGATAGTGTTAACAGTTCTAATGCTTCATCATACATTCAAAATGCTAAGTCCATTCGCAGTGCTCAAGTATTGTTGTCTACTGTTCAAATTGACGTTCAGGATAACTTTGGCAACTGGGTCCGTGCACGCGGTCTTCTAGACTCAGCGGCAACTCATGATTTTGTATCTAATTCCCTGATTAGAAAACTAGGCCTACCCGTAAACCCCACTTCTATCAATGTGTCGGGCATCAACAGCTCAAAATCGCAAGCTTTACAATTCTCAAAGCTATCTATAAGAGATACTTGTCATAGAAACAACTTTCTTAAACTTAATTGTCTAATTCTTAATAGCATTGGAGAAGACACTCCTAGTCACTCGGTTGATATTTCGGGGTTAAACATTCCCTCACATTTAAGGTTAGCCGATCCTTCGTTTAACACACAAAATCCCATTGACATTCTCTTTAGTGCCAATGTCTTTTGGAACTGCCTTCGGAAACAGGTCCGCAAGCTATCCTCAAACGTGGTCGCCAGAGACACTAATTTTGGATGGATTGTCACAGGGCAACTTCCCCATTATTCACCTCAACCCGCATCGCAATGTTACTTCTCCAATACTGATCTGGAACAGTTTTGGAGGCTTGAAAATGTTGATTCTCCTAATGTAACTTCTTCAGAAAATGAATTTTGTGAGCAACTTTTTTTGAACACGACCATTCGTTCTTCTGATGGCCGGTTCATTGTTCAAATGCCAAGATTACACAATCCCCCCAAACTTATTAACTCTCAGCCTAAAGCTCGAAAAGCTCTCTTTGCTATCGAGAGCAAATTCAAAAAGGAACCCCTCGTCAAAAAGCAGTACACTGAGTTCATGGATGAGTATGAAAGCTTAGATCATATGGAGGTTGTTAACAAATCCGATGATGAATTGCACCCCCCAATCGAAACGGTTTATTTAAATCATCATCCTGTGTGGAAAAACCCCTTTGTAAAAGATACAATTCGAGTTGTTTTCAATGGTTCATCACCCGACGTTAATGGCAACAGCCTTAATGACACTCTTTATTCTGGTCCTGCTATTCAATCAGATTTATCTGCTATACTCTTAAATTTTCGATTATTTCCCATAGCTGTCATAGCCGACATAAAACAGATGTACCGTCAAGTGTTAATTCAACCAGAACAACGAGATCTTCAAAGAATCTTGTGGCGTGATGAAATCAATAAGCCCATTAAGGTATTTCGCTTGAAAACGGTTACTTATGGCTTAAAACCCTCTGCTTTCCTTGCTATCCGATCCCTACACTTGCTTGCCTCACAAGATGGTCATTTATTTAACCCCAAAGCCTCTGAAGCACTAACTACGTCATTCTATGTTGACGATTATTTGCAATCCTTCCCCTCTTTGGAGGAAGCTTCTTTTGTATCTTTAGAACTTCAAGCATTACTAAGGAATGGAGGTTTCCCACTTCATAAGTGGAACTCCAACTCCCCTGAGTTTCTCGCTCAGTTTCCCATTGAAGACGTAGATCCTTCCTCTGTCGAAATTTGTGGAAACTCCGAATCTATAAAAACTCTAGGAGTTCACTGGTGCACTAGCACTGACACTCTTATCTATAAAGTTACGCTCGCAGAAGAGCTTCCTAATACAAAAAGACAAATCCTCTCTGAAATTGCAAAAATTTTTGATCCGCTTCAATTCCTTGCCCCAGTTATCGTTATAGCCAAACTTTTCATGCAAGAGCTGTGGTCGCTTAAATGTGAATGGGATGACGCTGTCCCTCTTTCTTTTCTGAATCGTTGGCTCTCGTTTCGCAGCAATTTGCTGGATCATTCCCTTATTGAAATTCCCAGGAATTTAATTAGCTCTCATTCTAATGCATCTTTTTTCCTTCACGTGTTCGCGGACAGTTCCGAAAAAGCTTATGGTTGCTGTGCATATTTAGTTTATCACGATTCACTCTATGGATCTCCAGTTTCTAACCTTGTTTGTGCCAAATCGAAGGTCGCTCCTCTTAAAACTATCACTTTACCTAGGCTCGAACTGTGCGCTGCACTAATGGCTGCAGAACTTGTCAAGAAATTACGGGAAGTATTAAAGGTCGAATTCTCGCAAATCTATCTCTGGAGCGATTCTATGATCGCCCTTTCTTGGATCGCCAAAAATCCCTCTCATTGGCAAACTTTTGTCGCAAACAGGGTTTCCAAAATTCAAACTCTTTCTTCTGGATGTCAATGGAGGCATGTTCCCAGTGCGGATAATCCAGCTGATATCATCTCTCGTGGTTGTTTACCCTCTCAATTGGCAGCTTCCCAATTGTACTGGCATGGGCCCTCGTGGCTAATCGACGAATCTTCCTCATGGCCTTCTAAAACCCCAGCTACAAACTCCGACTTGCCTGACGCTAAAGTACCTCTATCCATAGCTTCGTGTCTTGTTTCCAACGCATCTCATCCTTTGTTGTCACGCTATTCTTCCTTCCATAAATTACTACGGATTGTTGCCTATCTCCTTAGATGGAAATATCTTGTGGTTGACCAACCTCTTCTCCCTAAACCACACCTTACCAATCATGAATTGAATCTCGCTACCATTAAGATTTTACAACTGACACAGCAAGAAGCCTTTTCTTCTGAATTGTCATTGCTTTCTTCTAGAAGAGATCTTTCCAAATCCAGCCGTCTTCGTGCTTTAGCCCCGTTCCTTGATGACCATGGATTACTTAGGGTAGGTGGAAGGCTCTCGCAATCTTTACTCTCTGAGGACAAAAAGCATCCCGTTATTTTGCCTTCCAAACATCACGTTACTTCTTTAATTATACGTGACTTTCATTACCGTAATCTTCATGTTGGTACACGTACTCTGCTCTGCCTCTTAAGAGAAAAGTACTGGATTATAAATGGAATTCATGAAGTTTCTTCTGCAATTCATAAGTGCATTCCTTGTTTCATAGCGAAACCTAAAATCAACACTCAATTAATGAGCGATCTGCCTTCTTTTCGTTCTTCTCCTGTACGCCCATTTGCTTTAACTGGCGTGGACTATATGGGTCCGTTCCAATATCAACGAAACTCTCCTGAAGCTAAACGCAAATTGTTTGGTAAGCTTTATGTTTCTCTCTTTGTTTGCATGGTTACCGGCGCAATCCACTTGGAACTAGTAACGAATGCTTCTACTTCTTATTTTTTATCAGCTGTCTCTCGTTTCACCGCTAGGCGTGGTGTTCCTGCTGAGATGTTCTCTGATAACGCTTCCACCTTTCAGGGAGCAGCTTCCCTGTGGAAGAAAGCTCTTACTTCCTCTCCTGCCATGGAACAAATCTCTAATTTTTCTTATTCAAAAGGTTTCAAATGGCGCTTCATACCTCCTTACGCTCCGCATCATGGTGGTAGGTGGGAATCTTGCGTAAAGCTCACTAAACGTCATTTAAGAAAAGTCTTAGGTAATCGAATTCTGACTTACGAAGAATTCAATTCTCTGTCTGTTCTGATTGAAGGTGTTGTTAACTCTCGCCCTTTAACTCCGCTTTCCAATGATCCTGATGACCTACTTCCACTCACCCCTGGTCACTTCCTTATCGGCACTTCTCTTTCTGCCCCTCCTCCTCTTCCTAATTCTTGCAGGGATTTTAATTTACCTATTGTTTGGCGTAAACTTGAAGCCCTCCGTAATTCTTTTTGGAAGAGATGGAACTTGGCATATTTAACTTCCTTGCAACGGAGGCAGAAGTGGTTTCTTTCCAGTCCCGACATTAAAGTGGGGGACTTGGTCTTGGTTAGGGATGTTTCACCCCCCCTAGTATGGATTTCTGGTAGGGTGACCGAATGTTACCCTGGAAGAGATGGGAGAGTCAGGGTGGCCAGAATCTTGACCACAAATGGACCGATCACAAGACCACTGTCTTTGATCGCTCCGCTTCCAATAAATGTGTAACTGTTTATTTGCTCTCTGTTGGTGTTTCCCCCCAGTATGGTGTATTCTTTGAATACACGGTACCTGAGATATAATTTTTATTGCTCTTTGCATGTTCATTTCTTCCTTCCTCTTTGTCAACCACCAACAGTGATCATCTGTTTTCTCCTTGTTGAGCATATCTCTTATGTCTTCATAAGTATGTTTCAGATATATAACTTCTGTGACCCACCTAGCGTCATCTAGTAGCGAACCTCTGAAGCTACTCAATTCCTCATCGTGCAAGAGGACTTACATATCCATCTGGCCACCAGATCTCGTTACTATCGTCAGCTATTTTCTCCTTGAGCAAGAGGACTACGTCTACTGTTTCACTCACCATGCTGCGCTAATATCGCCTACTATCAACTCTTAGAAGACCATCCATCAAGAAGAAAATTATTTTTTTGCTAAGTTGGTTATGCTGATATGTATACCTTTTGTTTCCTACCCCCACTCTTTCCCCTTCCGTGGTCTCTCCGTGCTCCGCTGAGCTGCTTTCACTTCTCCGTCTGCAGTTGACTCGTCCAGTCAAAGCTCCGATCGAGCTTGCCTCCTCAAACCAAGAGGCTCACCCTCTTTTACGCCATGTTGGAACTCTAAGCATCAGTGAGAAATCCGACTTCAACATGAAATCAAGATAAGTACCATTTTTAAAAAGTTTTAACCTCATCTTCATGGTTTTAACTTCCAAGTGATTTTAATTATAATTTATAGGCAGTGTGAAATGATTTACTTTGGGGCAATGATCATTCTTCGTGGGATTTGCAATGTTGAGCTTTTTGCTTGTATAAGCCAACCTTACTAAAACAAAAGAGCTTTTCTTAAGCGATTCAAACGAGAAATCCTCTCGCTACGTGGGATATTATCTAATACCCACTGCCTATAATTATAAAACTATTTCCTCTGTTGGATTTTCTCAACCCCATTTTCTGCTAAGGTCGTTCTGGAACCTTCTAGACCTTGTTCTCTATCTGCGAGTCTTGTCGTCAAGTATTGTTCACGCACTGTGAAAATGCTAGTTAAAATGAGGAATCTTCCTTATAAATTTTTGCAATAGCTAACTTTCTTCCACCGCTGGAACCTCTGGAAAATTCGATGGCGCATTTAATTGTAAATTACAACTTTTTCAAGAAATAGACTCTCATCTATATAGTGCAATCAGTTCTTTCCATAATTGCAATAACTTTCTTTTTCATGAACTTTAGTGTTTCTATAGTGAACTTTGAATCCATCTTCATAGACTACAGTGATAAACAGTGCTTTCTCCACGTTTCTACCGCGTCGCGATCGTCCGGTTATATTAAATAAGGCCATGAACATTTTCCTTAATTCCCATTTCTCTTTCCTAAACCTTTCACTAACAATCTGCAATAAACTTTTAATCTAGGTCGGTTTCAATAAGGTGTCATTCTAAGAAGTGCCCTTCCATTTTTGTTGGTTTATCATTAAGTATCTCTGTATAATCTTTGTGATACGTGTCTAACACACGTTTCAAACTTACATTGTTCCTCCCTTTAAAATCAGGGAAAACAATTCTCTAAACTCTTGAGCGAGTCATGTTCAGGTTTCACGAAATGGAAACTGCCCCATTTTTTCGTGATTCCTAATTAAACATAGGAAGTCTAGAAACTTCCTTTTCACTTTCTTCAGGTTTCACAATAAGTGACCTGCCCTCTTTGTGTAATTCTCATATATTAACTCTGTATAAATATAAGAAGTTGTAGGAACTTCTATCTTATTTTCACGTTGTTGTTATCGTCATTTTCAAAGTTGTCATTTTCTCTAGAACATTCTCTCAAGAATTTCTTAAGGTACACTTTTTGTACTCTAATTCACGTTCAAGCTTTAATTATTTCATTGTTTATTGGTTTAACTCTTATGAAAATTTTAGAAACATGTAAGGTTTGAAACCTTGTAAATTGTCAGTTGCCTGGAGCAACCGTTTAATGTTGAGAGGTCTGCGACCCTATTTGTTAAAAAGTTCAAATGAACTATGTTAATTAAAATTATATTGCATAATTGTTAATTTCATCAAACTTTTTCTAATTGTAAAATAAACAAATCTTTTCCCTTCGCTTTTTCATTTGCGAATATAAAGTTTAGGCAAAATCCTGTCTTCCTTGACTCTCCTCACTCAATGACATTAAAATCTTTAATAGGGCTTTCACTATTTGTTGCATTTGAGCAAGAACTCTTAATTTTCACCTTACTAAAGTTCTTCTTAGCGTTAATAGCTAATTCTAATTGGCCAGTGAGGCAAGTAAAGTTCGCTAAGCCAACTACCTGCTTGTGGAGACCCTCTCCGGAAACTTATGGTCAGTTTTCCAAAAAATAAGTGTTTCTTTTTGTCTAAACTTTTAGCCGGCTCCTCGCTGAGTAAAAGCTTAGCCATTGTCCAATGCAACCATTGGTTCATTTACCAAGATTACCCAATAAGGCATAATTCTTTATCATATTCCTTCTTAGAGACACTTGGTCGCCCTTACAGGAACTCCATAATTTTGGAAATTGAAAACACCAAGCTTGAGTTAAATCATTGGCATTCTTTGAATCACTTTGTAAAACCTAATTTCTTCGAGAAAACATACAGTAAATTTGTTCCTCTAAGTCTTGCCAGACCATCACCCTTCCCCATAGTACTTTTATACATGCTCGGGAGGAAATGTACTAAAGCCTCTCTCTTGAAAACCGCCCAAGTCCTAACTGCGGTTCCCGTTAGCCCCGACCAAGCTCGTACCTACTTTAGGTATCCGAGAGATAATTTCCATTGGCAACTGCTCCAAAGCGTATTTAAACCTCAACTTATTAATTTTGTGGGACTCTCCTCCTATTTTTCTATCCTTCTTTTCCAAATCCCAAATCTACTTCCTTCTCTTAATCATCTTCCCTTGGTGGGTGGGTTATTCCATAGCCTATAATCTACCCAACTGTATTGTGTAAGTTTTCAGTGAAGCTGCTCCATAGGGAAGCAAGCCAGAAATTAAAGTTAAATGTCGTAAAGTTGTTGGCTAATTATTTATTTTTTAATGAAAGTGAGCCTTAATTCGTTCCCTATCTATAGCACTTTGGCTTGTTTTGTTGAAATGATCGTCGCTGGTGTTTTTGGTATGTTCTTTTGGTATTCATTGAACTCTATTGATCTAGGCTGGATGAATTGGTTTATCTGTAACTAGCAACCCGACCCGGCTTCGCCCGGGAACAGTTATGAATGCATTACGTGATAATAGATTTTTTCCCCCAATGCCAATGAACAACGACCAATATCCGTTTTACGTCTCGGCATGATGGGTTAAAATCACTGACTGGACTATTAATTATATTATCATGGAGATGCATGTGCAACAAATTCATGTAAGACGTAATTTAAGACTGGCGAGGTGCATGAAACTCAAATCCCCCTTCCGTCCAATCTTAACTTGACTGTGAATTTTGCGGAACGAAAAGTTCACAGGCGAAATGAAGAAAAGTTGAGTTGCACTTCCAGGAAAGCTCCAAACACAACCACTATTCTTTAAAGTTTTTAAGTCAACACGACTCGACAGTTTGCTGCTGGCTGTATTTGGGGCAATAAGCTCGCCCGCTAGCTAAGTTGTAACTGGCGTGATAGACTCGCCCCTAGCTAGCTCGCTAACTGTCGCCTCAGTAACTGAATGGAGATTGTTGGAAGAAATGAAAATGTAAAAACACTAATAGTAGGCGATGTATTGAAGATAGAGGTATGCTCTCCCTGTTTTTTTTTCTTTGTAGAACTTTTCATCCTGATCAATTCTTACACTCACAGTACCGGTATATAGATAGTCTATTTTTAACGGTTCGCCCAGCGTAAGCTTAAAAAGCTCACGGATGCTTTCTTTTTTCGAC
This sequence comes from Meconema thalassinum, assembly GCA_946902985.2. Taxonomy (NCBI): domain Eukaryota; kingdom Metazoa; phylum Arthropoda; class Insecta; order Orthoptera; family Tettigoniidae; genus Meconema; species Meconema thalassinum. Next base: position 1,455,948,350 of record OX336389.2, read on the forward strand.
CTTTTCACTGGAATCGTTGGTGCTTGACTTCCTTTGGTCGTAAATAAATTATTTTCTACAGAAACCTTCTTCGAGGTATCCTTCACAGAATGGTGAAAACCGCATCAACATCCATTCAGTGGTTCTCGAGATTACCCGTGTCATTCAAGAATCGGGAACTTTGTAGAGATTATATGCCAGTATAATTTAGTATAATATAATCCCCCTTCCGTCCTATCTTAAATTGACTGTGAATTTTGCGGAACGAAACGTTCACAGGCGAAATGAGAGTTGCACTTCCAGGGAATGGCGAGGTGAATGAAACTCAAATCCCCCTTCCGTCCAATCTTAACTTGACTGTGTTTCACATGCGAAATTAAGAAAACCCGAGTTGCACTTCCGGGGAATCTCCAAACACAACCACCCTTCTCAGAAGTCTTAACTCAACACGACTCAATGGTTTGCAGCTGGCTGTATCAGGGGCAATAAGTTCGCCCACTAGTAGGCTGTAACAGGCATGATAGACTCGCCCTTAGCTAGCTCGTAAACTGTCGCCTCAGTAGTTGAATGGATATGGTTGGAAGAACTCAAAACGTAAAAACACGTACAGTGGACGATGTATTGAATATATACATATGCTCTCGCGGACCATTTTTTTTAGAACTTTTCATGCTGAGCAATTCTTACACTCATAGTATTTAGATATTTTTAACGGTTTTCCCAGCGTAAGCTTGCAAAACGCTCGGACGCCAGTTTTTTTTCGACTTTTCCACTGAAATCGTTACTGCTCAGCTTCCTTTGATCATAAATAAATTATTATCTACAGAAATCATCCTCGAGATATCCTTTACGGAATGGTGAAAACCGCATCAAAATCCATCCAGTGGTTCTCGAGTTTACCCGTAACATCCAAGAATCGGGGACATTGTTTTATACTAAGTAGAGATATAGTAGACAGCGAAAGTGAATATTTCAATACATTGAAGCTTGCAAGAAACTGAGGTAGGAAAGAGGCAGTCAGCCGAGAAGTGGTCACATTTATCGGCTTGTATAAATAACCCGTCGGAGATAGCACTCAGAGATAAAAAAAAAAGGCCTGGGAAAACCAATCCTTAGTAAGCGTGCAGCAGGAGGAGTAATCTTTCAGATAATGACACGTGATTAATTGAAATGCCGTATTAAAACTGATTTGGAGCAATTACAAGGAAATTAAAAGACTCCTTGTAGATGAAGTACATTGCGCATTTGAAGTCCAAAATTAACAATGCGCAGGCCGGGGTGACAAGGAGTGGGTGGTCAAGATGTGAGAATCCCCCAGTCATCTTTTGAGCATGTGAACTCGCAAACCCACGCGATTATATTCCAGGAGTTTGAACGAACGTTTCCGAAAACAAGCACTATATTTGAAATCAGCGACTCCCGATCGTTAAGGAAATGTCAGTCCTGATTTCAAAGACCCAATTTTAGCCGAAATTGGGTGAAAATATTCATGCCAACACCATGGCCTTCCCCAAGTCTATATAAGTATCATGCCTTAAGTCACAGTCACTTAGTATTACGACGCCAGTTAAGGCGCGAGCCTGCGCTGGGCTATCCCAGCTTTTGAGCGACAAAGGACTAACTCAAAAGAAGTCCCATTCACTTAAAGGGTCCAAATATAGTAGGGACATACCTATCCAAGCGTTCTGAACATAGTAGGGATGACGGTAGTTACGAATAACTTAATTTGCAAGGCAGTATATAAATTCCCGAGAGTATTGATAAACTGATATCTAGGGTGTAATGCTAGTACCGAATAGCAAGTAAACAGCCTAAAAATCGAGATAATTTGTAAGCTGGAGAACACAGACAATCTAATGCGAGTGGATCGTGAGGACAATCAATTGTTGTAGTTATTTTACCTTTTTTTTTTTTTTAAGCGTATGGCTTTTAGTGCCGGGAGTGTCCGAGGACATGTTCGGCTCGCCAGTTTTGTAGCTGCTTCGAGACGGACACCCAATGGGTGAGCTACAAGTACCGTTGGAAGGGGGGGGGAGGGGGAAGTTGGAATGTAAGGGCTAGGAATTGGAAGGTAGCGGCTGTGGCCTATACTTAGGGACCAACCCCGGCATTTGCCTGGAAGGAAGATGGGAAACCACAGAAGACCATCTTCAAGGTTGCCGGCGGGGGGATTCGAACCTCCTCGCCTCCCGGATGTGAGCAACTGCCAGCAGTCATGCCGTAACGACCTCGGCTAACTCACCCGGTATTTTACCTTTAGTGAATATAACCACTGAGTTGTAGATATAAGTGAATTTCAAAATGTGTAATCCGATGTCATAGATAGAAGTCCGGGTGGATGCTGTCAATCAACTTCTAGAGAGCCGTAATATAGTCACCAGGCATGCTACTACGGAATCGAGCTACAGCTGAGTACAACTTTTGATATTTTAATTTAGGAAATAAGGAATATAATCATACATAAAACATGTACAAATTAATGTTGTGGTTAAGAGAAAAATGCGACTTGGAGAATGTATAGGAATGAACAAAGGTTTGTTGTCATAGATTTACGAAGTCGGGAAAATGGTGAACTTTATATAAATATAGACGGGTATGATATGTGATGGAACTTAAGGTTCAGGTATTGTCTTTCTGCAAGGAATCACAATCACTCAGTAATGCCCATATTATTAGTTGGAAACAGTGATATTGATAATGATCTTGGAGATAATAATAGTAATGATACTGATGATGATGGTCAGAGATTCATAGGGTAATGATGTCGAACAATTGACTGCCGAAGTAATGTGATAATTCATTTAAGATGGGATGTTTAACACAGGGTGTTCATTAAAATATTTCAGACGTGAAAGTTGTAATGCGTAACAGTGTATTGCTGTGACGAATTGATTGAGGAATTTAAGTACTTCGAGTAGCGGAATGGGTACTAGGTAAGTAAAGTGTTCTCTAGAATGCCAGACGTCGACGATATATTTAGAGGCAATAGGTAATACCTCAAATCTACGCTAGAGGCAATAGGTAAGACCTTGAATCTATGTTAGAGACAATAGGTAAGACCTCAAATCTACGTTAGGGGCAATTAGACAAGACCTCATTTACAAAATTCAAGGGTGGAAAAGTCTTTTGAGTAAATGGAGTGGTACTAGGAACACAGTGAACAAAAGTACTCAGAAGTTAAATCGACGGAATTAATAGGTAAAATACCACAATTAGCCCCTGTTGTATCAACCGCGATCTGCTAGAATATTTAGCCATTGTAAAGGTGTGTTAACGGCAGTCAAGTAATCTATTGATGTAATTGAAGTTGAGATACTATATTTCGTTTCTGTAAGAGTAAAAGTAATGATTCTCAATCCATGTGATAAGCACATGTACAGTAAACACCAGTTTCATTAAAACCTGCAAATTGGAAAGTTGAAGTACGGAGGTAGGCTATTTGACTCCGAGTAACGTAAAATAACAGTGATTAATGCAAGACGAATTTTCCCGAATATCGTTAGAAAGTGTAATATGAATCTTATTAGTATGTTCCAGGGCCATAATAAAAGTATGTTGTGATCAGTGTGTGTATTCATTGAATGGGGTGACAACAAATCTTAGTTCAAAATAATGAATTATTTGTTTTAAGTGTCAAGAGTTAATTAACTCTTAATTTATATTTATACTTGTAAATGCTTGCCTAGTGAGGTAAAGGAAGTAACGTTACGCAGTAGAATTGCGTGGGATAGTTAGGGACCCAGTCGCATAGTTATGGAATACATTCCTTAAATATTGCAAGACTCACTTCGGACAGCATATCGCTGTCAAATTTGAGGAAAAACATTGAATATTGTTCAAACATCGTTTAAAACATTGTCATAAGTATTGACAAATCATTCATGGTAAATTAAGTAACTATTGCAAAGAATGCTAAATTAGGGTAATTATTGCAAATTACGGTAAATTAAAGTAGTTAATGCAAAGAATGCAAATTCTAGTAAGTTAATAATAATATCGTATGGCCTCGGGAAGTTAAAGCAATTATTCCAATCGTTGTCCAAGATTTGTTATTCTCGACAACGGAATAAAGGTGTGCAGTTGCCCATTCAATGTTGAGCAGTGTGTAGAGTAAAGTGATATGTTCACAACGATGGACGCACATTAGGATGTACTGTATTCAAGGGATATTGTTTCTGCACAGACGTAACTTAAGGAGGAGCGGTCCCTGTAAGCTCAAGTTAACCTCCCACATGTATAGTCAAGAGAGTTTGAACAGTTCTATTAGTGAATTTTGATATTATTTGTTTGTCAATTTGTAGTAATTTTGTTGTACATTTATAAATTCACCCAAGTGTATGTGTCTTTAATTCGGTACGGCAATTCTCGCAATCCCAATACTTGAATTGAGCCAACGTGATTCAGATATATAACTCGGCACGCCCTGAGTGACCGACTGGTTTTATTTTATTTTCCCTACAAATTCAAGTATACAGTATACCACACACGGAAGGGTACAGTATTTGGGGTTGGATTCAGTTCTATGGCTTTTTGTTGAACCAAATAGTCTTGTCTAAATTCATGAGTTTAAGCCTGAGTGATTTGAATTATTTGGTTTCACGATTTGCCTGACTAGCCGTGAACATAATCGTGTTGAGAGACATTTTTAGCCTATTTTCATGTATGAAACAAGATGTTCAGTAAAGAACATAGGTCTAGAGCCTACTTTCTCCTAAATACAAGGGTATAGTTATAACTCTTTGTCCTTTTCAAGGGGTATAATTGAATGTTGGTTGTAGTAGTGCTATACGGATATTAAACGTTGATTGATTGAATACTCACCTGAATTACATATACATATAATATTATAGACACCAAAATAACACAGGTTTTTAGACAAAATTCAACACTCACCCAAGTACACAGGGCTAAATGACCATGATGTCCATGCATCTCAAATGAAACAACAACAGCTTCCCACCCAAATCCTTCGTCGTATAAAAGTACACACACTAGTAACCCTACAGACATCACAATGACACAGGTTATCAGGCAACTTCAACACACACTCAAGTAAACGGGGCTACAAGACCATGATGCCGCGAAAACCCTAAAGAATCATCATCAACAACAACAATAATCTCTACCACGGATCAAGGTCTAAAAATATTAATCGCTCTATTCGAGTGTTGAAATGAGTGGTGTTATAAGTATATAGCCTATATAATATTTTCGATTGCAAATACCCACTACAGTATATATGCTTAACATTATAAGGTGTGAGTAGCTATAAATCATTATATACCAAAAAGAACGAAGTAAAGAAATTTGATCCACGAACCCTCAGACTAAGAGCAACATCGCTCCCATTACGCCCCGGATGCCCTGCGATATTGCTTGATAAATAACTGGTTTAGTATAACTGTATCATATTTTTTGTTGAAATCAATAATTTAATTAGCGTTTTCTGGTGTTTCTATAAACCATTTGATACTAAATATTTATTATTTTGCTCAGTACATTCCCAAAAGGATATAAACTTGGGATGTTACGGAAATATATTTATTAACGTGCAAAAATAGCGGCCATGTTGACAACGAGACAGTACGGGCCCACATCGATATGGCATGGTAAGTCACTTCTAAGCTTACATATTCTATTACAATATGCTAATATCCAACCGGTCACCTCTTTGAAGACAGATTAAACTTCCCTATGTACGATAAGCTGAATTGTTGAGGCCAGGCCTCGTTTCATCGTAAGTTACGGTTAGGCTATATTACTTGCATGATTCATACATCCACCACCTTGAAGCTCATAGGCTGATGACCGTGTAATTTGGTCAAAAGACGCTTCCCACATAAAGGTATGTTGTTGCAAAATTTGGTAGATGTCAGATGATTAGGTTAGTCGTAATTTGATTTAAGCATTGAACATTTGGGGTGGCCGCCATTACGTTTCCGCTAATATGGTGGCTATATAAAACATGACACTGAGTTTCCCTTTGCTTGTGCTACTTCTGTACCAAATTTCGTTCAATTTGGTTTCACCGTGTTTGAATTGATAGGGGGAATTGATTTGAACACATACATGGCTGCCGTCTGCAAACCATTGGGCTGATGACCTTGTAATTTGGCCAAACGACGATTCCCACTTAGAGGAATATAGCTGCGAAATTTGGTAGAGATTAGATGATCTCATAAGTCTACTTTCATTTTTTGCAAAAATGTAAAGTAGTCTAAAACTAGGCTTATGATATCACATTTTATCCGTGTGTGTGTGTGTGTGTGCGCGCGCGTATACGTGTGTGGGTCCCACTAATAACATCTAAACGGCCAAAGCGAGTACAATCAAACTCGGTATGTGCTGCGCGAAATACTGTATTTCACTGGCTTTCTATTTGTCACAACAGTTACAGTACGGTGATAAAGGGTACTACTAGAAGTTCATCTATGTGACATTCAAGTATAAAACGAACATGGCGGACAAGCGAAATTGAAACATATAAATAGACGTTTCTCGCGTTTTAACCACCCGAGCGCACTGAAACTTGGTACAGGAAATGGTTATACTCATTGCAATGCACTGACATCCAATGTAGATCAATTGTTTACATAAGCTCCAGATGACGACTGTGCGAAATTTAAAAACAGTTTTTTATTTATATTCTAATCATGCGAGCGAATTGAACGTTTGAATGGTACATAACTGTATGGCCTACTGTACACATATAACAATCCAATATGGCGACCATCCGAAGAAATCTTGTATGTTGATAGAGGATATTAACATAATTTCACCTATGGATCATTCAATAACCTGGTGTGCACAAAACCAACATGGTGGTAACGCGAAATTTAAATATTTAAATGTTTTTTTTTCGCAACAATTAATCCGAGTTCTGTGAAAGTGAACTTGAGAATGATGGTTGTGCATTTGTTTAAATCTCGTTTTCAATCCTTCTGTCCTAAGTAAGACCAGTAGAATATATATGAAATTAGGTTATTTATTTCTTCACGGAACTACATAGCAATCGAAATGTAATGTTTTCGTCGTATCGTACAGACTTGGCAATGAAGTATCAATATGAATTTTATGGAGACTATAATCTGAAACATAAACTTATAGATGAGTAACATTTCCCTAAGAAGGGAATGTCGCAAACGTGAAACTTTGCACACACGCAAAACTTCTGCCTACGGTGAGAAGGCCTGTTGCTGAATGTTGTGTGAGTATAATATGATAACTCTCCCTCTCTAAGAAGGGGACCTGTGTGCAATGCTTCAGCAAGCGTAATATTAGCGATGATCCATAACAAAGGAGAAAACTTGGTGTCTTTAAAATATTACGTGTAGCCCAAAGTGCGTCAAATACCGTATACATGTGTTCCGTCATTATTAATGTTGTTGTTTCATCTGAAGGGCGTGGTGGACATTGTAGTTTTTCGGCCCCGTGTGCTTGTGTGTGTGTAGATTTAGTCTGGTAACCTGTGTTTTTGTGTTGTCTTTGTAAATTTCCAGCCCCACTTGGGCGACCAATTGCAACTACTCACCCACTACACAGGGCGCGTGGAGGTTAAACACCTGTATGATATGAACAGCAGCAATAAACATTCACACTTAACTACACTGGTTACCGCATATAATAAAGACACTAGAGATCTGGTGAAAATTAATATCTATTCTGATACCAGACATAATAACACACTGCAGGATCCTCGTCGTACAGATTACCTAACACTACCTATCATATTTACACAGGCACACTTATTGCATACATTGATGACCCTCGGAAGTAATGATGACTGGTACTTACAGGCGTTGATCTCAGCTATGATGACTAACTCTACTGATTCTGGGGTTGATGCTTCCAGAGAATCAGTCCTAATTACTCGCAGCACAGTTACTAGATATTTCACACGCATGCCTCTCAACTATGAACATTACGTACAGTATTATATTGGTGGTCAGAATCCAATGATTTATACAGCTTCGTGGATCTGATTGTATGAAGATGCCTTATATCCGTGTGTTGGATTATCGGAACTAGTTCGCTCCTGAGTTTAATGCATAGCATATTTTACTAGTATTCGTCGTACAATAAATTTACTGCTAGGGTCTCTGAATTTCAGTACACAGACTTTAGTTTACAATATGCGATTCGAGACAGAAAATCTAGGCGATTTGTTTGAAACTAGGCTTATTATTCCCTTGAGAATTTATAGCCAGCAACTCAGTAATTGAACAAGAGTTAAGTGCTCTTCAGTCGGTCAACACGAATGACTAAACTCTTGTTTACTAAGGCAACACTGAAAAATGGCTTCAAAACCCACAATGTCAGTAATTGAACTTAGAACACATACTTGTGATCGTCTGAAATAGCTTTCTTCTCCACACACACACACACACACACAAATCCAAACCAAAAATCCACTCCCCCACGGAGTCCAGAATAAAAGTTCCACTCCACACGGAGTCCACAAGAAAAGTTCAGTCCCTCACGGAGTCCAGAATAAAAGTCCCACTCTAAACGGAGTCCTAAATAAAAGCCCCACTCCACACGGATTCCTGAATAATAATCGTCCTCACAACTTCGCCAATTCCTAATATCATTCACCTCCCTTCCACAAATCACTGGTCTGCCTGACTTCCTACACGGGTTCATCCAATCCCGAAAAACTATTAACATATAAGGAGCGCCTCCTTATTCTTCCAAAATACTATAGACACACCCCTAGCACAAGGTTGCCAAGCCTCCTACATGCATGAATCATCATGCACAGAACGTGCGGGAGAAAAACCCAGCGCTAGCTAGCCTACTTCCTGGTTGCCGGCCACAATTCGAGACTCTCGAACTAAGATTATTACAATGTTAAAATATTCATATCTAACTTGACTCGGATCCTGCCAATTACAATATCTTAAAACTTAAACAAATTAATTGGGAATCAATCACATGATATTATACATTTCATTACATAATTATATAACATAAAAAGGCATCAAATAAAAATATATGGACGATCATGAAAATCGTAAGTCCCGAAAGTGAGGGTTCGATCCCTTGGGACTTGGGAAGATTACAATTTCCCTCCGATGGAGTTCCTATCAATACACAAGAATGGGGACTCCATCTACACTCAATAAAACACTGAAATACATCTATGACCCTTGAAATACATAATAATACACTTCTGAAAAACATACACAAATTACCCTTCACATTTCAAAAATATTACCCTACAATAAAAGTTCATTTTCTTGACGTCTTCATTGTTAACATTCATTGCTTCAAATGTCTTTGTTTGTTTCTTAATTCTAACTCACACTTTCGTCATTTCTCAATGTTTCTCAGTGTCTTATAAATTCTAACTCACACGGAAATTCCTCACGTGTCCTTTATTCGCCACATGTCATAATTGGCCAAATTGGCATTAAGCCACGTAGCACTCGCAAAATATATTCTATAATGCATGTGAACTTATATACTCTGCTTTGTATCACTTGGCCAATTATAGCCTCTTCGTCATTTCATCAAGTGTGCAAGTGCAATATATCACTATGTAGACTATGTCTGTCTCAGAGGATCTGCCCTAATATTACAAACTAACATACTTCTTAAGGTTAGACACATTATAAGATCCTATAATGGTTCCTTGGTGGTCTGTTAAGCTGTACTCACACTCGTCAATACGCTTGGTAACTCTAAAGGGTCCCCTGAACAGCTGAAAAGAACTTGTACATTTCCTTGTCAACTCTGAGTAAAACTTGATCACCAACATTAAAAAATCAAACTAAATATCTGAGCCGCGCTCTCGCCTTTACCCCACCCTGTCGCCATCATCACCACTATTAAAACTACATCAAAATAATAACTCCCCGAGCCATCATACTCACCTTTATTTACCTGAGGATTTGAATACTTACCTTCACATCCCTTGACATACTCACCGTTACCTTTATTTGGCTCTATGACTCCTAACTTTAACATATGGCTACTTTCATCCTCAACGGCGGCAACATACCTGAAAGGAATGGCATATGTGGGTCCATAAAATGGCGAACTTTCAACCAGCTCGAATTGATGCGTGTATACGTGCGTTAATACAGGCTTGTCACTAAACACTTCCTTATTAGTCAATAACACTTCAAATATCTCCCCCTTACTCACATTACTGAACTTACTTTTGTCCACGGATTCCCAAAGTTTCACCTCGATGTTCCTCTACTGAAATATGGCACACAGCCTCCAGCTGTATCTCCCCGTCAGACATCCCTGCTGACATCCCCTCCAAACCCTTAATAATACCCGAACCATCCATTTCCTCAACTAGTTCACATCTCATCGTAATCTCCTGACACTTAATGCCTTTCTCCAGACATAAAACTCCGTTGTCAAAATCCATTACAACCTTATGCTTGTTTAGTCTGTCATTACCAAGTACTACTTCATAAATCAACTCTAACTTCATAGGCGATAATGTCTGCTTACTCTGTTTCTTTCTACTTCTATAATTCCTGATTTCCACCTTCTGTTCATCCGGTCTCCTAGAAGCTCCCTGCTGATATTCACCTAATCTCGCTTTCACCTGCTGCCTCTTCCGGTCTAAGCTACTTTCACCCAACGTCACCTTCACCTGCTGTTCCTTCTCATCTAAGCTACTATCACCTAACTTCACCTTCACCTGCTGCCTCTCCTCATCTCCTCTATTTTCACCTAACGTCACCTTCACCTGCTGCCTCTCCCCATCCTTACTATCATCTAATGTCTCCTCTACCTGCTGTTTCTCTACTCCGCTCAAATACTCCATCCACTCTCCTATCTCTTTCGGAAGCTTTTGGAGCAATCTAGTGTTCCTACCCCCCGCCCCCCCCCCTCATTACCTTTAAACTTACTATCCCCCTGTTTGATGATCTGGCATTTCTCTGAATTGATGGAGTTCTCCGACAGTTCCTCTATCAAGCCTCCACCTATCCCGCTCCTATCCACATCCATGTTCAAGTTCTTTCAACCATCTTAACGTTAACTTTACTAATAGCTCTACTTCTCAACTCCATCCTCCGATAACATTTAAACTACATACAAAAATTACTAAGTCTATTGGCGCATGCGTACACGTGAATGCTATAGCTGTTGCTATATCGTACTTCGAGCTCGACAGTTGGGTGTCAATTGTAATAAACCGGGGTGTAAGGGGGTTAAACACCTGTACGATATGAACAGCAGCAATAACATTCACACTTAACTACACTGGTTACCACATAAAATAAAGACACTAGAGATTTTGGTAAAAATTAATATCTATTCTGATACCAGGCATAATAACACACTTTGCAGGATCCTCGTCGTACAGACTACCTAACACTCCCTATCATATTTACACAGGCACTCATATGACATACATTGATGACCTTAGGAAGTAATGATGACTGGTACTTACAGGCGTTGATCTCAGCTGTGATGACTAACTCTACTGATTCTGGGGTTGATGCTCCCAGGAATCAGTCCGCTATGGTCTCTGAATTTCAGTACACAGACTTTAGTTTACAATACTTCATGCGATTCGAGACAGACTATCTAGGCGATTTGTCTGCAACTAGGCTCATTATTCCCTTGAGAATGTATTGTGATGGTTATTATCTCCTGATGGGAGTAGATCTGCACCACAACAAGTTCCACAGATGGACAACTATAAGTAATGGTCATTCACCTGAAGTACTGTGGTGAAACCACTGTAGACATTTATACCTGGTGGGTGCCATCGTGTCCAATTACCATTAGGACATCGAAATATACCTATAATCAGACTTACCATTATTTATCTCGACTATATAGACTCTCTTTAACTCAGCTCGTGGGGAAAAATCCAGCTTCTAACCAAATGATATATACTAAGAGAGGACAGGTTCGGTATTATTGCTAAATCTATCTACAAGAATTGAAAACAGAAACAGAATTTAATGAAATTGAATTTAATTATAATAAAAAGATCACCTTTAAAACACATGCTAATAGAAGACGTAGATTTTACTATTAACGTGGGGGCTAAATCAAGACGACGCGGAGACATATTACTCTAACTTATTGCAGAATTAAAATGAATTTACAGTTACTTTGCCCAAAGAAAGATTGATTAAATTTGAAAGAAAAAAACAGCGAGATATGTCATAATGTCATCTACGCTCACCAGTGCTGACTTCATGGTAGGTTAGTGCTCAACCTCGAGCAAATCTGTTGTCTTCTGTACGAGAGCGCTTTCATCTTCTTGAAAATTCTTGATATGTAAATTTATAGCGTTGAGTGAGATGAAGTACTAGCTTCAAGTATCCCATTTATGACAACAGCCAAAGACACAACTGTTATCATTAATATGCGTGAACAAGATATATTCCCAGCATACTGCAACTGTAATAGTTTATGAGCTCAGTGATGCTCAAAAGTAGACTAGACTGACCATCAACATGATAATCGAGTCTGATTAAAGAAAAAGAATCAAATGGAGTGACTCTCCGTCCCTGGGTTGAGTCTTTTTAAAACTTCTCGATATCCCTCTCTCCAGCACCCATCACACGTGGTCGTAGGCCAATCTCTTCTTGCGATGCTGACCCCAAGTCCCCCACTCCATCAAATTGGGTTGTCGTCAACGTTCTGATTTGCTCAGGGGTAGCGTGGATCCGATTCGTTGAATTGCAGGTCTTATAGCCAAATAAGGATATGCTGTACGTGGAAAGCCTAGTTTCTCTTGTCCTCAGTAAGCTTGACCTCACATGAACCAAGTTCGTGGAGAAGCGCCTCAGAGAGGCGTCAGTCCTTGCCTGCTCCAATTGAATATAAACATAATAAAATACCCTCTCCTTCCATATAAATTGATATCAAAAATAATTACAATGAAAACTTAAAATTAAAATTACGTGGGTGGTTATTATGTATCCCAACGTTCATGTAGGTTGATTAAAATATCATATCACAGCACCAACTATGGAAATATCCCATTCGCCCCAGTTTATCGTGCGAATTTGCTAGGTAAAATCGATACGATAAACTAAAGACACATCATCAAAAAATAAACAAGTAATACATATATATATACATAACCCTTCACAAAAAAACATATAAATCACCCTTAAATACAAATTCCCCTCTCCTTGGTCCTTCATATCAGTGTTTTTCATTGATCCTGCACATTGTGCCTATACAACTTTTTTTTAACAGTTTGCGGTATATGCCGCTAGTTATAAAAAATATGTTGATAGACCCTATAAGAAACACTGCACACGAGATACTTCTTGTGTTGCCTTCATACTATCGCATGATAGGTTTATTCTCCGTTTTCTGCGGTTTCCTTCACTCCCTACGTGAAAAATTGATTGAGACTTCTTGGAGATTCACTCAATACAAGTGTTATAAATCTCACTTCTCCAGAATTCAAATCATTATGCTTTATACCAACACGAAATCACACTGTAACTTAACGTTACGACACTTTCACACGTCTGGTGAAACTTTTCTGACCCCATGCCATATTCTCTGTAAAGAATTTACATACAAGGTACTACTGAAAGAAAATACAAAATATAGAAGTATCTATAATCCGAATAATATATCTGTGCATGTTATATCAACAAAGTATCCCTTTAAATGTATCTCGTGTCACATTACCTGTTGTGTACACTTCAGAAATACCCGTATCTCAGTGCTGGAATTCCAATTAGTCCATCTCTTTAAATGTTTACTTCTCCCTAAATTCAGGTCAACAGCCATACGCTAAATATGACCTATATTATGTACACCGTTACCTTTGCTCCTGTCTCTTATCTGATAGAGACAAACACCTTCGTCCTGCCTTGTCTGACCAGAGCTAATTATGTGTTCTCCAACACGCTCTTGCATACACAGCTCTGACGTCACTTTACCTGAGTCAGAATGTCTATCACACGTAAACAGTTTATTATTATTATTATTTCATTAAAAAATAAAACTTAGCAAATTTTACACTTCTGTACACAGTACACCATCTCTCATATCCTTATGATATGTATCTCCTCAGACTATTGACATTGTACGTTCCGTATAATTGTATACCTTCCTCGTTTTTAAGAATCCTTTTTGACACTATAAATCTGACCTTTTCACACTAAAGTGCTAATTTAAAATGAGCGTACCTCTACCTGAAATTTGACCGTCCCTTCTGCTGTAAGGGCCGTTATAAATGAATTTACATACTGGCTATTAGAGTATTCAAATATGCCATCTTCTCGCATCAGATCTATTTGCTGTTGAACTGCCTCTTGATACCGAAAAGGAACTGGATATCTATGTCCAACGAACACAGAATAATTATGCACGTTTAACGTATGTGTGTAACAATTGGCCTTGCCAATTCTCTCCTCAAAAATCCTCTTATTGTCTCGCAACACCTTATAAAGTTGAACACTTCGTTGTTCTCCTAACTCATCTCTAAATGCTGCAACCCGCAAGGAATCTTCTAAAGACCTGTACGTTTGCACATTACCCACAAAATATAATGGTACACGTTCTATACCCGTAGATACCTGACCGACCTCCTCGACAATACTGGCCGACACCACCGTACTCAACGTACACACCTCTGACGTCACTCCACTCTGCTTACCTGGGTTTTTAAACGGTATAATTATTTCCTTTTTGTTCCAATTCATCTTTACACACTCTTGTTCATAGCATAATTGAGCTGAATATCTACTAAGCCAATCAGAACCAAACAATGCTAAAACGGACGCCCCAGACACAAATACTTTGGCCACAGGATATAAAATTTTACACTCACTTACTTCCTGAACATCTGTTAACTCCCTTATTAAATCACTTTTCACATCTAGGTCAAAATTTATTACAATATACATAAGAGTACCGGTTGGCGACACAACCTACCGTACTGCAACGCTACGTAAATGTTCTACTTGAGATTATTACTTCCTTCCTTCGCACTCCCGACTTTATCTCTTACTCTTTTTATCGCCTCTCTCTTCTCTCCTGACTATTATTGTTTCCCCTTCCTCTGTACTACACCTATCAATGGTGACCTTACAGTTCGCTTCACCTCCTCCTGTCCTGTCCATCTCGGCTACTATTTCTATCCACCCCTCGCTATATTCTTTCTCTCTTTCTTTCAGTCTGGCTTCCATCCCCTCTAAGAAATTACCATTATTCTGCACTTTCTTTCTACCCCTATGATTTCTATCTTCCTGCCTCCCCTCAACTCCTATGCTACCATCTTGCACCATTTCTTCTACTAAATCACTTTTATTCTGTTTTTTTCTCTTACTCCTAGAGTTCCTGATTTCAACTTTCTGCCCTTCATGTTCTTTAACTATCTCTTTCTGAGTGTGGCCTAACATCCGCTTCTCCACTTTCGCTAATCTCATACTAACTTCCTCTATACTTGCTTTAAAGCTGTCCCTAATTTGCAAATTCTCATCATCTATTAGTTTTTGCATCTTAATTTCCTGATTGCTTAATGCTTTCCTCACTTTACCTATCTCCATTCCTATTTTTTCTCTAGTCTTTCTATCTTCTTTCTTATTATGTTCCAGAATCTCTGCCCTTACTTCCTGCACACTCTCTACCACCTGTTGACTAATCATGTCTACTTTATTTTCTATAATTTCAATCTTCTTCTCAACTTCTTCCACTATCGTTTCTTTGAACTCCGACCAATTTTCCTTCATTTTCTCACACTCCCTACGCACCTCCTCGTTAATTTCCACTACCTTGTCTACTCTTTTGTTTAATTGCCCAATTTTATTATTAGTTTCCGCCACTTATCTAATTTAATGTTAATTGCTCTATTATCATTCTCCATTTGAATATTAGTCGCTTCCAATTTAGAATTAGTAGCATCCAATTTATTATTGATATCAATATTATTCACCTTCATCTCCTCTTTAATTTCTTTCTTAGTAGTATCTACATCATTTTTATTTTGCATGAGTAACACCATGATTCCCTCATTTGAACTCTGAGCACTTTCCTTATCAGCTCCACTCTTTGGAAATACCTCCGTTATTTCTATTGAGCTCGTTCCCTCCGGACTGCCCTCATTAGTAGCTTCCACATTCCTCTCTCTCTCCTCACCACTCGTAACCTGACCGCTTCTAAGTTGCATATTTTCCTCTTCACCCGGCATGTTGACACAGAACACAGTATATATATATCCCCAAGAAACACACACTGCACAGAAATAAAAAATAACCATTCCTCTCTCTATAAATACCACTGGTTTTCGTCCCCACGTTGGGCGCCAAATGTGATGGTTATTATCTCCTGATGGGAGTGAATCTGCACCACAACAAGTTCTACAGTTGGACAACTATAAGTAATGGTCATTCACCTGAAGTACTGCGGTGAAACCCCTATAGACATTTATACCTGGTGGCGCCATCGAGTCCAATTACCATTAGGACATCGAAATATACCTATAATCACACTTACCATAATTTACCTTAGCTATGTAGACTCTCTTTAACTCAGCTCGTGGGGAAACATCCAGCTTCTAACCAAATGATATATACTAAGAGAGGACAGGTTCGGTATTATTGCTAAATCTATCTACAAGAATTAAACACGGAAATTGAATTTAATGAAATTGAATTTAATTATAATAAAAAGATCACCTTTAAAACACATGCTAATGGAAGACGTAAATTTTACTATTAACGTGGGGGCTAAATCAAGACGAAGCGGAGACATATTACTTTAACTTATGCGGAATTAAAATGAATTTACAGTTACTTTACCCAAAGAAAGATTGATTAATTATGAAAGAAAAACAGAGAGATATGTCATAATGTCATCTACGCTCACCAGTGCTGACTTCGTGGTAGGTTAGTGCTCAACTTCGAGCAAATCTGTTGTCTTCTGTACGAGAGCGCCGTCATCTTCTTGAAAATTCTTGATACGTAAATTTATAGCGTTGCGTGAGATAAAGTACTAGCTTCAAGAATCCCATTTAAGACAAGAGCCTAAGACACAACTGTTATCATTAATATGCGTGAACAAGATATGTTCCCAGTATAATGCAACTGTAATAGCTTATGAGCTCAGTGATGCTCAAAAGTCGACTAGACTGACCATCAGCATGATAATCGAGTCTGATTATTGAAAAAGAATCAAATGGAGTGACTCTCCGTCCCTGGGTTGAGTCTTTTTAACACTTCTCGATATCCCTCTCTCCAGCACCCATCACACGTGGTCGTAGGCCAATCTCTTCTTGCGATGCTGACCCCAAGTCCCCTACTCCATCAAATTGGGTTGTCGTCAACGTTCTGATTTGCTCAGGGGTAGCGTGGATCCGATTCTGAGAATTGCAGGTCTTATAAACAAATAAGGATATGATGTACTGTGCCCGTTTGGACCGAGATCCAACGACCACATTTTGTAAAATACCGACATCGGATTAACACGAGAAAATTTATCTCAGGGTCTATATAGGTGAATACTTGGGTCTAATCTGGCATCCCTGATGACGGTAATTCACAAGTAAGGTAAGATGAGAAATTATTTTTGAACTAGCACATCCCTTAAAATCTCAATTTATTTATAGATAAAATATGATTTGGATGGCAAAAACCTCAACAAAGATAAAACAAATCACTCATGAGAAATCAACAGTCCCTAAAATATTACTAGAATGTCGCAGATATGATAATCAGAAAATTAATTAGTCCATTCTGATATCCAAAAAAAATCAAAAAGAATATTTACACTGGTAATCACTGTTCAATAAAGAGTTCTGAGTGATCCCTAATATTTACATGTTCATAGTTCACTTTTCGAAAGATAGCATTTGATTTTTCAAATATTCGAAGCAAAACATTTCTCAAAAAAAATCACTTGATTCATTCGGTGTTATTCCAAAATTAGACTAATTTGGAAAAATTAACTTATTACTGATTCGTTGTTTCATAATATCAATACTCGACATAAAGTCGAATGTTAATAATTGTTCATAAAGATTTTCAATTTCCAAAAAACGAAATTTGTTCAAAAACTTTTCATAATATTGTGAAAATTTAACTTTCTTCTTTCCTCACTTTCATTTGTTTAAATGTCAGAAAAATTTTAAATTATTTTCATATGTTATTAACATTACACAAAAATTGTTGCAAACAATGTAAATTATTGCTATCCACCATCAGCGGATTAAATCATTTAACTCTTCACCAACATTTTATGTTATCAAAAATTTTCTATCAACAAAATTTTCATATAATCTCACAAAAATGAATAATTTTTTATTATTATTAATTAATTAACATTTAAATTTCTCTTCACTTTATTTATAACAAGTTTTCTCTACCTCTCACATGATGAATATTTTATTTGCTCATTTCCACTGTTATGATTATTATTCCAAAATAAATATACATTAATTATTTATTTTAATTCATTTGCACTTTTCATCTTATTATTTTTTTCTCAGTCAGGTTCAACAAATCTAAATTCATGTCCTTCAATTATTTATTTAGGCATACCATCGGAACTTCGAGTTGATCCAGAAAAAATAATAATATTTGGATTAACAGAATAGTGAAATCTGACAAGAATATGGGGCGGTCCACATTGCCTAACCCTTCTTTTACAAATTTAGCCCACAGGCTCTTTCAAACATACGCACATCCTTGTGTGCCCACAACTACGGGAACAAAACCCACTTGGATGACCCCAAGGTCTCCACAACTTTAAGTGTCGCCAAACGCACACTAAAATCATCACCAAAATATTCTGCACACAACATCATATATTTTTTTATCATATATTGTTTTCCTTGTAATATTCTGTCAATTACAAGACTGTGTTCTTCAGTGTTATTTTACCAATTAAATAAATTCTGGTGAATATCTCCTTGCCTCCCATTTACATAAATTCTCCCCAACTTGATACATTAAATACCTGCCGTTCCTTTCTTTTCATATGAATATATTTTTTAAAGTGCTTTTGGAAAAATTAATTCTGAGCTCAAAAAATCTTACTACTTCATTCTCTTCATCCATAAACTCATTTAAATTTATTTAAACTTCCAAACTTTTATTCAAAAATAAACAAAGTTATTTAATTTAAGTCCTTCCAACTAATTAAATTCATCCAAAAATTATTATTATTATTACAAAAAAAATATTTCGGCATCATTAATGTCATAAATGATTATTATCGCCCTATTCCTTTAATAAATAAATATTTAAATCTCCTCTGTAAATGATTATTATTAACCTCTTCTAATATTTTTATTTAATGCATTAATTATTTAATCATAATAAACAATTGACAATTAATTTAATTTAGTTCCTAACGTTCGGTATTATCACTCCCTAATTATTTATAACTTCAAATAGCATCGTTATTATTTATAATATTATTAACTTATTCACTTCACACTTGATTATTAATATTATTATTATATAAATCAAATTATTTAAATAATCCAAGCCGCAATTACTTGTGCTCTCATAGTAAGAACTAAAGAAAAATACTTCTATCCCTTGGAATAATCGAAATATTTCATGTCGGAACATGAACTAATGCCTGTCCTGACAAACATCCTTGATCGAAAAATAAATTGTCAGACAGCAGTTCCATTTGTCATCCAGAGAAATACAATCGAAAATCCAGCTACGGTGAAAAAATATGTGTGTTGATTTCTGATCGTGACTGTTCAAAAATATGGAATTTTCTAATACTACAGGTTAGTGGATAATACATGAATAATTGTCTAACTTCATTCTTGATGTAGAGGAAGGGCGTGTCCTGCGGTGGACACTATTCCAACAGTGTCTTCCCATGGCCATCTGCCGTATCCGTATACCGCTTTCGTCTCCATGTCCTACCAATCTTACGAGTAGTTTTAGCGGCCTCTATTGATATTCGCAGTCACTCGTTCGAAATAATTCCCGCTATCACCAGTACCGTGTAACATGACGAAACGTTGCTCAGTCATAGACTGGTACAGTACTCCTGTAGATTCGAGAATAAATCTCATATTCCAATAATGCGGTTTCGTTTGCACGCTAAGATAGGAACACCTATTAACTGCATAAACGAACTGATGAAATAAAACTTCTCCTGACGAAATTCGAAGTGCCTGATGTATAGTCACCACAAGAAATATATCGTTCTGTAGGCTAACTTCTGTGAATGGTTTCGACACTACCATCACCTGACTGTGGAATATGTGACCTGAATGTCAGTGAATATTCTAAGTCCATTCGCTGCCAAAAGTTGAGTTCGTTCACTCGAAAAAAACTAAGTTGTGCTGACCACTGGTACGGCGACTAAGTCCTCCGGCCGTCAGAATCTCGGCGTATATACTGTCACTTCACGTTACGTCGTTCCGCACATGAGCAAATGCTCCGTTGTAACGATGTGACTATGTTGAGAATCGTGGCCTTTATATAGTTCAGCGAGAAATTGTTCCATAACATTCCATCTCGTATCTCGGCTTCTACTGGACCGATTTTAACGCTTGATAGCTCAAATTCCTTCTCTTGTAATTGCCAGTAAAGTGTGCTAATTTTCTAGCGTCCATGTCTTCTCCTAAAGGTAATTCCAGAAAAATATTTCTCGTGACGTATGCGGGCTCTACGCCATAAACTCACGTCACTCGCCCCTGCGATGCATGCTTCCCTCAGCACTCTTGAGTCTCCTCCGCGCGTTATTCAAACCATCCATTCCCTCAATCTCTTCAACTAATAAATCTTCTTTCCAAAATAATAATGTCAACTATGTCACGGACGTGTGAACGATCCGGGTATATCCACCCCTCACGCCAATAAAAAATATGTGACACATCATATATTTTTTTCTCATTGTTGTCTGGCTCTTGAATGATAAATCTTCAAACCTGCCGCGTTTAAATTTCCCACGGTATTACCAGATTCTTCTTCAACCAATGTATAACTTCCGTTATCAAAACTTTCAGTAATCCTGAATGGGCCGTAGTATAAACTAGCAAACTTCGAATATACTCTGTTCATGACGTCATACGGAACAGGTTTACTTACAAGTACGAGAGTTCCAACATTCAGAGGTCGTCGGAATTTCTTCCCTCGGACTCTCCTTTCTCTCTTGTCAGCTTGCTTGCGAATTTTCCCCAGTGCTTGAACTTCTCTGAGTTGTCTACTAGGTTCTGTTTCCGGTGGTATGGAAATGATCCTATCCCATGTTCTTATGGGTTTATTGCCATGATGCAATATCATCGGTATCTGACTTGTACTCTCGTGTACTGTAGAGTTAATGGAGTGTGATGCAATGGGTAACACATCCATCCACTTCCAATGTTCAGCAGAAGAAAACAAACGACGAAATTTTGCTATCTCAGACATAATTCTTTCAGCTGGGTTGCTTTCAGGACGGCGTATTGAACATAGGATCTGCTTAATATGCAATACTTCCATAGCATTTCTAAATTCGTAAGATGTGAACTGCGATCCATGATCGGTTAAGAGGTATTCAGGTTTCCCTGCTTCAGGTATCAAACTCTCTCTAATCCTCTTCAAGATGTATCTTGTATTAGCTTTCTGGATGGGGTGTAACATTGTGAATTTAGAAAAAACATCAATGGTTACCAAAATGTATCTATTACCCCTCTTCGACTTCGGTAAAGGTCCATAAATATCCATAGCATATAATTCTCTTGGTTTCAGCGGAATAATAGGACGAGGAGCTTCCCTCAACAACTTAGAATTGTGCTTGCTTCGTTGACACAAGTCACATGTCCTAATCGTCTCTCTGACTGTAGTCCTCATATTCTCCCACGAAAATTTCTCTTGCACAAGTTGTACTGTCTTATC
The DNA here is from genome assembly GCA_946902985.2 of Meconema thalassinum. NCBI lineage: Eukaryota > Metazoa > Arthropoda > Insecta > Orthoptera > Tettigoniidae > Meconema > Meconema thalassinum. Next base: position 1,455,970,132 of record OX336389.2, read on the forward strand.
CAATCCAGCGTGTCCCGAAATCCTGTGCGCTAACCAAACAATCCGTTGTTGCAATATGGGTGGTAACGCTACTCTCAGTCTTGTATGGTCTGCATCAATGAATCGATACACAATATCGTTCATGACCACATAAATCCTCGAAATCCTCTCTGTTTCCTGATAATCTGTGTCATTAACATCCATGTTCCCTTTCAGAAATCGGTATATTTTCCTCAAACGTGTGTTCCTCTTCTGAGTAACTGAAATCCTTTCCAAACGTTCTAGAGTTTCTTCATCTTTTTGTATCAAGCTAATAGGCATCATCTTAAAAGTCGGTTCGACTGCACGACTTAACAAGTCGGCTCCTACATTCGCTTTTCCAGGTTTGTGCTCTATCATGATGTTGAATTTTTGGACAAACAAAGCCCAACGTGTGATCCTTTCACTTGCAAAATTCGTCTTCAAAATAAACTCAAGTGCATGATGGTCTGTTCGCACAATGACAGAATGTCCTATAAGCATCTTCTTCCAAGCTTCTAGAGCGTGAACAATAGCTAAAGCTTCAAGTTCAGTTGTGTAGTAATTTCGCTCTGAAGTTCTCAACTTTCTGCTTATAAAAGATAAATAATGCCTAGTGTGATCTTCGTCTTCTTGTAATAGGATAGCTCATATACCCACATTTGAAGCATCTGATTCGATAATAAAATTCTTCTGATAATCAGGATATTCCAGCTTTACAATATTCATCAATAATTCTTTGGCTAGTCTGAAAGAATCCTCGTGCTCTTCAGTCCACTTCCATCTGTTTCCCTTCTTCAAAAGATTCTGCAAAGGCGCAACAATGTTGGTGTAGTTATGACAATGTCCAGAGAAAAATTGGCAAGTCCCCAGAAAACTACGGACATGCTTTATCCTCGTGGGTCTTTGAAAGTTGGCAATGGCTTGTATCTTGGCCTCATTTGGACGATATCCCTGTCCATCTAAGATATGCCCTAAGAATTTGATCTCTTCTTTGAAAAACTGGCATTTCTTCAGATTCACCTTGAAATTTAACTTCCTCAAGTCATCGAATAAATTTTTTAAGTGTAACAGATGTTGCTCTTCATCATCAAACGCTGCCAGTATGTCATCAATGTAACATATAACTGAGCTCTTCACTTCTGGGCTAAGATTCTTGTCTAATGCACTAATTAGAAGAGATCCGGATGTTTTCATTCCAAATGGTAATCTTTTGAAAACATATGTTTGCTGGTCAAACATAAATCCTGTGAATTTTTTCGATTCTTCACTTAGCTTCACATGATGGTAAGATGATGTAAGATCGATAGTGGAAAACAATCTCTTGCCTTTAAATTTCCTCAACAATTCTTTAATAACACGAGGTCGGTCATATTCGGGCAAAATTTTGGAATTTAGAGATCTAGCGTCTAAACAAATACGCAGACTCCCATCTGGTTTTGGCACAACTGCTAATAGATTCACATAAGCTGTGGTATATTTTTCTATTATGTCATTCTTTTCCAAATGTTCAATTATGACTTTCACCTGCTCTCTATACTTCTCTGCAATAGGGTAAAGATTACAATGATACGGTGCTTCATCACTCACTTGGATGTGATATTCAAAATCCTTGATCTCCCCTGGTTTCGTATCAAATATGTCCTCAAATTCACATAACATCTTTTTCAATTTTGGTGTTTCCTCTAATTTGACTACTTCTTCTTCTTCTTCTTCTTCTTCTTCAATCTTATGAATTGCCAGTGACCATTGGATGTTTCCCTCGGTGAATTTCTCTTGGTCACCCTCAAAATCTTCCTCTTCAGTATGATGAAAACGTATGGTCTCTGACTTCATATCGATTATAGCTTTGTACTTAGTCATAAAATCATTTCCAAGGATCATATCATGGATAATGTCCTTCATTACCACGAAAATGTGCTCAAAATAGCATTATCCAATCTTTAGCTTTAGATATAACTGTACTTTGCATGTAGTCACCTTGTTAGGTATAATTCCTTGTATCTTAGTACATGACACAGGAATTTCCTCCAAACTTTCAGTGATCTTCCACAAAGCATAGAGCTTCTCACTAACTACACAAAGCATAGCTCCAGTATCTATAAGTGTATGAATCTTCGTACCATAGACTTCACACTCTATAATAGGTAATTTCGATCTTTTCTCAAGTCCAATTCTATCTCCCTTTACATTTATCAAGTCTTCATCCTCTGCTTGCCATTTAACAATCTTCGAAATGTAACTACTTATTAATTTTTCGGCGTTTTTTTTCATCACCTGTAGACTTCTGCAACCCGGAAGTACTAGGTTTGTTGTGTTGCTCATCTAGGTATTGCTTGCTATCCTGATGCCTTCTGTCAAGATCTTCCCTAGCCTGTTGCTTGAATTCCTCCTTCCCTCGTTGTTCCTCTCTTCTATTTTGTTGTTGATTTCCATACTCTTGCTGTGGCCTATTATATGGTTTTGATTGAAACGCTGGTTTTCTCCACTGATTCCATCTATTTTGGTATTGGTATGGCCTCATATATAGTCTATTCTGATATGGAGTGTCTCTCGTGTTGCTCCGTTCCTTATTTTGAATCTGGTTCTGAGGTTTGTTCCATTGTTGATTTGTTTGGCTGTGACCATCAGTCACTACAGTATTTATCATATGGTTTTCAGTTTTGTTATTACCTCTTAAGTTAAAAAATTGTGCATTGGCATGATCTAACCTTTTTAGCACCTCATCGAATTCCTCCATGTTTCCGATGTTCGCTGCAATCAGTGTTCTTTGCACCTCGATTGGAAATTGACGTATGAGCGCAGATATCATTTCAAAATCTGGCATTGGTGGTTCGAGAAATTGCAATTTAGATAATTGTTGCGAGAAATAAGCCGAGTACTTCGTTGGCTGTGATGTTGAATATCTTATTGCATACAATTCCGCCCTGATCTGTTGTTGAGTTTCCGGCGACCAAACTTTTCTCATCAGCCCCCTGGAAAATTCATCGAAATTGTGGAAACTGGATCTAAAAGCCCTGAACCTAACCAGTGCAGGTCCATCCAAAAATCTGCTCACCACTCTTATCTCTCTCACCTTCGAAATTTTTGAATCCCGGATGTAATTCCTGACTTCTCTCAAAAATTCGGCCGGTGGGATACTTCTTGTTCCTGAAAACTTTCCTGGTTCATCATCCTTATCCCTATATATAGCGATAGGAATAGAATTTGCCATACTTTTCTGATCCTCCATCTCTTTCGAAATTTCTCTCTTTTTATTCTGCTCAAAAATTGGTATTTCATCCACATTTCTTTGCTTTCATTGAGATTCATAAAAAGCCATTTTCTCTTCTAATGTTTCCAATGTCTTCTTCAGTCCAGAATCATCTGTCTTCTTTTCTATCTCTCCTCTGATCTCTTCTATGGTCGTCTCAACAAATTCTTTAGTTACAGGATCGATTCCTTTCTTTCTCAAGTCTTGATTCGTGTCCTGAATATCTTTTACTCATTTCTCAATTATAGTTTCATGAGTCTTCACTAAATTAGTCACCTTAGACACATCTCTCTGAATTTTTCCTACATCTTCCGATATTACTTTGATATGCGTAGAAAAAGAATTCTTTACTTTCTGAACGTCTTCTTTAGCCTCCTCTAGTACTGAACTTCTGACCTCAGTAAGAGCCATCTCCTTCACATTTTTACTAAGTTACTGGATTAGCTTGTCCTCTTTCAGCTGTTCTAGAATAGTTCTCTGGAAATCTGTTGCCACTTTCTGCACCACCTGCCTTGCAGTAACATTACACTCTTCCGTAATTTTGATCTCCAAGTTTACCAAGTCTTAAGCCACTCTTCTAGAATGTTTATCAAAATTTTCTTTCATGTCTTTCAATTTATCATGCGATCTTTCGATTTTGTCCTCTAAGTTTTTCATACTATCATTAATTTTGGTTTCCAGTGAAACTTTGTTTTCTTCTAGCCTAGTTTCTACGTTTTTGGATTTTTCAAATAATTCGCTAAGATTTTCCCCAAAAATTTTGGACTTTTCCGCGAATTGTTTCCCCAAACCTTCTGATAAGCGATGTTCTAACAGTTTAGAATTATCAGCCAAATCTACCCTCAGCGTTTCTGAATTTCCAATGATTTTTAAATCCATTATGCGGGAATTTTCAGTCAACCTATCAAGAGCTTTAGAATGTTCAGCAATCTTCTCCTCCAAAGTTTCCCTTAAAGATTCTGTGCTAACAATTAATTTGTCCTCAAAAAGTTTAGAATTTTCGGATAGTTTACTGCCAATATCTGACTTAAATGAATTAGAACTCTATAGCAATTTTTCAGATAGTTTAGATTCAAATGATTGATTTAATGTGGATTCTAATGATTGAGAATTTTCATTCATTTTAGATTCTAATGATTTGGAATTTGCATTTATTTTAACTTCTAATGAGCTTTCCAAATATTGAGAATTTTCTTGTATCTGCTTTTCCAACCTTTTGGAATTTTCTGACAACATATTCTCTAATTGAGTAGCTCTCTCAATACTCTGTTTATTGTTTGACTCCAGCCGAGCCAACACCTCCAAAACCTGATCCATTATTTTCCAATAGAAATACAGGACTGGTATTCCAGGATAGAACGAAGCCTTAAAACTAAACATATACTAACCTATAGCATTTGAGAATTCCGAATAAATTGAGATACCCTACGTCGATGTCTAACGGAAAAGAAAAAAAATCTACTCATTTAAATTTACTTTCAAATAACAACTGCAAAATTTCAAAATTAAAAAAAATCCTCCATCTGGATACTATAAATGTGCTATTTCACCTAACCAAAACTAACTCCCAATTCTAACATTTATTTCAAACAAAATTTTAATTTAATAAAACTCCCTTTAAAGTATTACTGTACTCCCTTACGAATCAAAGTCGTTACAACAAAACAAAATCAATATACTTATTTCAAAATGCAAATTCGGCTATGTCCTCAAACATGGACTCAACAATCTCCCTTAATTCAAAATTATCTAGATTTTTGTCAATTGTCGAAACAAGTGGCAAAATTCACAAGTCTACTCGAATGCCTCTTCGAAAACAAATCCGAAAGACCCATTCGGTAGCCCCTTAGTACGGGCGCCAAAATTCTCCCCTCTACCTTATGTGCCCGTTTGGACCGAGATCCAACGACCACATTTTGTAAAATACCGACATCAGATTAGCACGAGAAAATATATCTCCGGGTCTATCTAGGTGAATACTTGGGTCTAATCTGGCATCCCTGATCTCGGTAATTCACAAGTATGGTTAGGTGAGAAATTATTTTCGAACTAGCACATCCCTTAAAATCTCAATTTATTTATAGATAAAAATATGATTTGAATGGCAAAAACCTCAACAAAGATAAAACGAATCACACATGAGAAATCAACAGTCCCTAAAATATTACTAGAATGTCGCAGATATGATAATCAGAAAATTAATTAGTCCATTCTGATATCCTAAAAAAAATCAAAAAGAATATTTACACTGGTAATCACTGTTCAATAAAGAGTTCTGAGTGATCCCTAATATTTACATGTTCGTAGTTCACTTTTCGAAAGATTGCATTTGATTTTTCAAATATTCGAAGCAAAACATTTCTCAAAAAAATTCACTTGATTCATTCGGTGTTATTCCAAAATTAGACTTATTTGGAAAAATTATCTTATCACTGATTCGTTGTTTCATAACAATATCAATACTCGACTGACATAAAGTCGAATGTTATTAATTGTTCATAAAGATTTTCAATTTCCATAAAACAAAATTTGTTCAAAAGCTTTTCATAATAATTTGAAAATTTAACTTTCTTCTTTCCTCACTTTCATTTGTTTAAATGTCACAAAAATTTTAAATTATTTTCATATGTTATTAACATTACACAAAAATTGTTGCAAACAATGTAAATTATTGCTATCCACCATCAGCGGATTAAATCATTTTACTCTTCATCAACATTTTATGTTATCAAAAATTTTCTATCAACAAAATTTTCATATAATCTCACAAAAAATTAATAATTTTTATTATTATTAATTAATTAATATTTAAATTTCTCTTCACTTTATTTATAACAAGTTTTCTCAACCTCTCACATGATGAATATTTTATTTGCTCATTTCCACTGTTATGATTATTATTCCAAAATAAAAATTCATTAATTATTTATTTTAATTCATTTGCACTTTTCATCTTATTATTTTTTTCTCGGTCAGGTTCAACAAATCTAAATTCATGTCCTTCTATTATTTATTTAGGCATACCATCGAAACTTCGAGTTGATCCAGAAAAAAAATAATTAAATTTGGATTAACAGAATAGTGAAATCTGTCAAGATTATGGGGCGGTTCACATTGCCTAACCCTTCTTTTACAAATTTAGCCCACAGGCTCTTTCAAACATACGCACATCCTTGTGTGCCCACAACTACGGGAACAAAACCCACTTGGATGACCCCCAAAGTCTCCACAAGTTTAAGTGTCGCCAAACACACACTAAAATCATCACCAAAATATTCTGCACACAACATTATATTTTTTTTTTATCATATATTTTTTTCCTTGTAAAATTCTGTCAATTACAATACTGTGTTCTTCAGTGTTATTTTACCAATTAAATAAATTCTGGTGAATATCTCCTTGCCTCCCATTTACATAAATTCTCCCTAACTTGATACATTAAATACCTGCCGTTCCTTTCTTTTCATCTGAATATAGCTTTTTAAGTGCTTTTGGAAAAATTAATTCTGAGCTCAAAAAATCTTACTACTTCATTTTCTTCATCCATAAACTCATTTAAATTTATTTAAACTTCCAAACTTTTATTCAAAAATAAACAAAGTTATTTAATTTAAGTCCTTCCAACTAATTAAATTCATCCACAAATTATTATTATTATTACAAAAAAAATATTTCGGCATCATCAATGTCATAAATGATTATTATCGCCCTATTCCTTTAATAAATACATATTTAAGTCTCCTCTGTAAATGATTATTATTAACCTCTTCTATATTTTTATTTAATGCATTAATTATTTAATCACAAAAAACAATTAACAACTAATTTAATTTAGATCCTAATGTTCGGTATTATCACTCCCTAATTATGTATAACTTTAAATAGCATCGTTATTATTTATAATATTATTAACTTATTCACTTCACACTTGATTGTTATTATTATTATGTAAATCAAATTATTTAAATAATCCAAGCCGCAATTACTTCTGCTCTCATAATAAGAATAAAATAACTCCTATCCCTTGGAATAATCGAAAAATTTCATGTCGGAACATGAACTAATGCCTGTCCTGACAAAAATCGTAGATCGAAAAATAAATTGTCAGACAGCAGTTCCATTTGTCATCCAGACAAATACAATAGAAAATCTTGCTACGGTGAAAAAATATGTGTGTTGATTTCTGATCGTGACTGTTCAAAAATATGGAATTCTCTAATACTACAGGTTAGTGGATAATACATGAATAGTTGTCTTACTTCATTCTTGATGTAGAGGAAGGGCGTGTCCTGCGGTGGACACTATTCCAACAGTGTCTTCCCATGGCCATCTGCCGTATCCGTATACCGCGTTCGTCTCCATGTCCTACCAATCCTACGAGTAGTTTTAGCGGCCTCTATTGATATTCGCTGTCAGTTGTTCGAAATAATTCCCGCTATCACCAGTACCGTGTAACATGACGAAAAGTTGCTCAGTCATAGACTGGTACAATACTCCTGTAGATTCGAGAATACATCTCATATTACAATAATGCGGTTTCGTTTGCACGCAAAGATAGGATCACCTATAAGCTGCATAAACGAACTGATGAAATAAAACTTCTCCTGACGAAATTCGAAGTGCCTGATGTATAGTCACCCCAAGAAATACATCGTTCTGTAGGCTAACTTCTGTGAATGGTTTCGACACTACCATCACCTGACTGTAGAATATGTGACCTGAAAGTCAGTGAATATTCTAAGTCCATTCACTGCCAAAAGTTAAGCTCGTTCACTCGAACAAAAACTCAGTCGTGCTAACCACTGGTACGGCGACTATGTCCTCCGACCGTCAGAATCTCGGCGTATATACTGTCACTTCACGTTACGTAGTTCCGCACACGAGCAAATGCTCCGTTGTAATGATGTGACTATGTTCAGAATCGTGGCCTTTATATAGTCCAGCGAGAAATTGTTCCAGAACATTCCATCTCGTATCTTGGCTTCTACTGGACCGATTTTAACGCTTGATAGCTCAAATTCCTTCTCTTGTAATTGCCAGTAAAGTGTGCTAATTTTCTAGCGTCCATGTCTTCTCCTAAAGGTAATTCCAGAAAAATATTTCTCGTGACGTATGCGGGCTCTACGTCATAAACTCACGTCACTCGCCCCTGCGATGCATGCTTCCCTCAGCACTCTTGAGTCTCCTCCGCGCGTTATTCAAACCATCCATTCCCTCAATCTCTTCAACTAATAACTTCTTTCCAAAATAATAATGTCAACAATGTCACGGACGTGTGAACGATCCGGGTATAGTACGTCGAAAGCCTAGTTTCTCTTGTCCTCAGTACGCTTGACCTCACATGGACCAAGTTCGTGGAAAAGCGCCTCAGAGAGGCGTCAGTCCTTGTCTGCTCCAATTGAATATAAACATAATAAAATACCCTCTCCTTCCATATAAATTGATATCAAAAATAATTACAATTAAAAGTTAAAATTAAAATTACGTGGGTGGTTATTATGTATCCCAACGTTCATGTAGGTTGATTAAAATATCATATCACAGCACCAACTATGGAAATATCCCAGTATAGCCAGCAACTCAGTAATTGAACTTAGAACACATACTTGTGATCGTCTGAAATACCTTCCTTCTCCACACAAACACAACTGCAGACCAAAAATTCACTCCCTCACGGAGTTCAGAATAAAAAGTTCCACTCCACACGGAGTCCACAAGAAAAGTTCGTCCTTCACGGAGTCCAAAGTCCCACACCACACGGAGTCCTGAATAAAAGTACCACTCCACACGGAGTGCTGAATAATAATCGACCTCACAGCTTCGCCAATTCCTAATATCATTTACCTCCCCTCCTCAAATCACTGGTCTACCTGACTTCCTACACGGGTTCATCCAATCCCGAAAAACCATTACCATATAAGGAGCGCCTCCTTATTCTTCCAAAATACCATAGACACACCCCTAGCACAAGGTTGCCAAGCCTCCTACCTTCATTAGTCATCATGCACTGAGCGCGCGAGAGAAAACCCTAGTGCTAGCTAGCCTACTTCATGGTTGCCGGTCACAATTCCTCAATTCCAGACTCTCGAACTAAAGATTATTACAATGTTATCTAACTTGACTCGGATCATGCCAATTACAGTATCTTAAAACCTAAACAAATTAATTGGAAATCAATCACATGATATTATACACTTCATTAAATAATTATATAACATAAAAAGGCATCAAATAAAAATATGTGGACTATCATGAAAATAGTAAATCCAGAAAGTGAGGGTTGGATCCCTTGTCACCTGGGAAGATTGAGTAGTGTGTATGTTTGTCATTCAGGTGAGAATTGGGGAGGAGGTGGCCGTGAACTTAAGTTATTAAGCATCCCGATATTCGAATAATAATTATGTTATTGGTTTTACGGCCCTTTTAACTACTGTGGCGTTTAGAGACTCCGGGCTGCCAGAATATTTTCCCGAAGGGGAACTTTACCGTGCCAGTAAATTAATCTACTGACACGATTCCCTCACATTTGCGCGGCATTTGTCTTGAGTTCTGCACCAAGGAAAGCCTTTCCACAGAAAAGGAAACAGTTCACATCAAATATATATTTAGGTATTAGAAAGTCACTTTAAAATCCTTTGTCTGGAGCGTGGCGCTCCATGGATGTGTAACATGGGCTGTCGGCGTAGCTGAAAAAGGAGACTAGAAGCGTTTGAAATGTTGTATTACAGGATATTGATGAAGATCAGAAGGGTAGATAGAGAAACAAATGAAGACGTATTAAGACGTGTGAGTGAGGAGAGATGTTTCTGGTGACTGTTAATGACGAGAAGAGATAGGTTGGTAGGACACATGCTAAGACACCTAGAAATAGCATACTTAGTAATGGAAGGAAGTGTTGAGGATAAGAACTGTAGGGTTAGACCAGGGTTAAAATATGTTAAACAGATTGCCTCACAAGGGAGGTATCAGGTAAGACGGGTAAAAACCTATCTTGAAACTTTGTAGACGCAATCGTTGTACTATAAGAGGACAACTTGTGGAATATCAGCCTCCAGATTGATCTGCAAGGCCCAGAGATCGTACCGGACATCCTGGTACGTAGGCATGACGACTGGCGGAGCTGCACATCCCGGCGGCATTCGGAGTTGTCGCGTGGTGGGACGTATATGCAGGCTGCTTCCCTCCGGCCTTGAGTGCCTGGGCCGTCAGGGCTGTCCCTTCCAACATTTACGGTACTCGAGACTTCCCATTGATTTATGTGAGAGATTCGCCACGTGATTTCGGAGCCTTGCAATTCAATCTTGAGGCTGATTTTCGGGACGCTGTCCTCTTATAGTACAATGATTGTGTCCACAAAGTTTCAAGGTAGGTTTTGACCTGTCTTACCTGATACTTCCCTCGTCAGTTGTATGGTGTGATAGCTATGTAGAGATGAAACGATTAGCTCAAGACAGAGAGGTATGGAAAGCTGTACCAAACCCTTCAAAAGACTGAAGACTCAACCAACTGCAGCAACACATCGAATATTATTCTCCACATTCTAATTGTTGGTAACTACCCACAGCCATACGTTATCGAAACGTATTTGAATCACTCGACTCATTGTTCTATTGTCAAGAAAGAAAATGGCTGGATGGTAAAGTTGTGATCTGGTGCGTCTCGGTCCATCGTGTGACATATTGATCGCAGCCCGCCACTATTCAATAGTAGCTGATGGAAAAGTTGTTACCCTGAGGCAGGGCCGTTACGGGTTACAAGGAAAGAATGCCGGGTTATTGGCTGGGCCCTATGCTATGCATACGAGCTAGAGGGAGCGATGTAATTGGAGATGAGTACAAAGAGATTTTTATGAAGAGGGAGAGCAGGCAACCTGTGCGCCTGTAGGTGGCAAAGCGAGCAGCTCTCTTGCAACACAAGCCTCTGCTGTCATCAAGGGAAACTTTTCATGAAGAATTGGCCAATAGAAATGGAATGGATTAAGTAGAACGTAAAATGAGCATCCATCTTCTTTTTCTTTTTTCTTTCTTATTTTTACATCAAAGAGGTGACTGAGAACGTGTTCCCATTTAAAAGGAGGTTTTAAAATAGCCAATGCATAACAAAGCAGCCTGGACTTGTTAATTGTATATGAAACCAATTATAATATGGCGGTTATTTCATTTATAAAATTGCGACATCGCGGTCATTTAGCCTTATGTATTTGGGTGTGTGTACCAGGATTAGTCTAATAACCTGTGTTAATGTTCTATCTGCGGTAGGGTGTGCAATTGCAATTGAGACTAGGATCGGGATGGAGGTGGCGGAAGCCTTAAATGAGAAACAAGGAGTAGAAGAGTGAGAAACCACAGAAAACCACTTATAGGTTTAGGTGGTAATCAAGCACATCTTCATTGAATTCTGCCTTCCAAAGCTGAATGTACCTCGCTCCAGTCTTCAGGCCACTGTTAAATTTTTCGTCTGAGTCGGGAATTGAATCCAGAACTGAAGGATGACATCCAAGAATGGACATCACTGCTCAATGATTATCGTGCAAAACTGAATGTGTGGTCACTGAATTGGGACCATACAGAGCAAGTCAAAAAGATGGACCCAATTTCTTAACTTTATTCTGCGAAATATAATGAACATAACATAATGTGAGACAAGTTTAATTCAGTCATATCACAAATGTTCTATGTGAGCACCTCGCTTATCTAGTCACACATCAAGCCGATAGTATATCTCCTGCCAAACCTTGTGTAGTGTGTTGCGGTTAATACCTGCAATGACTGCTGTGATGCGGGCACGAAGGTCACCCAATGTTGTTGGAAGTGGTGGTACGTAAACATGATCCTTTACGAAACCCCACAAGAATGAATCACACGGGGTCAAGTCGGGGGAACGAGGTGGTCGAAGAATGAGAGTTCGATACTCCTGAGAAGCACGACCTATCCAGCTTTGTTCCAATGCCTCATTGAGATAAGCCCAAACTCTGCCATGGTAATACGGAGGGGCACCATCAAGTTGAACAATGGAATCAGCACAATCCTCTTAGAGCTGTGGAAGGAGCCATTGTTGCAGCATATCAGGAAACACATGTCCTGCCACAGTAGGGTCAAGGAAGGAAAAGGGCCCTTAAATCCTTTCCAGTCACTGCCATTTTATTTAACTGCTTCCTGCGCACTCGTAAATGTAGAAAATGGAAACACGCAGGAGGGAAACTACCTAGTAAACCTTGAGAGTTTGCTTTCCTTTTCGTAAATCTCACATTACGATACGTTCATTAAATTTCACACAATAATTTTATGAAATCGGGTCCATCATTTTGACTTGCCCTGTATTTCACACGAATTCTGATAGTGACATTGAACTCAGCAATGATGTCATTTTATGACTGTAATTTTCCATCCTTAATTGCTATATCCCTTTCCCTCCTTCCCGTACCATTTACCTTCAAGTAATTTCTTCAAGCATCATCAGGAGAACTGAATAGCAGAAACATACTGCATTTTATTCTGAATGCCCCAAAACTTCAAGATTTTCAAAGTGTTGTTTTTGTGCCATATTAATCTACGGACTTTTAGATTTCTAATAGCATATTTCTTCATATCTCATTCCTGAGGCTACTTTCCCACCCTCGTGGATAATATTAGTACTCCCAACAAAGTACATTATTATTATTATTATTTCTGTGAGACTATAGATACATTAAAACCTTTAAGAAATAGACTGCATTAGAAGCAAGGGCAAAGGGGCATGGGACAGCAGAAAAATGGAAGAAGAGGACTCCTATGGTAATGACATGTTCATATAACTGAAAAAAAAAACTCTGATTCCAATTTCTTGCCAAATGTTTCTCCGGATATAAATTTTCCCTTTATTTATGAACTTTAACATTAAAAGCTGAAATGTTTATAAGAAAATCATATTTATATGAGTTATGTTTTAACAAGTACGTTTTTCAAAATTCATTTTAGTTCAATTTTACCACATGGAAATGTTATTGAAAGTGCTGTAAAATGTATGTAATTTTAAAAAGATTCATGATATTTCAAAAATACAATCCATTTCAAAAAGCTTGTTTCACTGTAAAGAGAGATTCTTTAAGAACATCCCTAAAAATTTCGACGATTTCCTGTTAATAGTTTCCGGGGAAAAGGTAAATAAATATTTGAAATTAGTCTGGGCATTGTAGGAGATCCTTGTTTAAGAGCGGCATCCCAGCATTCTATGAGACTGGATGCTGGAGCTCATCTTCCCCAATGGTTTACTGTAGGACATCCTTGAGCGACATCCCAGCTTTCTATTTGACTGAGTGCTGGAGCTCATCTTCCCACATCCTTGTTTAAAAGCGGCATCCCAGCTTAATGGAAACTATCAGTAGAATATATGAAAATAGGCTATTTAGTTCTTCATGGAACTAATTGGTACCCCAATGGTTTACTGCAGGACATCCTTGAGCGACATCCCAGCTTTCTATTTGACTGAGTGCTGGAGCTCATCTTCCCCAATGGTTTAGCTCATCTTCCCCAATGGTTTAATGTAGGAATCGTAAAGTTTAGATGACACGTAGGCTATTTTCTGAAAAAGGAAAATCACTCTGTGATTCTCTATTGAACTACCTGCTTGGAAATTTGATGACCAGTTCCTTGAACCAAACATTACTTGGTGTTGTATTCGTGTAGTTAAAATAGCGCGTCATGAGGTGACTATGGATACATACTGTGTTCTCCAGTGCTGGCAGTGTATTGCTGTGAGTTACTGTAGGCTATATTGAACAACGATGGAAGCTTCACTAGTAACACAATATCCCACAATTTTTGTCAATTATGACTGCAATGTTTGGCTATTGACTTAGGAGCTCAAACATGTTGCCTTATACTTTATCACAATGTGGGTCAGGTACCAAGATTATTTAGTCCATCACCTTTAAACTCTATATCATTAGCGTGAGAATTTTGAGATGGAAACTATCAGTAGAATATATGAAAATAGACTATTTATTTCTTCATGGAACTAATTGGTCCATTTTGTGATTGATTGGACGAACCGTCATGGATACCCACTGTTCGATGATTGCATTCCTTAAATTGAAGTAGTGGATGGTCCAATAGCCTCTATCTTTACAAATACATATGATGAATATCATATTGACTATGATATTAAAATACTTTCCATTTGGTCAATACGATTGTACTTAACTGTAAACCTGAAATCATTACATGAGATTAATTATTTGACGTGTTTCTTTGCCACTGAGGCTGGGTGGTAGACTTCAATGCCAGAACAACTGCGAGTAATACACAAGATTTCAGGCCAATTTATTTGGTGACTAACACTGCCTGATCTGCAATGGACTGAGAAATTAAGTATTTTAGTTGGAACTAGCATATCATAATGTACCGCTGAATGTACTGTTGAGTGGCGTTATTTTGCGAATCTCGGCAAAACTTTCCTGGATGTCACTGCAGAACTAAGTACAGATGCAAAATGCAATACGGGTTGCAGGTGAGGGCAGTCGATGCATTGTTAAAAGTATTATGAATGACTACATAGTACAGTACTTGGTTAAGAAATGCAAGTTGGTTACATGGCATAAATACACTGCTGAACCCCACATAGAGTGAATGAATCTGCAGGTTTACGAATATCGTAGTCAGAACGCGGCCACAGGTCGATGCACATACCAGTAAACTTTCTCAGGTAATTGATTCTAAATTACAGAATGAAATTTTATGATAAAGAATCTGCCGCGCAATTTAGTCTGCGTGTTACTGGAGCGTAGTTTAATAAAGTCAGTTATTCTCTTGACATATATTTTACATCACCTGCAGAAATACACGTTCAGAGGTTGTGCACATTTCGTAGTTTTAGTGGAGTGGTTTTTAAATCTACATAATATCCTCCAGAGGATTTTGTTAGTACCTTTCGTCCTTTTGTCCAGACCAGGAGTCACAAACTACGAGCATATTTGAGACGATTGTTGTTTCAAAAGAAAAAAAGAGGCTTAAGGTGTTCTTTCAACATCTTCCCACTCACACTCGTATCCACGACGATATTTGTTGAGTACCATTTTTCCGTTTCCCTT
Source organism: Meconema thalassinum (assembly GCA_946902985.2). Lineage (NCBI taxonomy): Eukaryota > Metazoa > Arthropoda > Insecta > Orthoptera > Tettigoniidae > Meconema > Meconema thalassinum. Next base: position 1,455,985,449 of record OX336389.2, read on the forward strand.
GATACACGGGGTGAACATGTAGCACTTTGCTCTTGGAAGCATATAAAGAGTTTGTCTACCAATCTATATCCACAGATGTAGCAACACTATTGTGTAGCTGTACGTTGCGCTGTTATTGATCGCAAGATACAGAATGTGTTTCTCCCGATTCTGTATCGAACGAAATTTCTTAATTGAACTGACTCTGTTCACAGTTCCATGCAAAACCCATTTGCATATTTTATGTTATATTTTGACAGTTAACTTCAGCAAGGAATGTTTGAGCAGTTTGAATCTTCTCATCATCATCATCGGCCTTTGCATTATGTGCTTATAACATAGTTATCCGACGTGATGTCATTCTACGAACGCCCTGTGAAAATAAGTACAATAAAGACCCGATTATCCACAAAATTGCGTGGCAAGGGCACCGCGAGTGGCGAAAATCGTGGATAACGCAGGAAAAGAAATACTCGAAAAAACATTCTGAATTTAAGCATAAAACCTCTACGTTTTAATCACTAAATAAAAAAGATTATACACAAAAACTTTAAAACAAGAAACAGTAAAGCAGAACTGTAAACACAAAGTATGCAGTTACACCTTTTTAAAGAAATCAATCACTCAATTTTGCTTCTTGGTTTGGAAACACTTTTCTTTATTCTAGATTGTACTTTCCTTAACATGAGATTTTATGCGTCGTGGTCTTGTTCTTGTTCCAAATGCTAAAGTGCTAGTGGGAAGACAATTCCAAAAAAGCCCTGATTCATAAGCGTAATAAATTTGTTTATATGAAAGGTCTTCATTCAGCACAAACTCTTCAAAATAACGTTGTAAATCGTGAGTTCCTACTTGATCACCACTCAGCTTCACTCCGTGTCGACCAATCTCTCTAACTCCATGACATTTGGTTGAGGTTGAGGGTCGTAATTTAATTCTATTTTCCGCTGCACTCGTCGCGACCCACTCGTGGATAATCGGGGCTTTACTGTATTGCAATATGGCCGTCATGTCTCACTGGGGTCAGGTGACCTCGCATTTTCGCCCCATAAAACAACAACAATCAAATCATATCACACCGGTTGGACTTGGTTGATGGAGTGCGATGGTCTAGTGATCGACGAGAGGAAGGGGCTATGAGAAGAGCAGCCAGCGAGTACTCTCGCTGGCCTGTATGTGAAAAGTTGAATCCGGATTGTTCGATCTCTAGAACAATCCAGTTCCACCCCACCCAGAAAGAGTCAGAGTGGCTTGAAGTTTCGTAGCTTTCTATCACCGATAAATTAACGAGCGTGCAGTCGAGAATCTGTCAGTCAGATTAGGGAGACAGTTGAACGCGCGAGTCTAACAGTGTAGTCAGTGAGCGCTTTTCAGGGCGCATATCTACCATCAAAGTGATCAGTGACGGTTGAGTGCTGTTATAGCCTGGTGCAGCACGTGCGAGGACGTGGGTTCCACAAGGTCCGGACTGAAGAAGCTACCTCAACGGGATTCTAGTGGTGGAACTTGAAGCGGCAAGTATGGTAAGCGCGAACTGTGGAGGATGAATGAATAGCACAGGGTAGATTACAGTTGGTGTACTATGGTTATCTGTGTACAGTATAGGGTGGAGTGAGGTGGAATGTTGTATCCTGTGTACATAGCAGCTATAGCATGTCATACACACTACAATGTGTGTGTGTGTTTATCCCCGATATTAAATCCCAGTGACGCTGTAGAGTTTGGACACCCGATACGTCCAAAGCCCATTGCTGTATGTAGCAGGGGTAAATGAAAGAACAGCATTCTCACGCTACACCAAACTGCACCATAGTGCTCTGCTTGATGATACTGAACTGCAGCGCATGATTTAATAACAAAATTGTGTCACCTGCCCATTTCTTTGCAAGAAAGGCCTACAGTTAGGGTATCCTTTAAGAAGCACGTGATATGTGTTGAAACTTTAGCATGGATTAATTTTTTGTCAGCTGATTTCTCATCTCGGCTCGTTCACCTGTTCATTTGGAGGGGTAAGGAATAGGACCCGCCTCAACCACATCGGTCAGCCCAGATCGTCCAAGGTGGCCAGACTCCGTAACAGACCCGTGGCCACTGGTCTCTCCAGCCAAGAGCGTTACCCATAACGTTTGGACCACTATGGGCAGAATGGGAACACTGCAAGCCCAGTCAATGCATTGTGGTTATCAGGCTTAGCACCAAGCTTTCCATTGACCACAGGGAGAGTGCTACCCAGGCACCATGGGGCCAGCAACACTAATAATAATAATAATAATAATAATAATAATAATAATAATCCCATGGCACCACAGCCCATAAAGGGCACTGGCCTACCAAGCGATTGTTACCCGGCCATTCCGCCTACAGATTCCGGAATGACGTTATGGTCAGTGCGTCGGGTCTCTTCGTCTGATGATCTTGGTTTACTTGGCTGTCTCACTGTCAGCTACTCAGTTGTCCCCACGAGGCTGAGTTCACTCCATTCCAGCCCTCACACCAGAATTGAAATTTCTTGGCAGAGGCGGGAATCGAACCCGGACCTCTCGGGGTTACAGACAAGAAAACACCAGCTACTGCACCACAAGGTGGTCTGAATTTACATCATGAATCAGCCCTGAATCTATGATGCATTTGGAAGGTTCGAGTACTTGCACCTAGGCTATCTGTTCCCCGTACTGTTGCCACATGATTATTGAGCTGCAATAATTCTGACATGTCTCTGTGTAGACCATTTACTAGGAGATCTGAAAACAGGAAACTTCTTGTGGGATGCACTTCAGCTCTGTAAGACATTTGACCCAAACCTGTAGCAGGGTTTAGGAACCATTCTCGGCATAAAACGAGCCGAATAGCACGTAGCAGTTACATTTCGTACATGTTTCTGTAGCCAATTCTGAGAAAAATATTTTCTACTAGAAATCTTGAGATTACAAAGCAAAATTACTTTAGAGCTGTTCAAAATGTTTGGGGAGGGAGAGAGGAATTGGAACTGAACCTCAGTCAATTGTATAATGTACGCCAATTGCCTTGTTAAAATTAGGCATGAGAGGTCACTTCTCTGGTGAGATTGAAGTTAAAACGTGTTTGTGTCTATTGTTGAGCCATTGTTATGGAGCAGGAAGAAGAGAAAGTAAATATAATGACGATAATTGTTGTTTTAGCGGACCTAACATCTAGGTTATCGGCCCCTAATGGTTAGGGTGACAGTGAAAGATGAGATGAGAATGAAAACTATAACTAATACTAACTACAGTCTTACACACTAGAAGAAGAAATGGTAAACAAGAAAAGGATCGGACAATAAAGACAGGAAGAAAAGAAATACCCTCAACTATCGAAGAGTGGCGATTGAGGGACTTGGAAGGAAGGAGAGCCATGAAAGGCAGATAGGAAGGGGAAATAGGAGAGGGCCTGCCCCAAGATCAATGGAAAATGGGGACAAATTTCACCCAGCTCAGGAATCCCTCGGAGTCACCAACTCCCAAACTCACCAGCCGTGAGCCCTTGAGGGTGTAGCACTATCCAGGGTGCACCAGAAGTCGAGGGGATACAGATACCCTGCCTCCTTGAGAGCCTTGTGCGGAAGGCAGGAGATAACATGAAAAGAAAAAGAAGGCTGACCCCTCGAAGAATGAGGGTATCAGGAAAGATTAGACAAGGGCCAATTAAGACGGAAGTGAAAGACTCCCTAGGCCTCGGACACCCTAATACCGTCAGGGTCGGAAGAGAACAAGAGTTGACCAAGAGAATTCGACAGGAAAGAAGACGGCGAAGAGCTCAGCACAAGTAGGTGGAAGCAATGCCGGACTCAGCTGGGGTCCCGTGGTCGCCAACCCACGTCCCACTAGATGTGAGCCCCTGGGGGGGGGGGGATAAAGTGATACCTTGGCCGTCATACACCGGTGTATCGGATGGGAAGAATTACATTTTACTGTGTTCAGGTGGGAAAATAATACAAAGCAGTCGCACTTCCGCATCGAAATTAAAGAAGCATGTCCAGGTAAGACATCTGTGATTGAATAGCTTGAAATTTATACAGTAAAGTCCCGCTCAAACAATCTTCGTTTATCCGACACTCCGTGTTAACCGACATTGTTCCCTTACTGAGTTGCATTCCTGGCTGTGAGGACGCTACGACTCTAGATGTGAGAAGTGGTGTGCACAAGATCAGTTGTTTGAACAAACTGACCCTGATATTATTGATTTCGTGGATGCTAACGAAAATGAGGATGGTGAAAAAGATACAGTCAGTCTGAGAGACTAGACTTTATATCATTTCAAATGACGCATGCTACAAATGCTACACATGTTAGAAAGGCTCAGGAGGGCTTCTCAACAGACTCCATTACCCATTAACTCAGGCTTCCCGCGCGGGGAACAGAGAGTGTGAGGTGCACTCTGCTGCATGACGTCACGCACTCGCCGTCTCCGTATCGCATAACGCCAGACCCCAGGAGTAAACTCAGACTCAACAGACTCCATTACCCTTTAACTTAAGCTTCCCGCACGGGGAACGGAGAGCGGGAGGTGCGCTCTGCTGCAAGACGTCAAGCACTCGTCGTCTCCGTATCGCGTAACGCCAGACTCCAGGAGTAAACTCAGACTCGGTGCATATTGTCATGTCCCGGTTTTGGTTTACCCTTGAACCATACGGGACGTGCAACCCCGGTTCAATCCAGATCTTGAGAATCTGCAAGGAGGTGCTACGTAAGCACGCAGGTGTTGCGTTTTGAGAGGCTTATAAGCTGCGACCTTTGGTGCGGTGGGGGGTTCAGTCAGTCAGAGTTGAGAGAGTGCGAGGAGACTGCGAGAGTGGAGGACTGTCCGTGAGGGCAGCGTAAACGAGAGAGACGTAAGTTTGACGATCGGGGATCGTGGATCTGTGACCAAGCACCCGGTGACCTAGGGGACCGAGGTCGACCAGCAATTGAGCAGAGGCGAGCGAAGGATCAGGTGAGATCAAACAGTGTCAATTATTATTCAGCGTGACGAAATCTTATGAGACGGGCCTTGTATCTGCACGGTGGATTCCTTCGGATACCTAGAAGGAATAAATCGACAGTACACCAGAGATCTCTTTTATTGGGGAATAACCCCGTGTTCCCATATCTCCCTCAATTCCCCCTCTTTTAGCATAAGGGTTGTGCTGTTAATCGTAACGACTCCGTTACCTGAGCATGAAGAACCCCCAACTATAACGATCCAGGTAAGTGAAGTTAAAGAACCCCTGGGTGGTCGACGGCTCAAGTCCGTGACGCCAGGCTGCGTTCAGAAGGTCGGGTCGAGACAATGGTAGAGGCACCGGTCGAAACAATATGCACTGAACAACATGAAGACGTCATACACGCCATAACCGTAACGCATAACGGTAGACCAAAGCATAACGATGAAGTCGACAAGATCATTTGAAATGATAAAAGAAGAAGACTGAGGTATTGCAGAACAAAAGGATAAAACGATGTCTCACAGTGGAGGATTAGGTATTACCGTACGTGCAGCAACAGCTGGAGGCAAGTGCAACGGAGGTGACGAGATCTCGCATAAAGTAAACGTGAATCAGCAGGCAAGCAGACATTATAGACAATGCCTTAGCAATTTGAACGTTATTGTTCAATACTGCATGTATAATTGAATTGATAATTCAGTAAATAGACTAGGCCTACCGTAAGACATGCCTTTGTTTCAGTAATTTAGTATAGCCTACCTATTTGTTTTAGTTCATTTTTAAAGTAATTCTGTATTATCCGACATTTTCGGTGATCCGACGTACTCAGGTCCAGTTTAGGTCGGATGATCGAGACTCGACTGTACTATTGATATTATTATTAATATTGTTGTTCAGGTCACAAAACACGTACTATTTACTTTTCATGAGGTCCTCCTCATTGCGTAGTGGCTAGCATTCTTGGCTGTCACCTTGGAGACCCGGGTTCAATTCCTGGCTGTGCCAAGAAATGTAATTCTGGTCTGAGGGCTGGAACGGGGTACACTCAGCCATGTGAGACAAAACTGAGAAGACGCGGGTTCAATTCCCACCCCAGCCTTTCTGGAATTGGTTTTCCTTAGTTTCCCACTTCTAAACCTGTCGAATGCCGTGATGGCTCCATAAATAAGGCCACGTGCCTCCTTCCCAATCCTCATCTGAATTACAAAAAACACTATTAACGTTATCACAATAACACGGGTTATCAGACAAATTCCACACACACCCAACTACACGGCGCTACATGAACATGACGTCGCAAATCCCCTAATTGCTATAAGTACTATTTGTTTCAGGTATTTGTGTAGAACATATTAACCATAACCACTTGCCTACATATGTTGACCGACTGAAGAGCATACAGTAGAGCATAGAGTCTAAAACAACAACGATGAAAAAATGGTTTTTAAGTGTTCAATGTTGTATCGTGGCCATAACTGTTCTTATATCTAAAAGTTATACTGGTGACTTTGGATAAGTGGTATGTGTGGCCCTATGGTCGTCACCTACTGTATTAGAAAGAGAGAAACCGAGAATTTCGTACAGAAATTACGCCCCAAAAATAGACCCAATACCACCCATTCCCTTGCTCATTTCTGAAGAATTGAACGATGACACCTTTGCTCAGGTGAGGTCAAGTGGCTTATAACGTAATCAAATATATAGGAGTCACGTAACACTACAATGCTCGTATTATAAAAAAGAATGATAGTCAGTCTGAAAGACTAGACTTTATATCATTTTAAATGCTACAAATGCTGACAAATGCTGAAAAATGCTGGGTGAAAGCCTCATGATCATGCAGCGAACTGCGTGAACTCAAACTCCATTAGCAAGTGCAAACCAAGGTCAAAGGAGGTAGCTGGCTGGATGACATCACGCTCACCGGAGCGCGCGGGGAAAGTAGGAAGCTCAAGCGTTACTATGACGTCACAGACCTCAGTGCATTCTCGGTACATTTCGTCCCATCGCCGTAACGTAACGCCAGACATCAACGTAACGACGAAGTCGACATGATCATTTAAAATGATAATGTGGTTACGTAGCCTTACGTAGCCACTGAGTAAATCACAAATCACTGAGATTTTGTCCGAAATGGTTCACTGGCAGATTAGTAATTTCACATGAGACTCGTCTTGCACCTCGAGTCCAACACGAAGATTTTGACCCAAGTGTAACTGAGCCATCACAAAAATATACGCTCCCAAAATGAAGGGTTGCCCGTTTCCTTCAAATTAACAATTAAATATGCTAAACCATCCTGGGGTCCCTCTCTACTGGGGCACTAGTGTCGTGCAAGTTCTACTTTAACTATCAAACTACTGTTCACAGAATCATTTAGAATAGTGAGCACGTTTACTGATTAAATCAATTGCCCTCAAAAGCCACCCATGCAAATTAAAAACTCGTCCATTTACACAGATGGATTAGTTGATTGACAGAATTCCAATTTTATATATCACAATCAGTTTTATTTTCCACTTTTGTTAGAAGGGTTATTTGTTAAACTTGAAACCCTTTGTTCACGCAGCATAGCAGAGTAATCCGTCGCTTTGAAAAAGTCTGTGCAATGCATTTGTTTAGGCATTAACTTGCATGTAAAAACTGTGAAACAAATCCGTCAGTCATATGACATTCCCTGCAGCACCTGTATCCTGTGGCGCGCAAGTCCTGACGGTCTCAAATGTGACTGCCGCTATTAGGGGATTTTCATGTACCGGTACATCGCATTCTGTTTCAAAACTTTAGCAATTGAATCAATAAAACACAATTAGGCATTATTCCATTCTCTTGCTGAAATGAATCTCCTGTTTTACTCGCCTCGAAGCATCGTTCTACAAATGTAAAGTCTTGAAGCCATTCTATCAGTGTTGCCTATACAAACTGTTATTTGTAACTCTTCATTCGGTCAACACGAATTTGCTCAATGACTGGACGGGTTACAATGAATATAATATGTAAATAACACTCATCATCATCATCATCATCGTCGATTCTCCACTCCAGCAGGCCGGGTCACAGTGGGTCGAAATCAAAATTTAGGGGGACAAAATTATTTTTACATTTTAATCATGAATTTAGAGGGAAAGCAACGCATACAATTTGAAAACTTCATAATAAAAATCAGTTAAGACCTTTTCTAAGCTACGTCTACACATGCAAGAAATTGTCTATGACTAGCAGTTGGATAAAGCATTCAGTTATCTCTTTAGAACTATTTTCTACCCCTAATTTACTTTTAACAAAGTCACAGAGTTCCACTTTTGACATAATCGTCGAACCCAGTGCTTCAAACAGTTGTAAACGTGTGAGAATTGGTTGCGTGGCATCTACTAAAACGTAAAATAACTAAGTAAGTTGCAAAAAGATGGGAAAAGCTTATAACAGGCGTAAACTACGAGACTGTATCTACATTTTAACATTAAGTAGAAAGTGACGCAGAGAGACGCGACATACTAAAAATCTAAGTGAATATATAATTTTAAAAATAATAGTTAAATATTATATAATGCAAATATAGCTAAATGACGTAACAATTACGCCCATTAATAACTGAAACACGTTACAAAGATCATACCTTCAGCTGCATGTTCCACCTTAAAGCGTCACATTAACCACAAAGACAACCAAACCAGAGCCACTAACATTCATCCTTCAATTCAGACTGCTCAAACAGTGGTGACAGATTTACACTAAGATGCGTTTATATCCCAGAATAGTGAGCGGCAATTATATGAGAATGCTGTAGAAGTAATACATTTTGAATTTTTAATTATTAAAATAAATAATTTTTCGATTTTGACCCACTGTGCGGGTGTGGGAATGAACAAGTCCCTTCCATAGCTGTCTGTCCTGTCCTCCATTCTACGCCCCTCTTAGTCAAAGCTCTGTGGACCTGCTTCATCTACCAATCTCAAGGTCTACCTCTTGGTCTCTTGCCATTATTTTCCTTTCAAAATAGGCTTTGGGTATTCTGCTAGAGGGCATCCTCATCAGATGACCAAACCATTTCAATCTCGACTCCTCAAGAATGTCAAGCACACTTCTTTTCAGCCCTAGCTTTAGGCGGACTGACTAATTTCTAATTTTGTCTCGTCTGCTGAATACTTGATCTTAGAAATTTCATATCAATTGCTTATATTCTGGAAAAATTACATGTATTAGTTTATGATCACCCGTACCCGGATTTTGATGACCTAAAAATTTGAATGAATGACCTTTAAAATAACTGCAAAAATTCCCAAAAATGACCCAAAAACTTAAAAAATTACCAAAATTGGAATGAAACTGACATAATTTCATCACACAAAGCAAACAGACTACGTCATTGTATGTTGAAATGATTTTAATGTTGTTGTTCGAGTCTTCAGTCTTTTGACTGGTTTGATGCAGCTCTCCATACCTCCCTGTCCTGAGCTAATCGTTTCATCTCTAAATAGCTACCACAGCCTACGTCCAAGGCAATCTGACTAACATAATCTAACCTTGGTCTACTCCTACAGTTCTTGTCCTCGACCCTTCCTTCCATAACTAAGCTTGCTATTCCTGGGTGTCTTAGTAGGTGTCCTACCAACCTAACTCTTCTCTTCATTATCAATCGCCAGAAACATCTCTCCTCTCGCACTAGTCTTAATACCTCTTCGTTTGTAATAGGTACCTAATATAATTTAATTATTATTTTATAAGTACGAATTATTTGCACAAAAATACTGGTTATTACTTTAGTCTGATGTGTCTCCTGGAATGTGGATATTCCAAGAAATAAGGGCTGTACAAAGTTGTGAAGATTCTCATGTCTTCGTATTCATCCTCGCTTTCAGTTCCATTAATATCCACTACGATCGCAAAAATGCATCATATACCATTATAAATGTGAGAAAATTACTCAAAACGTATAAAATATGCTAATAAATTCCATGAGATGACATAATAATGACGCGATAAGCGAGAAAATGACCAAAAAAAAACTAAGAAAAATGACGAAAAATGACTTAATAAATATGTATTTCTCTAATGAGGGGGCCCTGAACAGGATTTGTGGTGAACAATTTAAAAGATGACATGTCATCAGAATCCGGGCCCTGATGATCACTACTATATTGGGTCAATTTTAGGATTACACGGTTGGACCTTGAAGAGGTCATCATCAGATCCCTATAACTGTGTTGGAGAGGATGGTAACAAGGTAACTGCTGTACGGCAATAGCTCCACTGAGATAAGTAACCATATACAAATAGAATTCTAGTGCATGCTCTAATTTTATTAATTTTTATTTTTATTTTATATATTTTATTGTGTTTTTCTAAATTGTGCATTATACCGGTACTCACGTAACTCACAAACCCTTAAAATACTACAAACCAACCTCATAACGAGATTCAAATTGTGAATCGTCTTATAAACACTAAAAGGCACTACAGCAGAGTGATCGGGATTTGACGATGACCGCTTCAAGGTCGTAACGCGTAATCCTAACATCGACCCATTATAATAGTGATCATAAACTAATACATGCAATTTTTTCCATGAATGTTATTTACATATTATATACAATGTACCCCACCCAGTTATTGGGAAAATTCATGTCGACCCACTGAAGAATTACAAAAGACAGTCCTTCTATAAATGAAAGACAATCTTATGCAGGTATTGTGTAGTACTCAGACTTAGCAATTTGTTGCCTGGAATACAGCATTTTTATGACGTATGGATGCTAATTGCTTTTAGTGGATATTTAAAAAATGTGGAGATGAACTCCAAACTGCACCAAGCCACCTATCTTAACATTTCAAGCATAAGAATTATTAGCGGAAACATTGTGAAAGTCCGCGATGAGCTGTGAGTGAATGCGGACACTGTACAGGATTTTCCAATCACCAGCTAAGTATACATAACCTTAATGTAGCATTTGTGTGTTAGCTCTATCAACCAACTAACCACATTATCATAGGCCACCAGGTAGTTAGGAACTTTAAATAGAAACGGACGTTAAGTGTTGATACCATTCACATCTGAAGTTCGTTACAAGAATAAGTTAAAACATCACAGTGCTGACATAACGCAACATTTACAGAAGCGCTATAGACCGACTGAATAAGATCACCTGTAAATACGAACGACACGTTACATACGTTATAAAGATTTGTTTTGAGATGTAAAAATTGTAAATAGATGTAAAAATTGTAAATAAATTTTTGCATAAGTGTAATAATATCCGCCGTACCTTATTTAAGCATAAGTGCATAGATCTGATGATGATCGCGTGACGTGCGAAACATGTCATGTCATGCCCCTTGTTTGTGTTTACATTAAATGATACATATTTCATAGGTTAGGGTGTTTAAATATTTGAGTGGGGTTTAGCCTAGGACACCCTTACACGGCACAAACCTAAAATAATTGCTGAGTTTTAATTCACTGGCCGTGAAAGCCAATATACCATCTGTTTGGAAGCCTTCATAGGAAGCTTGTGTTTGCTTGAGATTTTAGTTCTCGCACAAAAGAGGCGCAGGTGCGCTTCATAAAAAGGGAGGTAGCGTGCGGTTCGCTATTCCTGTGGGGATCCGGGCGGGGAACCTAGAGCCCGCTGATGAGCCAGCTTGATGTCCTAGGCGAAAACCCACACAAGACACGGCACAAACCTAGAAAAATATCTCAGTTTTAATTCACTGGCCGTGAAAGCCAATATACAGTACCTTCTTATCAGAAGTTATATTTTATGGCAAAAACATAAAATTCCCCCTTAATCCCTCACATCATTCGAACATCCCGATGTGCTAGATAACGCCAGTCTGTTGATGATTTGAGTCAAACAATACATTTCTAACTTGTAAATGTAAGGTCATAAATGCAATGTGTGAAAACGAACATATTATAACCAAATTGATTCTGAGAGATCCCACAGTGCAACAAGGATATTGTGAAATGAGCGCACCATTTCAGGATTTTTACGGCCTTACTATATAACTAAATTTGTATGACATAATGGTCTCCATCAATTTTCACTACACCATCTAAATATTTATCCAAATTAATCAAATGATAAATCGAACTGATGACATTCAATACTGTCCAAGTAATTGATTATTATAGCATGTTCCAGTGCAGTCTCGCGTAACACGTCAGCAATAATATTTACTGTTTTGATTAAAATCGTTATTTATCGGCATGATTGGAATTTTCACTTATCGTACTTTTAGCAGTGCCTCGTAAAATGTTACGCTGAGATGAAGTATGGGTCTTCCTAGTTCTAGGCTTGGTCTGTATTTGCCAACGGATAATGTGGGAAGGAACGAGTGTTATCGTATGGGCACATGGGGTTGAAATTTTTTAAGTATTCTTTTCAATCGGTGAGCACAATTGTATCCAAATATTATAATAGGCGATATTCTCTGAACATTAGAAAAGTTACATGAGATTTATCATTACACTTGGATGACAAGTTTTGATCGTCATGCGTTCATCATCAGATCCATCACATACTGTTTTAAAACTGTCAAATCTTCCGCAGTTACTGACAAGTCACGCTTTTCCTTCTCTATTAAATAAATGAAAATCCACAGCCTGTTTACCGTCTAACCGACCGGGGATATGAACTGTACCGGCTGCCGAAGCCTGTCGCACTCCTCTGAGGCAATGATTAAATGAATGACAGATGAAATGAAATGACAGTGGAGAGTGTTGCTGGAATGAATTTTTTGACAAGGAAAGCCAGAGTACCCGGAGAAAAACCTGTCTGCCTCCGCTTTGTCCAACACAAAGCTCACATGGAGTGACCGGGAATTGAACCACGGACCCAGCGGTGAGAGGCCGGCGTGCTGCCGCCTAAGCCACGGAGGCTACTCCTTCTCTATAATGAACCCATAATGTAAAGCCACTGTTTACATTGGCTACAATTACTACAATATAATATCAATTAATAAAACAGACGGATATCCACATCCACAGAGGTAATTTCAGGGTGCTGAAAAGTTACGGCCTGAACTACTGATAGACAGAAATCTTGCGTGGAAAGTTTAAATCTTTCATCAAAGCAGTTTTCACGCAAATCAGCTCTTTAATATTGATGGGGCGAGATGGTGCAGCTGCTCGCCTATCACCAAAGGCGTATCAGGTTGATTCCCGGTTAATGCACGTGAGATTATCGAATCAGAAATTTCATGGAAATATCGCGTTCAGTGGATCCGTTTCCACGTAAAACCAAGGTCTCATGGCTCATGATCGCATCAAGTAACATTACTTCGGTTGCTATTTCAATCGAAGGGATTGGATTTCGTGGTCATTTAACCCCGTGTACTTGGGTGTTTGTAAAATTTGTCTTATATACTGTGTTATTGTGGGATCTGTACTAATGTTTGAATTTCGTAAATCATGTGAGTATTGGGAAGGAGACGGCCGTGGCGTTAAGTCAGGAACCATCCCATCATTCTAATGGAATAGAAATGGGGAAATCACGGAAAACTACTTTCAGGATGGCTGAGGTAGGAACCGAACCCACCTCTTCTCAGCTTTGCCTTAACGAGGCTCCCGTTTCAACCCTCAGACATGAATTAAAGTTCTTGGCAAAGCCAGGAATTGAACCCGGACTTATGGGATGAAAGCCAAGAATGCTAGCTTCTACACCAGGAGGTGATCAGTAAAAGTCTTTTGCAGTCATCGAGAAATGAATACAAAACTCAAGGAAAATTTTCTTCTTTTAATAATAATATTAATAATAAATAGTGGATCCGTGTGAGAACTCTCGCATAATGGGTTGTGTGCGCCCCATGTGTACAGACTACCTGCCCGGCCCTAGTGCTATGCGAGCTGTACGTGACACGGTTCTGCCAGGGGCTATCTGGGTTGTGTGCGCCCCATGTTTACAGACTACCTGCCCGGCCCTAGTGCTATGCGAGCTGTACGTGACACGGTTCTGCCAGGGGCTATCGTCTTGTTTATTTGTCCTAAAGCACTTTATAAACAAATAAATATATTTCCGTTGACTTTTCAAGAAATGCAAGATTTTTCCTGTACTATTGAGACGATTTTGAAGATTTTGGTACAAACCACACCTTCTAACTCCCTCTGGTATATAAGCTTGAGTGAAACATACACATACACCTTAGCGTATCATATAATAATAACTAGCAATCCACCCCGGCTTCACTCGGGAACCATTATGAATGTTTTTTTTTCGATGTCAATGAACTACGACCTTTATCCGTTTTACGTCTCAGCATGATGGGTTAAAATCCCTGATTGGCTATTAATTATATTACCATGGAGATGCTTGTGCAACGAATTCTTGTCAGACGTAATTTAGGAATCGTGAAGTGCATGAAACACAAATCCCCCTTTCATCCAATCTAAAAAAAAACTTATAGTGGGCGATGTAATGAAGATAGAGATATGCTTTTTGGAGAACTTTTCATGCTGAACAATTCTTACACTCATAGTATACTGACATTTTTAACGGTTTGTCCAGCGTAAGCTTAAAAAGCGCATGGAGGCCAGGTTTTTTCCGACTTTTTCACTGAAATTTTTACTGCTTGGCTTCCTTTGATCGTAAATAAATAATTTTCTACAGAAACCTTGCTCGACATATCCTTTACAGAATGGTGAAAACCGCATCAAAATCCATCCAGTGGTCCTCGAGATTACCCGTAACATCCAAGAATCGGGGACTTGGTTTTATTACAACAGCTATTTCACTCGTATTGGTGCATTAAAGCGGCCACTATGTTCACCGTCAGGAATTTTATCGGCGTGGATAACAATATCGAATCCATTACGTTAGGTGGAACACTATCAATCGCTGCTTTGAAAGATTGAACGTACCGGTATTTATCATGGTAGTGTAACATTTCTTCCAAAGACCTTACCAAGCCATTCTTAAGGCATTGTGTAATGATGCTACATCTAGTAGAAGCTTGTATTTCTGTGTCCGCTATGAAATAAATCTGTAGGAGCTTGTGATCATTAGGTTCAGGAGGATACAGACTGCCGGTCAAATGGTACACTTGTCCTTGCACCTTAAATGTCGGCATGAAGCACGTTCGATTACTTGTGTACTCATGAATGAGGTCATTTGAAATGCATTATTATAATGACGTATGTGCTTCATGAATTCTTTACTCTTAGGGTGGTTTCCTGTGAGAAGGGAATAAGAAGGTTCGGGAGAGAGAAAGTTTCCTTCTAGTTTTACTTTTCCCTACAAACAACATATACCTTTTGATTCCTCTTTCCATTTTTGAGCTGAACAGTATTTGTAGACAACAGATATTGTACCAAAAGATGGAACTTGTGGAAATGACTCGCTTTGCCTTTGGGAAATCTTTTTTTCTCTCTCTTGTGACAATCGAGAAATTATTTGTTGCTCTGTTTCATTGTTGCGTGATAAAAGCTTTTTTTTTCGATGTCAATGAATTATGAGCTATATCCGTTTTACATCTCGGCATGATGGCTTAAAATCACTGACTGGACAATTAATTATAACGAATTCTTGTCAGACGTAATTTAAGAATGGCGAGGTGTATGAAACACAAATCCCCCTTCCGCCCAATCTTAAATTGACTGTGTATTTTTCGGAACGAAAATTTCACAGGCGAAATGAAGAAAAGCCGAGTTGCACTTCCAGGGGGATGGCGAGGTGCATGAAACACAAATCCCCCTTCCATTCGATCTTAACTTGACTGTGCATTTTGCGGAACGGAAAGTTCACTGACGAAATGAAGAAAAGTCAAGTTGCATTTCCAGGGAATGGCAAGGTGCATGAAACTCAAAACCCCTTCCGTCCAATCTTAACTTTACAGTGTATTTTGCGGAACGAAAAGTTCACAGGCGAAATGAAAGTTGCACTTTCAGGAAATGGTGAGGTGCATGAAACACAAATCCCCCTTCCTTCCATTCTTAACTTGACTGTGTATTTTGCGGAATGGAAAGTTCACAGGCGAAATGAAAAAAGCCTAGTTGCTCTTCCAGGGAAACTCCAAACACAACCACCCTTCTCTGAAGTCTTAACTCAGTACGACTCGACGGTTTGTTGCTTGCTGTATCTGGGGTAATAGGTTCGCCCACTAGCTAGGCTGTAACATGGGTGATAGACTTGCACATAGCTAGCTCGTAAACTGTCGCCTCAGTATTTCAATGGACATGGTTGGAAGAAATGAAAACGTAAAAACACTTACAGTGGGCGATGTATTGGAGATAGAGATATGCTCTCCTGGACTTTTTTGTGGAACTTTTTATGCTGAACAGTTCTTACACCCATAGTATATTGATATTTTTAATGGTTTGCCCTGCGCAAGCTTACAAAACGCTCGGACGGCAGTTTTTTTTTTTTTTTTTTTTTACTTTTTCACTGCTCGGCTTACTTTGACCATAAATAAATTACTTTCTACAGAAATCATCCTCGAGATATCCTTTACAGAATGGTGAAAACCGCATCAGTATGTAATATAAGCCGGAGCTGGGACAAGGGCTAATTCGCAAGATGGCGGCGGCGCGCAACCTGCCCTATGTTATTCTTATGGAGGGGACAGTCATAGCTGGGCCAGGGGCTAATGCACAAGATGGACGCCACGCCCTGAGACCGTGGATGACGTCACAGGGAGAGTTGGGCCGTGTAGTTGATAAATGGAATTTTTATTATTATTATTATTATTATTATTATTAATTTTATTATTATTATTATTATTATTATTATTATTATTATTATTATTATTAGATAATTAGTGATTCATCATGTACAATCAAAACCAGTCTTATATTGTCCACTTTGTGGTGAAGTGGTTAGCATTTTAGCTGTTTTCCCAGAGGTCTGGGTTTGATCCCGTATTAACTAAGAAATTTAATTCTGGACTGAGAGCTGGAATGGAGTACACTCAGCCTCATGAGGTGAAAGTGTGAAAATGTGGGGTTTCATTTATACTTCAACTTTTATTCTTGGCAAATGCAGGGGTATAACTTATTTTAAGGCCACGGACGCCTCTTTTCCAATCCTTAATGGCAAATACACGCATTCATTCAGCCATACCAATAACACAGGTTATTAGACTAATTCCACACTCAACTAAGTACGCGGGGGCTATTTGTCAATAATGTCACGAAACCCTAAAAAAAGCAACAACAAAAATAAACCACTTTCAGAATGGTACCTTTTGTCAGACCACAGCTGCTTTCTACCAAAACCTTACTGCAATTACAAATACATACATTAATACAGCCATTACAATAACACAGGTTATTAGACAAATTCCACCCACTCAACTACACAAAGCTGATAACGTATATATCCCTATGTTTAGCTATACAGGACTAATGAAAAAAAAACACACTGATATATTTTTAATCTCATATCACATTAAGTGGAGAATTGAAGTGTGTTGAAATGTGGTGTTACAGGAGAATGATAAAGATCAGATGGGTAGATAGGATAACAAATAAAGACGAGTGGGAATGGAGAGATGTTTTTGGTGCCTGATCATAAAGAAAAGAGATAGGTTGGTAGGACGAATACTAAAACAAGGAATAGCAAGCTTAGTTATGGAAGAAAGGGTCGAGGACAAGAACTGTAGGGGTAGACCAAGGTTAGAATATGTTAATCAGATTGTTTTGGATGTAAGGTGTGGTAGCTATGTGGAGATGAAATGACTAGCTCAGGACAGGGAGGCATGGAGTGCTGCATTAATCTAGTCCAAGACCAAAGACTCAAACACACATTATTTGTTATGGGTAGATAGGGTAATAAATTAAGACGAGTGTAAAGAGAAATGTTGTTCTAGCGACTGTTAATAAAGAAAAGAGATAGGTTGGTAGGACACTTACTAAGACACCCAGGAATAGCAAGGTTAGTTATGGAAGGAAGGTTGAGGACAAGAACTGTAGGGGTAGACCAAGGTTAGAATATCTTAATCAGATTGTTTTGGATGCAAGGTGTGGTTGCTATGTAGAGATGAAACGATTAGCTCAGGGCAGGGAGGTATGGAGAACTGCATTGAAACATTTAAAGGCTAAAGATTTAAGAACAAACAACATATTGTGCCCAACTCTAGGAATGGGTATTCCAAGATTCAGACACCTAGATATCAAGGGAAAGGCTACAGCCGCTTTTGAAAGTTGAGATATTTGAATATCGCGCTCCATTACTTCCAGAAGGGAATGGAAATTTTATGCAGCCAAGAGCATGTCAAGTGACGTAGCAAGTAGTAGTAGAGGTCGAGACTATTTGTTGATTAAATAGCCATGGAGTAGAGACTTGAGACTTGGATCAGATTACTGGCACGGCCAAATGAAAGAGAATGCACTTAGTATCAAGTAAATCGGACCAGGGATACCAGAGATATGAGGATTTCCATATTTCAGCGTGATGCAGCGTGGACCTGACCGTTTTGAATAAAAGCCGGCCGGCCCAAGCAACATCAGCTCACTTCGAACCAAGCTCTTGCATGACAAGGTGCTGCCACGTTGAGCCAAGGCACATGGTTGCCGGATCTACGCAGAAGATATCTTTAAATTGTGATAGTCACAAAAGTGCTGCGATACATGTGGAACATAGTAAGTTTCCGGCAGAGAGAATCACTAAGGTGATTGTTATTTTTCTACGGACACTGGTGAAATATTTTATTTCTATATGGACATATGCTAGACTTTGTCTAGAAAGTACTTTGTCACAGTCCAGTAATAATAATTTAATACTTGGATATTTTAGTCCAATTAGTCAGTTTCATAAATTGTAACTTGATAACTACTCCGATCTTTCAGTATATGGAAGGCCAGTCTATCACGGTGTTGTTCATTAGCCAACGAAGGGAAACTATATGTTGCTTCGCGCATGATAGATGGTGATAAGCCATGCCCAGGGAACGATCTTCAGAACAGCCATTGATTGGTTTAGACTGTCAGTGTTTTCTTGTACTGAGAAGATTACCGTGAGTTATGTTACAACTGACATATTTGAGAATAGATCACTTGGATCTGACCCCATTTAAGCAAAATGCTATGGACTTAATTGAAGCCAATATTAAAATGGATCAGCAGTTACTTCAAACTTCAAGAAATATTTCCACTATGTCGTGTTAGACAGATTGTGGGTATATAATGGCGGCCGATACAAGGATTAGACGTGCTTGTCCGATAGGGCATGTATCTGGATAAATCTGGTACAGACCAGGTTCACTACGCTTCAAGACCAACGAGAAATGTAAGCCACTTTTGACTTTATATTATGCCTAGCTAATTGGAACAAACTCTTTTTCTGCAGATGACCAACACATTTGTTTTTCTTTGTATTTAAATCTTGCAATGATTTACGCAAGACATATTAGAGTTATTCTGAGTATTTTCAGCACTCAGAACAGTTTAGGATCGATGACCGAGCATAACGAACATTTATTTGAATGTTTCATATTTTTTGATAATCACGGTAATCAGCCGATGTAACTGTAAAAGTTAATAATTATTTTTGTTGAGAAATGGATGTTTTATCCATATTCGAAGAATCGAACATGTGGATTCTCACATAATGAAATAATAATTAAACACATTTAAAATAATATAACTAATAATAATAATAATAATCCACTAATAATAATAATAATGATTTTCATAATTTTTCTAAATAATTCTTGGATCTTATATTTTCTAATAATCACATTTATTGAGAGAGAGCTTATGAAGTAGTTTAATCATTTCTAGTTTGGAACAGGTGATTTTCCGAAGGAGAGTGGTTAGCGCAAGCCCGCATTCAACCAACATTACAGTTCTGGTTGAACAGTTAATATTTGCAATGAGTAAAGTATATTTTTCAGATAACACGGAGAGGCATGAAACGGGAAGCAAATCATATTTGTATCAATTAGGATATTTTTGTATTTATATAAAATCATGACGTAAATACACATTCGAAAGTGAAATAAAGAGTATCATAAGTATGGTAACTTCACGGGTTGAACTGAATGGTAAAATAAAATAAACTTGTAAGTTTATAAATCTTCCAGTGTTGATAACAAGCAGAGGCTTGATTTATTGTATAAATTTTGGGAAGAAAATTTATGTGTGTGGAGTAGTTGAAATGCCATTCCCAGGTGCGCATTTATTTGAGCATCAATAAAATAGCAGGTTCGATGACTCAGTGTTAAAGAAGGAGTATTGGAACTACACATTGCGTCGTATGAATGACCCAAAGGTTATTTCTTAAAAAAACATCAGTTTTTATTTCAACTTTGTTTACGGATTCCATTAAGACTTTGATTTTGCTAGAACCCGGATTTGTCATGATAGTAGTTTATTCTTCTTCAGAGGAAGACCTTTGCCGTTGTTGTTGGAATGTTGTGTTTTTACACAAATAATAGAATGGGCCACTGCCAATTAAAAATAATTCTATAACCACGAATAATTTGAAGGATGTTTTCAATCCTAGTGCCATGAACTAAATGAATTTATTATGAAGCTACAATTCTTATTTCCGCATTCTGTCGAAGAATTGCAAGTTGTGAAAGTTACTAAAATGGCCACAAATATACATATTTTTCTTAATAATGATTCCAAGTGGAAAATCGAATAGTCGAATGGTCCAACTTTTTTTTGATCAAGTTGATGATTCAGAAATCATATATTTTGTTAGGAACTTGAAGTTCATAATCGAGTCACTTCTCGAAACGTTTAATGTCAGAAGAACAATTAAATTTGTTGTGCTTCGCACAGTTCTTCGATGCTATGCTCAATGGTCAAATACTTTTCAGATGTTGTTATTAATATGTGTACATAATTTGTGTTGATTCAGAGATAATAATATTTTTTGACAATATATTTTTTGAAACTGGAAAAATAAGTGAAAGTTAATAATTCTATGAACAATTGTTCTACGAGTGTTAATATTATGTAAAAATTCAACCAGTGAACTACAATATTTCCAGTAAAGACAATTAAATTTGAACTGGATTTAATCATAAATAATGGATATAATTTTGGAACACAGTCTACAGGACTGATAATCAGACTTGTGTCTCCAAAGATAATTGTCCAATGTGTTGGAAAATTTCTGTACATTGTGTAAATAGTAATGTGGGTCACCACACATGAATGATGCTGCTTTGAGCATTTTATTTTGCAGTCAATTTTAAATTCAGAATATAATGAGATAATTTTACATGATGTGTTATGCCCAGTTGAATCTCCTTCTATCCTTATTGTTGCATTGAGCCAAAAATCAGTAAAGCATTTTTTTATTTGATGTCGTTTTTGCGATTAGCTTTAACCCATCTGGCGCCCCGGGATATTTTGACTCTCGTGCTGACTGATTCTTGGTAAAATGCATATGTGGTCGTGCGGACTCCGGTCTAAACGGGCACAATATATTTTTGTATCATTTACCTGTACAGAGATTGTCTTTTTTTGTTGTTATCCATGGAAAGAACAACATTAGCTTGTTAGCAAAACTAACAATATTAGGAAAGGCGACACCTAGAGTGTCAAATTTTAACAACATGTAGGTGACTAACTGCAGAAGATGTAAAAACGTTTGTATTCAACACACGGGGGTGGGGGCTCATGACACAAATGCCCCTTAACCTGAATGCACAGAAATATTTCGTTAACAAGCCTGGAATCCTCACAACTGAACTGCTGTCTCTATCATGCTCACTTGCACTGATGATGACTTAGCAGTAATTTAATATGTTTCCGCTTGTATACAATCTGTTCACATTGACCCTTAGTAGCTGCAAGTAAGATACAAGAGAGAAAATGGATCAATTTATGCTGTATTGGTTTACAGTTTAGCCGGCCCGTTGGTGTTAGGGCAGCGCGCTTGACTCTCAATCAGAGGCCTCGGGTTTGATCCATCGGCTTTGTCAGGGATTTTAGAAACTAATGTGAGACGAAACAGGGAAGAGGTGGGATTAGTTCACACATTAACCAACATGGACGGTTTTTTTCTTTGGTTTTACACTTTTACTAGGCAGAATGGCTGATATGACTTAAAGTTTTTTATAGGCTCTTGACGATATGCAACTAATGATCTGAGTACACAGGGCTGATGACTATTATTTCCCAAGTTTATTACCAAACGGGGTTATTGAATGATTTACTGATATATTTTTTATCTTGCAACACATTCAAGTAAATGGGAATACGTGGACATAATATGTAGCACACTTAAGTACACTGAGCTAATTACTATGATAGCGTAACTTTATATTATGAATTAAACACTCGCAAGTGTACGGAGCTGATGCCCACGGTATACAACACATATGCACACACACTTTAACTACACAGGACATATATAATTTTCTATAGATACCTTGCTTGAGATATCCTTTTCAGAATGGAGAAAACCGAAAACCGCATTAAAATTCATTTAGTGGTTCTCTAGATTACTTTTATCATTTACGAATCGGGGACTTTGTTTTATACTAAGTAGAGATTACCCCCAAATCCAGTTGACAACAGGAGTAACATTACAGTGGTGCACTAAACATAATGATATAACACACTTAAGTACATGAGGGCAATAGCTATGATATCAAAATATCATAACGGTTATAACGGCTTTGATATTGCAAACCCTATAATATGATTTATGTACACTCAAATACGTGGGTTAATAATTGAGATGTCTCTAAACCTTGACACAATAGTATACCGTGAAGTTATTGAGGCTCATGTTACACATTTGTGACATGTAAAAGAACCTACCACTATAATAGAACTGTAGGGGTAGACAAAGGTTAGAATACGTTAAACAAATTACCTTGGAAGTAAGGACATATAGGTAGTGGGATTTATTTTAACAATAAGAAAGATATTGTCAGATGATAATAGACGTGGCTGAGTAGCGTAAGGGAATGGAATATGGACTTTTAAATCACAAGGGTTATCAATGTTGGAATTGGACAGTAATGCTATTGAGCAGGCGATTTAATTTTTTTATGTGTAAAAAGAAACTAAACAGTTTCACAAAGGAGGAATTAAATGCTTTACCTAAATCATTTATTTTTATGTAGCTGCAAATGCTGTTAAGGAAATATGAGAATATGTGCCACTTGCTTATGATGCTCGTAGTTATTACAGGATCGCAATTCACTTAACACAGGGTCTTGAGTCCATGTCTCTAAACCTTGACACATTAGTTTACCATGAAGTTATTGGGGCTCATGTTCTACATTTACGACATGTAAAAGAATCTACCACTTTAATTGAAACGTAGGGGTAGACAAAGGTTAGAATATGTTAAACAATTTACCTTGGATGTAAGGGCATATAGGTAGTGGGATTTACTTTAACATTAAAAATGTAGACAGACATTTCACACATTGTATATTTAAAATTCACGTTTCAAATATTGCAAATATTGAAAATATTAGGCTAAAGTGAGAGCAAAAGTGAGTGCAAAAGTGAGTGCAACCTAACCTAATCTCAACTCACCAAACCTAACCTGACCACACTTGACCTGTCTACTGAACCTTTCCTAATTTAATCCTAGCTAATCTCACCTGACGTGACCATACCTGTTTGTAAGCAACAACAACAACACACCAAGATTCCATGAATTCCAGAGTACTTTTAGGATAATTATTGACTCTCAACTCTTATCACTAGGACTATCCCACTCTGTCAAAAACAATTTTTTTTTAAATTTTTGCTCAATGTCGCTACTAAAGTGATATTGAATTTTCACATCCTATCACATGAAATTCATTACCCCCTCTCTCATCTCAGTCTCGACAACAACCATGCCTATTTTTATTACGTTAGATAATGTAATGTTCTCACAATTTGACAAGTGAGTTTATGTTCACTCAAACAGTGAGTGCAAAAGTCGCTGTAAATGTAAGTGAAAAAGTGAGTGCAAAAGTCGCTGTAAAAGTAAGTGCAAAAGTGGGTGCAAAATGAGTGCAAATTGAGTACAAAGTGTATGCAAAGTGAGTGCAAAGTGAGTGCAAAGTGAGTACAAAGTGAGTGCAAAGGGAGTGCAAAAGTGGTTGCAAAAGTGTGTGCAAAGGTAAGTGCAAAAATGAGTGCAAAAGTGAGTGCAGTTTATAATAGTCATGGTTTTTACTAGAATGTGAGTTGAGTAAATTTAATTTCTAAAACTTAGTAGTGAGTTGTCAGTTAGTCATGGTTCAGACAAGCGTAAACAGTTCTCTAACAAATCAGAGCTCAAGATTTTCATTACGAAATAGTTGTGTAACCAACTAGGTATTGGTACTTGATAGTTTCACACATGAACAAAAAAAACATGTCTGACATGAATTACATGATTTGAAAGTTTGCAAAGAATATCCAATCAACCATTGTTCAGCCCTGTTTATCACATCATAATGCTTACCATTATGTATGAAAGCAACAACAACACACTAAAATTCCCAAAAACCCAAAGTACTCTAAGGTTAATCATTCACTCTCAACTCTTACTCTCACCTCTATTACACATCTAGTCATATATAGACTCAAACCAATGGTTTTTATGTCCTTTATCGTTAGAACAAAACATGGAATTTTTGACATTTTTTTCCAAAAACGTTCAATTAAAAAGGCTATATTTTGGAAACTAGGAATGTTACAAAAATGTGTAATTGACATAAATGCCAGGTCTTTACCCCCCAACACACAAACCAAGTCCCAAGTCTCTGGGACAAAATCCAATAAAAAAATAAATTTTGAACGTAGGCTATATTTTGAAAACGAAATTTCTAAAGAGCCATATATATGCTTAAACAAAATGTCTCTATGTCCTATAACGTTAGAACAAAACTTTATATTTTTTTACATTTTTTTTCCAAAAAGTTGAATTTTTAAAGTAAGCTGTTTTTATGAAATTAGGCATTTTACAAAGTAGTGTATTTAAAGTAAAATGAATGGTCCCTACCGATTTTACCCACTAACCAAGTTTCAGGTCCCTAGGAAAAAAGCCAAAAAAAGCTCAATTTTGAAAGTAGGCGATATTTTGAAAACTAATAATTCTAGAAAAGTCATATATAGTCTCAAACAAAATGGTCTTTAAGTCCTTTAACGTTAAAACAAACCTTTTTATAGTTTTTTTTCAAAAAAGTTGAATTTTCAAAATTGCATATATTTTGGAAACTAAGAATTTTACAGAGAAGTTTGATTAACGTAAATGAAAGGTTTTTACCCCCTCTACCCCCAACCTATTTACAGGCAAGCAAGTACTGAAGCCGCTGGATTAGCTTACTGGGATTGTTCCATTAAACAAATTTAACAAATGTTTTTTTTTGGGTGTAAACAGAGCATTGCCATTATCATCATCATTATTGGCTTATGTGAATGGCTTATGGTGTTGGTTTATGGTGATGGCTTTTGCTGGCTTATTTTGATGGTTTATGTTGATGGCTGATGGTGATGGCTTATGGTGGCTTATGGTGATGGCTTATAATTGTGGCTTATTGAGGCATATGGTGATGGCTTATGGTGGCTTATGGTTGTGGCTTATGGTCGTGGCTTATGTTGATGACTTATGTGGATGTTTTATGGTAATGGCTTATGGTGATGTAGATGGCATGCAAGTACTGAAGCCGCTGGATTAGCTTGCTGGGATTGTTCAGTAAAAAAATTAAGCCACCGTAAGCCATTACCATAAAACATCCATATAAGCCATAGACATAAGCCACGACCATAAGCCACAACCATAAGCTACCATAAGTCATCACCATATGCCACCATAAGCCACAACTATAAGCCATCACCATAAGCCTCCATAAGCCACCATAAGCCATCACCATAAGGCATCACCATAAACCATCAAAATAAGCCACCATAAGCCATCAACATAAGCCATCACCATAAACCACCACCATAAACCAATCACATAAGCCAATAATGATGATGATAATGGTAATGCTCTGTTTACACCCAGGAAAAAATCATTTGTTAAATTTGTTTATTGGAACACTTCCAGTAAGCTAATCCAGCGGCTTCAGTACTTGCTAGCTTGTAAACAGGTTGGGTAGAGGGGGTAAAGACCTTTCATTTACGTAAAAAAAAAACGTTTCTGTAAAATTCTTAGTTTCCAAAATATATGCAATTTTAAAAATTGAACTTTTTTGGAAAAAATTAAAAAAAAAGTTTTCTTTTAACGTTAAAGGACTTAAAGACCATTTTGTTTGAGGCTATATATGACTTTTTTAGAATGATCAGTTTTCAAAATATCGCCTACTTTCAAAATTGAACTTTTTTTGCATTTGTTCTAGGGACCTGAAACTTGGTTTGTGGGTAAAAGTGGCAGGGACCATTCATTTTACTTTAAATACACTACTTTGTAAAATTCCTAATTTCAGAAATATAGCCTAATTTAAAAATTCAACTTTTGGAAAAAAATAATAAAAAATATAAAGTTTTGTTCAAACGTTAGAGGACATAGAGGCCTTTTGTTCAAGCCTATATATGGCTCTTTAGAATGTTTGGTTTTCAAAATATGGCCTACGTTCAAAATTGAACTTTTTTGGATTTAGTCCCAGAGACCTGGGACTTGATTTGTGTGTTGAGGGGGTAAAGACCTGACATTTATGTCAATTACACATTTTTGTAAAATTTCTACTTTCCAAAATATAGCCCTTTTTAATTGAACGTTTTTGAAAAAAAATGTCAAAAATTCCATGTTTTGTTCTAAAGATAAAGGACATAAAAGCCATTGGTTTGAGTCTATATATGACTTGGTGTGGAATAGAGGTACGAGTTGAGAGTCAATGATTAACCTTAGAGTACTTTGGATTTTTGGAATTTTAGTGTGTTGTTGTTGTTGCTTACAAACATAGTGGTAAGCATTATGCTGTGATAAACAGGGATGAACAAGGGTTGATTGGATATTCTTTGCAAACTTTCAAATCATGTAATTTATGTCAGACATGTCAGATTTTTTGTTCATGTGTGAAACTATCAAGTACCAATACCCAGTTGGTTGCACAACTGATTCATGATGAAAATCTTGAGCTCTGATTTGTTAGAGAACTGTTACGCTTGTCTGACCCATGACTTAATGACTACTCACTACAAAGTTTTAGAAATTACATTTACTCAAATCACATTCTAGTAAAAATCATGACTATTATAAACTGCACTCATTTTTGCACACAGTTTTGCACTTACCTTAGCACACACTTTTGCACCCTCTTTTGCACTCCCTTTGCACTCACTTTGAACTCACTTTGCACCCTTCTTTGCACTCACTTTGCACCCACTTTGCACTCACTTTACAGTCACTTTGCTTACACTTTTCATACACTTTGCACTCACTTTGCACCCCCTTTTGCACTTACTATTACAGCCACTTATGCACTCACTTTTACACTTACTTTTACAGACACTTTTGCACTCACTTTGTGAGTGAACATAAACTTACTTGTCAAATTGTGAGAACATTACATTATCTAACGTAATAAAAATAGGCATGGTTGTTGTCGAGACTGAGATAAGAGAGGGGGTAATGAATTTAAAGTGATAGGATCTGAAAACTCATTATCACTTTAGTAGCGACATTGAGCAAAAATTTAAAAAAAATAGTTTTTGACAGAGTGGTATAGATAGACCTTGTTATAAGAGTTGAGAGTCAATAATTATCCTAAAAGTTCTCTGGAATTCATGGAATATTGGTGTGTTGTTGTTGCTTACAAACAGGTATGGTCACGTCAGGTGAGGTTAGCTAGGATTAGATTAGGAAAGGTTCAGTAGACAGGTCAAGTGTGGTCAGGTTAGGTTAGGTGAGTTGAGATTAGGTTAGGTTGCACTCACTTTTGCACTCACTTTTGCTATCACTTTAGCCTAATATTTTCAATATTTGCAATATGTGAAACGTGAATTTTAAATATACAATGTGTGAAATGTCTGTCTACATTTTTAATGTTAAAGTAAATCCCACTACCTATATGTCCTTACATCCAAGGTAATTTGTTTAACATATTCTAACCTTTGTCTACCCCTACGGTTCCATTATAGTGGTAGATTCTTTTACATGTCATAAATGTATAACATGAGCCCCAATAACTTCATGGTAATCTATTGTGTCATGGTTTAGAGACATGGACTGAAGACCCTGTATTAAGTGAATTGCGATCCTGTAATAACTACGAGCATTATAAGCAAGTGGCACATATTCTCATATTTCCTTAATTGCATTTGCAGCCACATAAACATAAATGATTTAGGTAAAGCATTTAATTCCTCTTTTTTGAAACTGTTTAGTTTCTTTTTACACATAAAAAAATTTCAATCGCCTGCTCAATAGCATTATTGTCCAATTCCTACATCGATAACCCTTGTGATTTAATAGACCATATTCCATTCCCTTACGCTACTCAGCTACTTCTATTAACATGTGACAATATCTTTCTTATTGTTAAAATAAATCCCACTACCTATATGTCCTTACATCCAAGGTAATTTGTTTAACGTATTCTAACCTTTGTCTACCCCTACAGTTCTATTATAGTGGTAGGTTCTTTTACATGTCATAAATGTATAACATGAGCCTCAATAACTTCATGATAAACTATTATGTCAAGGTTTAGAGACATCTCAATTATTAGCCCACGTATTTGAGTGTACGTCTATCTATATATATAAAGCACAAAGTTTGTCTGTATGTCTGTCTGTCTGTCTGTCTGTCTGTTATGTATACAAATCTACACCGTTTCACCGATCTGAACCAAAATTTGTATACTTACCCTTTAGAACCCTGCGGGTAACCCTGTCAACATTAAATTTCGGACAGACCACCCCATGCCCTGCATTTAGGCCCTTTTGTCCAAATCTACACCGTTTCACCGATCTGTGCCAAAAGTTGTATATTTAACCTTTGGAACCCTGCGAGTAACACTGTCCACTTAAAATTTCGGACAGACCACCCCATTCCCTGCATTTAGGCCCTTTGATCCAAATCCACACCGTTTCACCGATCTCAACCAAAATTTGTATATTTACCCTTTGGAACCCTGCGAGTAACACTGTCCACTTAAAATTTCGGACAGACCACCCCATGCCCTGCATTTAGGCCCTTTTATCCAAATCTACACCGTTTCACCGATCTGTGCCAAAAGTTGTATATTTAACCTTTGGAACCCTGCGAGTAACACTGTCCACTTAAAATTTCGGATAGACCACCCCATTCCCTGCATTTAGGCCCTTTGGTCCAAATCCACACCGTTTCACCGATCTCAACCAAAATTTGTATATTTACCCTTTGGAACCCTGCGAGTAACACTGTCCACTTAAAATTTCGGACAGACCACCCCATGCCCTGCATTTAGGCCCTTTTGTCCAAATCTACACCGTTTCACCGATCTGTGCCAAAAGTTGTATATTTAACCTTTGGAACCCTGCGAGTAACACTGTCCACTTAAAATTTCGGACAGACCACCCCATTCCCTGCATTTAGGCCCTTTGGTCCAAATCTACACCGTTTCACCGATCAGAACCAAAATTCGTATTCTTACCCTTTTGTACCCTGCGAGTAACACTGTCTGCTTGAAATTGCGGACAGACCACTCCATTCCCTGCATTTAGGCCCTTTGGCCCAAATCTACACCGTTTCACCTATCTCAACCAAAATTTGTATATTTACCCTATGGAACACTGCGACTAACACTGTCTGCTTGAAATTTCGGACAGCCCACGCCATTCCCTGCATTTAGGCCCTTTTTGCACAAATCTACACCGTTTCACCGATCTGAACCAAAATGTGTATACTTACCCTTTGGAACCCTGCGAGTAACACTGTCCACTTGACCTTTCGGACAGACCACCCCATTCTCTGCATTTAGGCCCTTTGGTCCAAATCTACACCGTTTCACCGATCAGAACCAAATTTCGTATTCTTACCCTTTGGTACCCTGCGAGTAACACTGTCTGCTTGAAATTGCGGACAGACCACTCCATTCCCTGCATTTAGGCCCTTTGTCCCAAATCTACACCGTTTCACCGATCTCAACCAAAATTTGTATATTTATCCTTTGGAACACTGCGACTAACACTGTCTGCTTGAAATTGCGGCGAGGCCTCTCCATCCCTTGCATTTAGGCTGTTTGGCACAAATCTACACCATTTCACCGATCTGACCCCAATTTTATATACTTAACCGTAGGTACCCGAAAGGTAACACTGTTCACTTTAACTTTCGGACAGATCACACTATTTCCTGCTTTTTGGCCCTTTGGCAGAAAACTACACCGTTTCACCGATCTCAACCAGATTTTACATAATTACCCTTTGGAACTCGACGAGTAACACTGTCCACTCTAAATTTCGGGCAGACCACTCCATTCCACGTATTTAGGCCCTTTGGCAAAAATCTACATCGTTCACCGATCGAAAACAAAATGTGTATACTTACCCTTTGGAACCCGATGAGTAACACTGTCTGTCCACTTTAAAATTTGGACAGGCCACTCCATTCCCTGCATGTTGGCCCTTTGGCACAAAACTACACCGTTTCACCGATCTCAACCAGATTTTACATAATTACCGTTTGGAACTCGACGAATAACACTGTCCACTCGAAATTTCGGACAGACCACTCCATTTCCCGCATTAAGGCCCTTTGGTACAAATCTACATCGTTCACCGATCGAAAACAAAGTGTGTATACTTACCCTTTGGAACCCGATGCGTAACACTGTCCACTTGAAATTTCTGACATACCACTCCATTCCCTGCATTTAGCTCAGGAATTCCTCGGGGTTGCCAGCTTCCTAACTCACCAGTCATGAGCCCTTGAGGGTGTACCAGAAGTGGTGGTCTACACACACCCTGCCTCTTTGAGGGCCTTGAGCAGAACACAGGAGATATTATGAAAAAGGAAAGGAGGCAGACCCCTCGAAGAATGAGGGTATCAGGAAAGATGAGACAAAGCCAATTAAGGCGGGAAATTGAAAGACTCCCTAGCCCTTGGATACCCTAATACAGTCTGGGTCGGAAGAGAACAAGAGTTGACCAAGGGAGGCCGACAGGAAGTAGAAGCTATGCCAGACTCAGCTGGGGTCCCGTGGTCGCCAACCTACGTCCCACATGTTGTGAGACCCTGGGGGGGGGGGGCAGTTGTGAGAATAGCTTGCTGATTCATCGCGACCCGCCGTGTTATCTCCTGCTGTCTATGCTGATGCCAGCACAGGGCCGTTGCGAAACAGTGAGTGATTCCCGGTCAATCTAAATAGGACGGGGAACCCCGCACGTGTGTCATCATATTTCGTCATTATCTGCGATCATCTCAGGTTCGTGCAGCTTGGACCTATATTCTTTGTCTTTGCCGAGCAGTACGCTCTTTCACTAGACGCATCGAGTACAGGCCTAAGCCAGAAAATAAAGATGAGACTTTGGAAGACATCGAAGCTAGACGCCTGAATTACCTATATCAGTTTTAAAATAACACCATGTTCGTTTAGTAGTCATTTTTTCATTACCTTATTATTATCATCATAAGTGCAAATGACCTAGATGTTACGCGCATCATACCAATAATCACCGCCGCATAAAGTCTTTCTCGACTGTGATTTTTGAAATATTTATTTTTGGTTGGTTGGTTCTTAAGTTTAGGGGCTGCGACAACGCGGTCATGTAGCCCCGTGTACTTTGGGTGTGTGTAGAATCTGTCTGATAACCGGTGTTAATTGTGATGACTGCATTAGTGTGTGTTATCTGTTTTTTAATTTAAGTACCATCTGCAACTTAGAATTCATCAAATAGTTCGTACTTTTGCCGCCAAGTGCCACCGTCAACGACTACTAGGCCAAGTTCGGAACTTAGCTACTAGACGCCACTGCAGTCGGCTCTTGGCAACGGACGTAGACATCTAAGAGCGTTGTTTACCTATCCAATTTAGCTTCACACAGGTGTAATTAGTGGAAGGTTCTTTAACATGCCATAAATCTGACATGGGACCGCCCGCTTTACTTCCCCTCCGAAGAAAGGCATACTGACGGATTTTAACGCTCTTAAAAAATCCGACGGCTTTGGCCGGGTTTGAACCCGCTATCTTGGGCATAGAAGCTCAGCATGCTACCGACTACGCCACCGGTATATTATACGTTGAAGTGTCAATTCAATACCGGTAGTAGTTTCCCTTATCATCCTCATCCTAAGAGCAAATGACCTACAGTAGATGTTACGCCCATTACACCATTAATCAACACACACAATAAGTCTTCCTCGCCTGTGAATTTTGAAATATGTATTTCTATT
This sequence comes from Meconema thalassinum, assembly GCA_946902985.2. NCBI lineage: Eukaryota > Metazoa > Arthropoda > Insecta > Orthoptera > Tettigoniidae > Meconema > Meconema thalassinum. The sequence continues at coordinate 1,456,017,575 of OX336389.2, forward strand.
ACGGTAGTTTGTAAGTTTGACGTGTCAATTCAACAGTAGTTTTTATTATCATCCTTATCAAAAGGGCAAATGACCTAGATATTACTCCCTCATTGTCTTTGGGGGCAAATGACTTAGATTTTAAGTCCATTATATTTCTCAGGAGACCTTAAAACATTATCATCATTCCACCGGGCGAAGCCGGGTACTACTGCTAGTAAATCATATTATAGGGTTTGCAATATCAAAGCCGTTATAACCGTTATGATATTTTGATATCATAGCTATTGCCCTCATGTACTTAAGTGTGTTATATCATTATGTTTAGTGCACCACTGTAATGTTACTCCTGTTGTCAACTGGGTTTGGGGGTAATCTCTACTTAGTATAAAAGAAAGTCCCCGATCCTTAAATGATACAAGTAATCTAGAGAATCACTAAATGGATTTTAATGCGGCTTTCGGTTTTCTCCATTCTGAAAAGGATATCTCAAGCAAGGTTTCTATGGAAAATTATATCTGTCCTGCGCAGTTAATGTGTGTGTGCATATGTGTTGAATACCGAGGGCATCAGCTCCGTACACTTGCGAGTGTTTACTTCACAATGTAAAGTTATGCTATCATGGTAATTAGCTCAGTGTTATATTATGTCCACTTATTCCCATTTACTTGACTGTGTTGTAAGAAAAAAAATAGATCAGTAAATCATTCTTTAAACCCGTTTGGTAATAAAACTTGGGAAATCATAGTCATCAGCCTTGTGAACTCAGATCATTCGTTGCATATCGTTAAGGGACTATAACAAAAATTAAGTCATATCAGTCATTCTGCCTAGAGCATTTTGGTAAATTTAAATTCATTTTAAAATACCTTGACAGTGCCTTGTAACAGGTAAAGAGATATCTATGAGTTAGGATCAAATAATTATCATCTACCATTAAACTATATCAGTATTTAAAAAAATCTTCCAAATGCGGTTACAGTGATAATACATTATGTCAGTTTTGTGAAAGAGCTAGTGTTGCCCTAGGAATAACAACAAGTATTTGTCTAGAGTAAAAGTGTAAAACCAAAGAAAAACCCATCCATGTTGATTAATGTGTGAACTAATCCCACCTCTTCCCTGTTTTGTCTCACATCAGTTTCTAAAATCCCTGAAAAAAGCCGAGGGATCAAACCCGAGGCCTCTGATTGAGAGGCAAGCGCGCTGCCCTAACACCAACGGGCCGGCTAAACTGTAAACCAATACAGCATAAATTGATCCATTTTCTCTCTTGTGTCTTACTTGCAGCTACTAAGAGTCAATGTGAACAGATTGTATACAAGGGGAAACATATTAAATTACTACAAAGTCATCATCAGTGCATGTGAGCATGATAGAGACAGCAGTTCAGTTGTGAGGGTTCCAGGCTTGTTAACGAAATATTTCTGTCATTTATGTAAGTGCATTCAGGTTAAGGGGCATTTGTGTCATGAGCCCCCACCCCCGTGTGTTGAATACAAACGTTTTTACATCTTCTGCAGTTAGTCACCTACATGTTGTTAAAATTTGACACTCTAGGTGTCGCCTTTCCTAATATTGTTAGTTTTGCTAACAAGCTAATGTTGTTCTTTCCATGGAAAACAACAAAAAATGACAATCTCTGTACAGGTAAGTGATACAAAAATATATGTTGTTTGTTCTTAAATCTTTAGCCTTTAAATGTTTCAATGCAGTTCTCCATACCTCCCTGCCCTGAGCTAATCGTTTCATCTCTACATAGCAACCACACCTTGCATCCAAAACAACCTGATTAAGATATTCTAACTTTGGTCTACCACTACAGTTCTTGTCCTCAACCTTCCTTCCATAACTAACCTTGCTATTCCTGGGTGTGTCAGTATGTGTCCTACCAACCTATCTCTTTTCTTTATTAACAGTCGCTAAAACAACATTTCTCTTTACACTCGTCTTAATTTGTTACCCTATCTACCCATAACAAATAATGTTTGTTTAAGTCTTTAGTCTTGGACTAGATTAATGCAGCCCTCCAAGCCTCCCTGTCCTGAGCTAATCATTTCATCTCCACATAGCAACCACATCATACATCCGAGGCAATCTGTTTAACAAATTCTAACCTTGGTCTACCCTACAGTTTTTGTCCTCGACCCTTTCTTCCATAACTAAGCTTGCTATTCCTGGGGTGTTTTAGTATTTGTCCTACCAACCTATCTCTTTTCTTTATGATCAGTCACCAAAAACATCTCTCCTTTCCCACTCGTCTTTATTTGTTACCCTATCTACCCATCTGATCTTTATCATTCTCATGTAACACCACATTTCAAAACACTTCAATTCTCCAGTTAATGTGATATGAGATTAAAAAAATAAATTTCTGTGTTGTTTTTTTCATTAGTTCTGTATAGCTAAACATAGGGATATATACGTTATCAGCTTTGTGTAGTTGAGTGGGTGGAATTTGTCTAATAACCTGTGTTATTGTAATGGCTGTATTAGTGTGTGTATTTTTAATTGCAGTAGGATTTTGGTAGAAAGCACCTGTGGTCTGACAAAAGGTACCATTCTGAAAGGGGGCGTGGTGGCTCAGCGGTCTAGCTGAATGCCTCTCACCAAGGCGGTCCGGGTTCGATTCCCGGTCAATGCATGTGAGATTTTCTAAGTGAAATGCCATGTCCTGTGGTTCGGATTCCACGTAAAAAGGAGGTCCCGTGGCTCATGATCTCGAGATTAACGGTCACGTTAAACTACAAGCTTCCATAGCTTTTCCATTCTGAAAGTGGTTTTAATTTTGTTGTTTCTTTTTTTAGGGTTTCGTGACATTATTGACAAATAGCCCCCGCGTACTTGGTTGAGTGTGGAATTTGTCTAATAACCTGTATTATTGTTATGGCTAAATTAATGCGTGTATTTGCATTTAAGGATTGTAAAAGAGGCGTCCGTGGCCTTAAAATAAGGTATACCCTTGCATTTACCAAGAGTAAAAGTTGAGGTGTAAATGAAACCCCACATTTTCACACTTTCACCTCATGAGGCTGAGTTTACTCCATTCCAGCTCTCAGCCCAGAATTAAATTTCTTAGTTAATGCGGAATCAAACCCAGACCTCTGGGGAAAGAGCTAAAATGCTAACCACTTCACCACAAAGTGGACAAAGTATGACTGGTCTTGATTGTAAATGATCAATCAATAATTACCTAATTTTAATTAATTTAATTTAATTTAATTTATTTATTAAATACTATTTATGTTACATTATTGTGATATGTCTCACGAATCTGATGACAGTACAGATTATCTGTGAGACATATTAATTATTATTTACAACATATATATAGATTATATTTCAGTACAAGAGTGCATGCATTTTTTTTTGTAATGTTAATGATAAAATATTAATGTAAATAATTAAAGATACAAAAAATTACACTATGGTAGTTATATTAATACATTTATGTTATGAGTTAATGTTTGGTTAAGTAATATTTTTTAATGCGACTTATAGCTAGTTGTTTGCTGTTAATGTTTGTCAGTCCAGGTGGTAGTTCATTAAGTAGTGATGGTATAATATAATTTAGTCTCTTGAAACCATAGCTATTTATACATAAAGGTTTAACATGTTTAGTACTTGTTATGGCTCTTGTTTGTATGTTGTGAGAGACCTTATGCCTGAATCTTGGATCATGGTAGTAGAGATTCAGTACAGTAATTTGAAACAACTCTTTAATATTAAAATAAGGGATATCAGTGAAATATTTAAAGAACCTGTTTTGGCTATCTTGAAGATTATTAATTAAAGTTGTGTTTTGATTTCCCCAAGCTGCTATAGCATATCTTAATTTGCTTTCAATCAGAGCACTGTAAATTGTTTTGTAAGTTTTCCTATCTACATAAAATCGGAGATTGTAGAAGATGTAGAGATTTGCTCTTAGGTTTTTTATTATGTTTACTGTGTGTGTGTTCATTTTAAAGTGTTCATCAAGGGTAATTCCTAGGTATTTTTGTGTCGAAGTACTATTTATGAAGGTGTTACATTTGCAACCTGCCAGGATGTTTTGGTGTATGCATGATAAGCTGTGGTGCGTTAGTTTGTATTTTTCTTGTGTGAAGTGATCAACTCTGATGTGCATTATTTTAGATTTGGTTGTATTTATATACAAATTATTGTCATGACACCATCTTGTGATGTTATTGAAGTCTTCTTGAAGTCTCTCAAAAGCTGTTTTAGAGTCCTTATGTATGGTATATATAGTGGTGTCATCAGCATAAATAAATATTTTACTGTGTTTAATGGCTTCATTCATGTCGTTTACGAACAGGTTATATAGTGTAGGTGAAATAATGCTGCCTTGAGGGATACCTTGTGTTCCTTCTACTGCGTCACTGATAGTGGTATTGACCATAACTGCCGTTTCCCTGTTTTTCAGATAGCTTTCAAATAGTTTGTAAGTCGTGCCTCTTATTCCAATATCGTGTAATTTAGCAAGTAGTTTATTGTGATTTATTGTGTCAAATGCTTTAGAAAAGTCAAGAAAAAGTACCATTATGTGATTGTTCTTATTTAAGGCATTATTTATTACATTGGCAAATTCAGCCAGGAGTAGTTCAGTACTTTTACCCTTCCTAAAACCGTATAGGTGTCCCTTTAAAATATCATATTTATTTAGGAAATTCTTCAATCTCTTATCCAAGCATTTTTCCATTATTTTGTGGAGGATTGATAAAATGCATATTGGTCTGTAGTTGCCAAAGTCTAAGTGATCGCCATTCTTATATATTGGTTTAATAATTGTGTATTTCAAATTTTTTGGTATTATGCCTGATTCGAATATCTTGTTTATGAGATGTGTTATGAGTGGTATAGTTTTTTTGGATGTTGCCTTTATGTCTTTCAAGCGTATATTGTCTACCCCAGGCGATTTGTCTGTTTTTAATTCCTTAATTATGTTTTCTATTTCATATTCATCAGTTTCAAGTAATGAAAAGGAATTCATTAATGTGTTTCTATTTGATTGCCATATGTTGATACTACAGTTATGAGCTAGGCTGTTTATTTTTTCACTAAAGGTATTGATGAATTTATTGACTATCACTTCGTTAGTATAATGTAATATTAAATGTTTGTTTATGACTTCATTGACAGTTTGTGTTTTCCGACCTGTTATATCATTAATGACTTTCCACATTCCTTTATTATCGTTTTTGAAACTATTTATCTTATTTTTAAAATATTGATGTTTTGTTTTGTTTATTAGCTTATTTAATTTGTTTCTGAAAGCTTTGTATTCATTTTTTATTGTAATATTATCCTTGTTTCTGAGCATTGTTTTGTAAAGTCTGTCTCTTTCCTTACATTGTATTTTTAGGTCATAAGTGAACCATTGTTTGCTTTTCCTGTGTTTACGAGTTGTTATGTAAGATGCTTTTTGGTAGATTTCCTTAAATTTGGTTGTTATATTGTTATATATATCATTAGGATTTTTTAATTCAAGGCAATCTGTCCAGTCTGTGTTGTTAAGGCTTGTGTGTATTATAGTATCGTTCATTAGCGTAATGTACGATTCATTATCTTGTAATTGTGTCTTATCATTTTTTGGCCAAATACCTGCATATGTTATGTAGTGGTCAGAGATATCTGATTGTATGACTGCAGAAGTATATTGATCTAGTCTGCTACGATAGTTTATGTGATCAATACATGTTCTCGAGTCTAAATTTGGATCATAACGAGTACATTGAGTGATAAGTGGTAGGAAACCATGAGTTGCCATAATATTTGTATATTTGATAGCTGATAGACTGCTGTCATTAGATAAAGTATCAATGTTGATATCTCCTAAAATGGCGTATTCGCTGTACTTACTAGTGTGTTGTGTTATATGTGTCTCCAGTTCATCAAGAAAGTCATTTATGTTAGTGCTAGGTGGTCTGTAAATGCATGTTAATCCAATCTTTTTGTTCATGTGAAGTATTTCTATTACCATTGATTCATGAGTATTGGAAATGTATGAATTGTGTGTTCTAATAGCCATGTTGTTCTTTACATGTATGGCTATGCCTCCTCCTTTACGATTTGTTCTATTACAAAATACAACATTAAAATGATCCAAAGTAAATAGGTAATTATTAGATTCAAGTATGTTAATTTCTGTTAAGCAAATAATATCCAGATCATTAATTTTCTTGCCTAAGGTTATGGTTAAATAATCCCAGTTTTTTGATATAGATTGAATATTTAGAGAGAGGATATTGATTTCAGCATTATTTCTAGTCTTATTACCATTTTCGACGAAATCGGGTATATTGAGAAATGTGAGTTCATTTTGTATTCCAGAAACATTTATATTGCTATCCCAACTGTTCATAATATCAATTAATATAATAATTCAATAATAATTCTTTCTTTTTGGCGGGGGGGTTACCTAATTTTGTTAATGTCTTCCTCACGGGAGATTCTCAATATACCAGATTCGTCGTTTTTTCGCGCAAGTATTTTGCCGTTTTTAACCCAAATGAATTTCCAGTTATTTTCTCTGGCCTGATTTTTAGTTTTCCATAGTAGCTCCCTGTAAAATGACGTTAGACTTTCGTTAATGAAAAACCTAGATTTAGTGTTCCCATGAGTGAGGAAATTTTGTCGTTTTCTTTTCTGTAAAAATTCATTCTTTTTGGATATGGAGTTAAATTTCACCACTATTGGGGGGATTTTGTTCTTTCTTTGCAGTGGGGGCCTGTAAACTTCCTCTACATCAAACATGTTTAGATCTACTTCTAGAGTCTCAGCAATCTTGTGGACGATTTCATCCAGGCATTCGTCTTTCGCGCGTGGCACTTCACATATTTCAATGTATTGTTGCCTACCGTTCTGTTCCATTGTGTGCACTTTCTCGTTTAGATCTGATATTATTTTGTCTTGTAGATTCTTTTCGTCTTTTAGGGTTTTTATTTCTGCTGTAAGTGATTTCAGAAGAGTTGCATTTGACTTAGTTTCCTTAATCAACTCATCATATTTCTGCGCAATAAAGTCGGCACTTTTAACACTTTCACTCACTTGGTTTTTCAGTTCACTAATCTGCTTCTTTAATTCTAAAAACATACCTTTGATATCCGAAGCGTGTATTATCTCCGTGTCCGGTGTTGAAGGTGGAGTCGCTGTGTAATCAGTGTTGGCAGCAGCTGGTAGGGTCATCGTTCCACCGCTTGCGACAACAGATGCTGACGTTGTCTTTTTGAAGCTACGGCACTGTGGACACCGCCATGACTCCTTAGCTTGTTTTGCCATACCTTTCCACGTACGTATTGTGACTGATGTACATTCATAATGATATTTCCCTTTGCATCCTGTGCAGTATACATAGTCACCATCACTTGGGAGTCCTTCTTGACAGCGGTCGCAAACCATTTCCTTGCTATACTTAAACTTTTTGCGGAGCACTCAGGCACACGTCTACTTCCTCCGGTGTCTCACTTAATAATAATATTAATAATAATAATAATAATAACAATAATAATACATATTCCATTTAGCAACTACACGGCCGAACTCTCTCTGTGACGTCATCCACGGTCTCAGGGCGTGGCCGCCATCTTGCGCATTAGCCCCTGTCCCAGCTCCGTCTTATATTACCTACTCGCATCAAAATCCATCCAGAGGTGCTCGAGATTACCCGTGACATCCAAGAATCGGGGACTTGGTTTTATACTAAGTAGAGATGTAGTGACGGAATTTGGATGAAATCCCAGGCAAAAATATCGGAAACATTCTGGAAAAGACGTTTAGAATTTTCGGGACATAAACGCAGAATGAGTGGTCACAGGCTGACTAAACGAATTCTAAATCTTACACTTCCAATGTAAGCTATGAAGAACTGGCTGCTTGCAGTAGAAAAATACCTTCAGGAATTAGACATCTCAAGTGATACCGTAGTCGACAGGACTAAATTCAGGGAACTGGTTAATAATCTTCAATTTTCGACCACTCAAACATTACATCCAACAGAGCCTGGATGGAGGCGGGAAACGATCACCATCGGCATTTTACTGAAAGTTGATGTTCTTCTATTTCATAAATATGGAGGAAAAATTAAAAAACTTTCCAACTGTTGAGCTGTCGACCTTACAGCCTCAAAGCAATGGTATGGATTATTATATTTGGACTTGTACTTGGAAATGCACATTGACATTTCCGATAATTACATAAGGAAATAAATGTGTGATACGTTAAATTAAGTAAAACTCCTGCCTCTATTTGTAATCTTTTGGGACAAGAAACCTCAGGACTCAACCAATTGAAACAAAAATTTAACAGACGATAGCAAGATAAATATTGTTGACTCTTTGGCTGGAACACAACAGGTAAGATTATAAGCCCACATCGCAGCCATTGCATTGCTTAGGCCTACTCGTCTGTGATTTACCTCCGAATTGCTATTTACGAGCTCTTTTTTGTACAGCCTATAATCTCTTTGATTAAGGGCATGATGGACCAGTGGTCAAGCCACTTGTATCTCATCAAGGCAAATTGTGTTCGATTCCCAGTTAATGCATGTGGGATTTCCTGGTAAAATGTCACGTTCAGAGGTTCGGATTCCACGTCGAAAGGAGGTAATGCGGTTTCTATGTCTACATGCTTCTGTTTGTTTGTAACTTATACTCATGTGGTGCATTCACATGCTCTATATTCTTGTCTTTAAACTATTAAAATGCAGCGTAAGTTTGCGGACACCAATTACGTGTTCTTAGCTGATACAATGATATCCAAACTGTTTTATCCTTCATGAATGTTATCAAATGGATTTCAGGTAATTTTGCACTTGCCTTTCCCCTCAGCAATATAAGTTCTTGTAAATTGATTGTCGATTGAACATGGCACTCTCAGACAAATGGATGCATGACTAATAGAGGAACAGAATGAGATTCATGAGCAGTTCTTGTCATTTACTTTCCCAAAATTCAATTATTTAATACATCCTTAGGAAACTATGACTTATTATGCAAAGGATCTCAGAACACTGTCGTAACTGACAGATTACGAATGGTTGAAATCTGGTGTGCAGTAAATTTGTAACCGCTATGCAGTAAATTCATCACATACTTAGGGAGGGAGCTCTGTGGGTCGTATTTTAGCACCCTAAGTCTGTCGTCGGGCGATGTCGATCGATGAACTCTTAACTCGTCCATTAGGCATTTGAATTATAGGTTTCGGCGTTAAAGCAGACAGATTGTTTCTGTTCCTGAGCACTCGTACCAGCTGGTACCAGATAATTTGCGAAGGAGGCAGTTTCTTGCGGATACCTTATTTTTGGTGTTTAGACAATGTCTTTCATACGTGAGTGCACGATCCAATGTAATCCCTAAGTATTTGGGATTCGCACAGTGATCCAACAGCATGCCTTCCCACATTACATGCAGTTTCCTCTTTGCCTGTCTGTTCTTGAGATGGAAAGCGCAGACTTGTGTTTTCAAAGGGTTTGGTTTCAATTGGTTTCCTCTATAGTAATCACTTAGTTCTCCCAGAGCTTCAGATAGACGTCTTTCCACAACTTCAAACTGATCCGCCTGGACGGTAATGGCACGATCATCCGCATAAATAAAGCTTCGAGTATCTACTGGTATTGGCTGGTCATTTGTATATATGTTAAAGAGGATAGGGGCCAGAACACTACCTTGAGGCAGTCCATTTCGTTGATTCCTCCAACGGCTGTACTGCCCTTGAAAGTCTACAAAGAGTCTACGATTTTGAAGAAGACACCTGACTATTTCAGTTAATTTATAGTCCTTTGTCATCAAGTAGAGTTTATTCAGCAGTAAGTGATGATTGACTGTGTCATAAGCAGCTGTTAAGTCAATGAATACTGCCCCTGTGATCTTCCGGTTCTGGAATCCATCTTCAATATGCTGAGTAAGATGTAGGATTTGTGAAGTGCAGCTTTTACCTGTTCTGAAGCCAGCCTGTTCAGGTATTAGGAAAGGTTCAATTACCTTTGTGAGCCTACTTAGAATCATTCGCTCCAGTATCTTGAAAAGGTGGGAGAGCAATGAAATAGGCCTATAATTCTTAGGATCATGTGCATCTTTCCCGGGTTTGAGAATCGCTATTACTCTGCTCTTCCTCCACATTTTGGGTATTTTACAGGTAGTAATGCAGTTATTAAACAATTCTAGCAGCCATTCTTTAGCCCCAGGTCCAAAATGTTTGATTTGATCCACACAAATTCCGTCCAGACCAGCCGCCTTTCCATTCTTACAGTTATTAATAGCTATATTCAGTTCTGAAAGTACAAAGGGTTTAAGGAACATGTTGTCTTCCTGTTCATGTTCCCTTACCAACTTCAATTTAGGTTTATGGATTGTCTTTCCAGAATTACCATTTCGAATAAGTTGATTAACAATTTGGTTGGCAGAGACATTAGAATGTGAAGAAGTTCTATTGTGATCATTGTTAAGGCGTCTAAGAAACCTCCAAGCTTTCTGGCTGCTCCTTCCCATATCCAAATCTTCCATAAGCTTTAACCACTGTTGTCGTTTTGAGTCTGAAATAGAAGAGAGAACACGTTGTCCGCTAGCAATAGTTTCCTCACTGAAAGGATCTTCGTCAAATGATTTGCAGTAATTTGACAAAAGAGTCGTTGTCTGAGGAGTAAGACCTTGTATGTAATTTGTTCTACATCCTCTCGGGATGGATGCATTGGAACATACTTTAATCACATCAATGAATTGCTCATAGGATTCTGGAATGGGACTGACTGAGGTGATCTTCTCATCAAGTAATGAGGTGAACAGTGTCCAGTTAGCCTTCTTGAAGTTGTATCTTCTTCGAAAAGGGACAGTCTGTGGTCTGACAGCTGGAAATAGCTGGCACATTATGGGACGATGTTGAGTATTTGGGATGGGCGGACAAACCGATTTCACACATTGGCTGGTGACACTCTCACTTACAAATATGAGATCTGGGTTGTAGCCACGCTTCCATCTTCCACTGTTAAATGATGAAGGGAGTTTACTGTCATGTATGAGGGACAGCTGAAGTAATTCTGCCCATTTTAAAACTGCTTCCCCATTTTCATCATCGTGGGAATATCCCCACACATTACTATGGCTATTAAAATCACCAATGATAACAGACACTTTTTGCGAACTTAAATTGTCAGGAACTTTGAATGAAAACTGTGACTTAGGTGGTTTGTATATTGAGAAAATGATCAAATTGCTCAGTTCTACGGCAATGATTTCTATATCGTTTTCTTCTGAAATGGATGTCGCCTGGATCATGATGTCTGGTTTCGTGAAGATAGCACTACCATATTGGCCATGAGGACGTTCCACTACCAGCTTCATACCTGGAATTTTAGGTCGGCGTTGGTTAATGTCTCTGTGCGTTTCTTGTATGCACAATACGTCACAATTGTGTTTGTGGCATATGTCATGTAAGAGTTCTTCCTTATTTATAGAAATTCCCTCAATGTTCACAGAAATTATAGTCATTTTTGGCTCTGATAAGAGCCTTTTACATTTATCATAGACCATTCTGGTATGTAAATATACTATGTTCCTGGAATGCTGACGTTCAGTTCAGTACTGGAAATTTGAGTCCAAGTACCTATGCAGGGGCACCACGGGCAGGAATCAGCTTCACCCCCAATCGTTAGGTGTAACTTACTTTCTTGGAGATTCTCCTCCTCTCCAAGTGCTCCTTTAACCAGTTCACACTTTTTAACCTTGAGCTGACTTTGCCATAATACAAAACACAAATATTACAACTGTATTTATTATTCTCATGTACTTTTATCGGCAATCGTGTTGACCGAATGAAAGAAAGAAAATCAACAAACTTCAAAAGAAAATTTTGTTCAAGACTATCCCTAACCAATCTTATAGTACCGGATATCCACGTTGCAGCAAATATGTTCGGCAAGCAGTTACTTAGAATGTTTATGTACGTTATCACCTGTTATGTTGTGTTAAAATATGGTTGGGTGTTCATAAGGACTTTAAATACTTCCTGGGATAGTTCCGTTCCTCTGAAATTTCCAAGTTCCACGATTCGCAAATCAGTACAGAAAAACTCTGAAATGTTCTTTATACTCAGATCACCTTCAGTTTGAGTTGAGACGATTCTCAACATCTATGAATCATTTACAGAAATCAAACTGAATTTTTGCATGTTGATAGAGACTATTAATATAAGTTCACCTATGGTACTTTCAATATTCTGATGAGCACAAAACTAACATGGTGGCGACGTGAAATTTAAATACTTAATGGATTTTTCTCGCGACTTTCTCATCGGAGTGCTGTAAAACTTGGCATGGTATATTTCATACAAACCTTTGTAGCCTATATTGATGACTAAATTAAACGAATTTGATGAGAAGTTAAAAGTTGCGTTTCTGTATTTTTTAAAATCTCGTTTTCATTTTACGTGTCCTAATGAAGTAATACAGGGCGCCAGGGAATGTTCCCCGCAGCGACTACGTGCTGCTGCCAGGGGTAGCATCAACTGTTAAGTTTTCAGCACGGTGTCCTTGGCAGGACAGCGGTACAGTGAAGGCCACACGCGTGGGTTGTAGCGTGTCAAAATCGTCAGTGTGTATTGCAGTATGCCTAAGCGACAGTTCTGATAGATTATTGGAAGAGTGCATCAGTATACAGGCGGTAATGTTTACTACTGAAGAGAGAGCACTTTTGGTGGAATACGTTTTTCGTGAAGGCGATCGGTTTATAGAAAATGTAAAACTAAAATTTCAGGTGCGGTTTCCAAATTCAAAGTGTCCAAACCGAGATAGCGTTCAGGATTTGATAAGTAAATTTCGTGTGACCGGCTCAGTTCACGATGTACCGGGAACAGGCCGGCCTGTGCTTTTAATAGACGAAAAACTTGATGAAATCTCCGATATAATGCTGCGTAGTGGTGTACGTTATCTGGTTTAGTAATTCTCACCCGCTTTGGGATCTCTTTGTTTTTCTTCCTCCCCTGAAAACCACTAACACACTTGTTTATGTTTTTCTTTGTGCAATCTGGGGGCATGGTGGCGCAGCCGTGAAGCTGTTGGCCTCTCACCAAGGTGGACCGGGTTCAAATTCACGGTCAATACATGTGAGATTTCCAAAGTGAAATGCCATGTCCTGTGGTTCGGATTCCACGTAAAAAGGTGGTCCCGTGGCTCATGATGACATGATTAACTGTCACGTAAAACTACAAGATTACTTCCTTCCTTTTCTTTGTGCATTCTCTTATATTTTCTGAAAGTTTGTTCCATATTTGCAATGCTTTCTCTTTGTATAACATCTCTCAGCAGCGATCCTCGCGGCAGGTCGCTGAAGTTTTGGATTCCAGTCACCTTAAGAGTTTGTTCAACACATCTCAAGCAGAGGGGATCAGTGTCGCATTTTACATCTTCCATGAAGACTTGACTTATTTTTGGACTCTTCCTAAGAATCTATTTATGTACACAATTTATTTTTGTTATTTTTCCTCTATGTTTTGCCCTCTCTCTCTACCGCTCCTCTCCCCTCTCTGCCGTTGCTCGACTACGCATTTGAATACTCTATTCTCTACTAGTTCGCTGAACACGACTGAAGGCTCTCCTGCCCGGACAAGTCCATATAAGTTAACGATGTGTTAATTTTCAAATAGACGCCATGTCTTGAAACTGTTTCAACGACTGGCCATGAAACCTTACATCACTACGATGCCAAGATAAGTACCTAACGTAGTGTTTTTATACAACAAATTTTATGGAGCCTATGTGAACCTTAGTTTGAACACTTTAAACAAACATTTTCGGCAAATTCTGAATTTTACATATTGGTACAATTCGCTAACGGCCTCCCACGAGGGATATTACATTGCTTTATCAAGGCTTAATTAAGGTTGCCATTGAATTGTCATGAAACGTTTCTAGTACTATCTGTGTCAAAGAGAGGATACTTTTCCTCCCAACGTGGGAATTATGCTAAACTTGTAGCAATTTGAAAATCAAGCTATTCTCCATTTTCTTCCAGGGATTTTCTACTGGGTCTTGAAACTGTACCAAGCTATTCTCAAATTTCAACGAGGGTTTTTTCTCCATGCCCCATTTTATGCTACTTGCAACTCGTGACATTTCTAATCCTGCAGCAGACTCTGTATTGTGCAAGGTCAAATTAGCAAACACATGAAAACCTCAATAACATTAAAATCCAGTTAATTACCGAATCAGAACCATCTAAAACGCCATAGTGAATTTTTCGTGTGTTTCGATATATTGATTTCCAGAGCAAACCATATGTTTTGGGTACCCAAAAAAAACTCATAAACATGCTCACAATATACTGAGCCCGAATTCACTCATGCTGGTGATATTGTTTATGCTAATATTGGAAATCCTATGTGGAAAAATTTTTGAACGCATCTAGGAAGATGCAGACGCACTTTTGACTTTGTCAAGAAGCTGCACATATTTATTTATAAAAATTAAGGAACTTGTTCTTTAATGTGCATCTTTGGATTTATCATTTACAGTATTTTTGCTTAATTTTCCAGTTGAAAATGGCCTAATAATATTATATTTCATGCTTGAGACGATGATATGACAATGTGGATATGCAGAGAGGATATCAAGAGTTGCTCAACGACTTCATTTGTCACGAAGTCGGTACACCCGCTTCCGTGAAGAACTCAGAGTTGTCGTTGCTAGCATATTGCGTGCGAGTGTAGCGCACAGACGCTAATAACAGTCCGGTCTAGTCGACCGATTATATAAATCAGTTATGGGATAAAATCCTAGTGAAAATTTTACAACATCCAGTTTATCTTTAGCACAAAGTGTGCCGGTGATTACCGTGTGGTATTTTATAAAGTTAGTGAATTATTTCCCGACGGAAATATCAGAAAGATCAACGATGATCGACCTTGCGCAGGGTCACATTTTTCAAGACCGCATGGCCGACTAGTGTGCCATTTGCAACTTATAAATACAGTGAATCGTCAATGTTACACAGTGCTTCATCTAACAACTGTGTTAATAATATGATACATATCCGTGCTGTGTAAAGCCGTAATTTATGAGCACAAGATGTCGCAGATTACATGTGATTGCTATTTTCACTAACAGTAACTATCTAAGTGAGCAGACACGTGCTGTGTCTATTAAATTCAGTGCCACAGACAAGACCATTACTGAAAAGAGTCTGCTAATAATAAGTGTAGCTGCAGTGTTGCTAGTGAACACCACAACAGAACCACAGTCGGAACTTCATAGCCCACACAATGTCAGAGCATCGCCACGTGCTGAGAACTTCATGACCGATCATCATGCAGTCGATGATGGCGTAGGTCATTTAATGGGATAGATGCCAAACATCGAAGCTGCACGTTAAAATGGAAGCCGTAGAATGGATAAAGATGTCTGAGGACGAGCGTTGGACGTTTTCGCACAAACACTTATGGAAGGAAATTACCCCTCAAATTTATTCCTTTGTGAATGAGGTGATCAACATACGCCGTGAGTCATGATCTAATGTCCATTTGTAAGGTGATGGTTCTTGGTGGATTAGCTTAGCGACCGTAACTCTGATTTTCAGTCATCTAGGTAGGGTATATTTGTATCTTCTTCTTTAGACACCGTCTGTGGCGATTTCACTTTTCACGAACATCGACATGTTTTGTTTCCAAAGTTTAGAGTTAGTTGCCAGAACAATATGTTCGCAAACGGTGCACCATTGTAATTATGATATCCACATCATGGAAAACTGATTATGACATTTTTTGAAAGGAGCAGTAATATTATTTGAATCAGCTATCGCTGATAATTTCACTTTTTGAGGCTCCCAATTTTTGTACTTAGTTAGAACGCCACTGTCGGGCGTATCATTTGATGGGAGAGCTTACCCATTCACCTTAATCATTATTGTAAATACATATTTGTAGTGGTAAGGAGACCACTTGTTTTGAGCTGAATCTGATATCAGTGTGAAGGAGTGGAATATCTTTGAAATACTACTCATAACCCCGATTCACACTAACTTTGTATCATTTCAAGTTAACACCATAGTTTTAGATGGTGAGATTATTTAATGAATTATTTAACGTGCTTTGAGTGCATGAATTTATAATTTTTGTAACCCGCAGTGAATGACATATCTTTCCAAGATATTAGTAGGGGAGGAATATCTCTCGGGTTGCTTTCTTTGCTTTGCTAAAGCAAGCCCATCAGTGTCAATATCTTCTTATATTCTATTACAACGCTACACTCATTATTAAGTGATTATTATGAACTGTGAATGAAGGGTCACTTATTGGACAGCTTTTTGTGAACCCAAATAAGTTGAGAAACAAACATTTTAGGCTTTGCTGGTTAGCAATTAAACTCATTCAGTGAGGCCAGTGTGTGACTGGCATGACACTAACGGGACAGGTTTACCCAAGGTCACGCTATGGTTACATAACATGCCAAACCAGTACCTCAGATGAGACCTTGACACTTAACAAATTCATTGCTACAAATGTTTTATGAAGGTTTTTTCTAAACGAGCCAGCTTTATAAGCTTGCATTGTAATTAGGTCAGAGTAACAGCAATTCATTGGAATGTTATGATACAGTGTGACAGCCATGTCACAAGTTATTTAGATTATACTTGCATATGTTGTAAGCGAAGGATATTATTATCATGATGTTTTGTTTAAACAATCTGAGTTGTCATTAGACGCCATTGACAGTTTATGTAGGCTATATTTTTCTCACATTATGGGAATGATTTTGTTGCTGTGTTTTGAGACACAATGTTAGGGGAGGTACCCATGTTTAGTGAAGGCCGGTTGACCTCTGTCATGTTACAAGTCTAGCCGAGGATTTTCTTGCGAGAGACTTGTGCCAAGATGATTACTTATGTATGGTAAACAGAGCATTTGATAGCTCGGAGTAGTGAAGTTCCAGTGTACTTTGTTGTGTGTACCAGTGCTTAGTCCACTTATTTAGCAAGCCTTTCAATATGGTCAATCGTCTTAATTAATGCACTCTTAAACCAACGATGATAACTAATAATCACAAATTAAATCATGATATCTCAATTATTTAAAACGACTGTTTAAATACTCGTTAATCGTTAATCGACAGTTAAACTTTGATCTACGATTGCAATCTTGCTGAACATTGCACTGTGATTGAGAGGTATATTCCTTGGAGGAATATTTTAGCAGCTGACATTATCAATCGACGGAGATCATTGGTTACCAAGATTTTTCAACTCGTGGGCCGTGAGTCCTAATGAGTTCAACTGTTATCGAACAGTTCTTTCTCTTTCTACGTACACATTCAGATGACCAATGGAAACAAAGAGTAACCATTGTGTTGTAGGCAGGAATAATAACAATACTATTGTGTGTAATATTATTTATTGTGATAGGTTAACCCAATTGTTACCCAACTTTCTTCTACCTTGTAGATCTTGTTCTACTATTGCTGTAAATATTTGTGTTGTAACTGATGACTGATGACTGTAAATCACTATTAGACCTTTGTTCAATTTTTTGTTTACCACGGACGCTTCTCGCCGTAGGTCAGTTAAAATCAGGATTAGCTTTTATTATGCAAATTTAAATGTAAATATGGGGTGGTCCCAGCTTGATTTAGATTTTTCTGTCTCGAATTGACTGTTTGTTTACCTGATGTTTCACTTGGAAACATCATGCTTTTTCGATTGTACTTTAAATTAGGGTTATTTTGTACCACTTCCCAAGCCTTGCTTTTGTTTTATTCATGTATTTAGTACCAGTCGAGATGGTTAATTTATTAGAGTTGTTTTCAAAAATTCAAGATGGCATCAGTTCATTTTATTTTATTATTTTTTAATTTCCGTACCGAACTCAAGCCATTGAAGAGAGGATTCGTATGTTGGGTATTGTAATAATCAAAATCTAATGGCACTTAATTCTATAGCTTACTTTCCGTAAATCATAGAAGTCGTGCATTATCGTCTGACTCGTTGCAGAAATATACCATCCTGCGCCAGGAGCTTTAATTAGCGATACTGCAAGTTATATATTCAACAAAAAAGTTCTCAATGTAATGGCATTGGTGGAGACATACAGTACGTAGAGTACTAAAAGATATTTAGTACCTAATTGTGCCCAAATACTAGTGCACGGTACCTGTCATTATCCGCAGATGGTAAGGATTGCAGAAGTCAATGGTCCCCAGCTAAAAGGACTGGTTCACCTCGCTGACAAGTTGTGCATAACACTACCTAAAATAAGAATAACTGCTGTACTATGGATTAGCTACTTGGATATCACGGTGGAGAGTGAGATTCCTGGAATCTCGACGAGTGACGGGTGTAGGTTAATGGACATAGCACATCTACTACTAGCTATTGAAAAAGTAAGTCAGAAGGTTTGTATCAAAAGTGACAAGCAATCTAAACAGTGCCTGCAAATTTATTACTCTGAACATATTTACAGTTTAAATATAAATTCCTCCTAGTCTAATTTCAATAATTTAAATAATTCATAAAATACCGGTAATAATAAATTAAACATCCCAAAAATAAAATAAAATAACTGACATTCTGTCTGTGACCTTGCGTGTTGATTTAACTAACTTCTCTTACTTCTTCACGAGTTTCAAAAATAAAATGTTCCTTCTTCTCGATTATCTTGTCTTCATTCAAATCATAATACTAATGATGATGAACTTCCAAACTTCTAGTTCATATATTTCCTATACCTTTCTTACAATGAAATATGTTAATCTATACAGATTACTCCTTCTTTATCCTCAACTACTTCTATATTTTCTATTACAACTTCTATGTTCAACCTTTCTATCATAAATTATTTATTCTATCTTTCTATCTTACTGTTCGATAATATATAATATTTCCTCTATTATTTCACTTCTGAACTATGTTCCTTTCATTAAACATTTTTTTATCCTTTATTGTTGTCCTAGACTTTCCTATCGATACTATCATATCGTCTTAATCGTTTATATTCATCACACCAACTTAACATTCAACCAAGTGATTAATCTAAGTGATGTTTATAGTCAAATCCTTGCTAATAATTTAATAATAATGATAATAATAATAATAATAATAATAATAATAATAAATAATAGAAATTCAATCCTTCTCCAATTTCAATAAATTAATTGGAGTTGGTAATGTCAATTATAGATCTTCGTCTAACACAGCCGTTTCATATATCCAATGATATAGTTTTACTACAGTACATTAGCATTTTCTATAGATTTTCCATTAATATGCCTTAGCATTCATTACTTCACAAAATAAATAACTTACCAAAATGTTAATAAGCTTTGCTTATTCCCATAGCCTATTGCACGAATATTACCCTCACATATCTCACTACTACCGGGTGAGTTAGCCGTTGTCGTTATGGCGTGGCTGCAGGCAGCCGCTAACACCCAGGAGGCGAGGAGGTTCGAATCCCCCCCACCGATCACCTTGAAGATGGTCCTCAGTGGTTGCCGATCTTCCTTCCAGGCAAATGCCGGCGATGGTCATTAACTGTAGGCCACAGCCGCTACCCTCCAATCCTCGTCCTTAAATTCACACTTTCCTCCACAGGCAACACTCCACACGTGACGGAACTTGTAGCTCACCCCATCGGTGTCCGCATAGAAGCAACTACAAACTCTGGCGAGCCGAACATGTCCTTGGACACTTCCAGCACTAAAAGCCATACGCTGACAAAATAACAAATCTCACTACTTTTATACATTTCTCCGATTACTTCAAAATTCTATAGCAGTTCATATATTCCTGTAACTTACAGTATTTAATTATCGTCAATGTCTCCCTGGATCGATGAAGATATACCTTCATTCGTTTCACATAGCAGATCCTCGCTTCAATTACCATAAAACACAACTATTTGTCTGCTCCACTATACCTGTCGTGTTTATCTTTCGTGATACTCCTATATTTTATTTATGTTTCCTTCACTTCGTAAAATGCTATTTCAATTCACATTATCATTTATTACCACAATCTATAATCCTAGTAATATTCATCTTTGAATTCTGAATTCAATTTTCTTTCAGATTAGACTTAATAATAATAGATATATCGTTTCTCTTATCTATCCATACAATTGCACATTAAACAATTACTTTCAGTGTCACACAAATGACTTTTAATACCATAGTTAGGTATAATAAACATTCCTAGTGTTGTCAAGTTTACTGACCTTATTGAGTGTTTCAATATGCAGTACTTGGTTTTTATAACTCTTATAATCTAATAACCATTATCAGACAGATTCTACACACACCCAAAGTACACGGGGCTACATGACCACGTTGTCGCAGCCCCTAAACTGAGGAACCAAACGACCAATCATATAACCATTCACAATAAATTATAATAGTGTTCGAAATGACACTCTCTCCTAATCACCTTTCCTGTCTGAAATATGACTAAATATAGTCGAATATTGCTTCCAAATATCTTCTCAAGTTATCCATCACATTCCGTAATATTATTCGTAAACCTTATTTATGTTATTCGTCAACCTTAATAAAACTTATGTTCACAAATTCCTATCATTCATAAATATTTCCTAAATTTCCTAATTTGTCATTATCATTTTCCTGTTATTTGTAAGATTTTTCACTCGGTTAATTAATATAACTTACCCTATTAATATTACTTTCGCTGAATGTACGTTCAATATAAAACGTCGCTGAACAATATATAAAATTCCAAAATACGTAGCCTATATAAAATTGTCGGGTATCTTATAAATGATATATACCCTAAAAATGTATTCTCACAGCTTCTAATATCTACAATGTTAGGATAAGACATCTCATTACATGTTGTTGCGTATAGTTGAACAGCTGATTATAGCCGATTAGTTAAAATCTCCCTTGACTGGTCTACCTGCATTGATATCTCCATCTTCGCCTTCTCCTGGATGTTGTTGAGATGTGCGTCGGTTGATGGGACGTCCAGTTTTCCTTCTTCTTCTTCTTCTTCTCAGGGTGGAATTCCAATCTTGTATTCTTTTCTTGGCCACTTTCTTGTAGAAACTCCCCTTCTGCCCCTGTAGTCGACATCTCTCCTCTTCATTATGGACCTTCTTGAAAATCCCTGGTTCCATTACAATTTTTGATGATGTTTCAATTTTCTAATGATGTATCAAAGTTAACCCCAGATATGCACATCTTATCCTTCACGTAGTTTCCCTTCAATATACATTTAGAAATCCATCTCCATTTCGGCTGTTATGTACATAGACATTCCTGCTAACTTAGATATGTTGTACATCTTGTTGAAGTTCAATATATTTATAGTTTTAAAGAAGAAGAATATTCGTTGAATTTTGAAAGATTTTTATGAATCTCCCACGTTGAATAATTTGTATGAATGTCTGTAGGATATCGTGACTTCACTTTCGTAGATTTACTTTCATATACTGGTGCTGCTGCTTTGTATGATAATTCACTGTTCTCAATATTCATAAATATTTCGAACGCCTTACTGTATGTAGATACACTTCGTACAATAATAGCACTCGATTCTCGTAATGTTTACTTTTATAACTTAACTGTCTTTCAAGTGATGCTTGACCATCGATACCCGCTTCGTTTGTGGTCAAAGATACGCGGCACTCCCGCACTAACTCGAGCCCGGGAAACACAACTGTGCCCTTTCAAAACTTTCGTTAATCAGCCAAGAGCTAGAATTGCTCTCCTCCCACTCTTCTTTCTTTCGTAAGCGTCCTTTTCAAATTTGGTAGCTTATCCCTCGAATTGTATTATGAAAATAAAATTGCAAAGCAAATTTCTTTTTCTTGCCATGAACTTGAAACATGAGAATTTTTCTTGAATTTTTCTCTTTGTTCTGGGGATTTAAAATTTCTTCTCTAATTATTGTGTTTAATTATATCTTGTCAATTCATTAATTATGTATTCCATTTTTTTTGTTGGTGGCCTAGATCATGTGACATATACCCCTTCTCTTCTTGCTGCAAGTGCGTTAGAAACAAGCTCTGCCACTAGCTCGACACGTTCCCCTTTCCAACGTCGACTTCTCTTTCATATCATTGTCACGACTAGTGAACGAGTTCTGTTTTATTTTATTCTCTTCTTCCTGCTCGTCGCTGCAGAGATCGGCTACCCATTACCTCCCCTTTAAAGTAAATACTTTGAGGTGTCAATACCGACCCTGGCCACGTTTCTTCCTCGCTCTCTTACGTGTAGCACTAAAATCCTGCTCCTGCATGTAGCACAAATTGCTTATCTCACCAGTACAATTCCTTCTTCAATCCCCGGCGTCTGGCTTCACAGCTAGTTTGAAAATCCACAGCCTGCTTCCAGTCGACCGACCGGGTCAGGGAATGGAATGAATGAAGCCTCCACTTAGCGGCGAGGATATGAACTGTGCCGACTGCCGAAGGCTGTCGCACTCCCCTGAGGCAGTGATTAAATTAATGTCAGATGAAATGAAATGATAGTGGAGAGTGTTGCTGGAATGAAATTGTGACAGGGAAAACCGAAGTACCCGGAGGAAAACCTGTCTGCCTCCGCTTTGTCCAACACAAATGTCACATGGAATGACCGGGATATGAGCCACGGACCCAGAGGTGAGAGGCCGGCGTGCTGCCGCCTAAGCCACAGAGGCTCATTCACAGCTAGTTTCTTTTCAAATAAATGCATTTTCTTTCGTTTAAACATAGTGGCCTAAATTGATCTGGGCTGAAGCAAAATGTATTCAGTATACATCACATGGAAAATCCCTTTAATAGCCGAGAGAGATTTTAATGGAATAGACCAGTAGGATATATGAAAGTAGGCTGTTTAATTCTTCACGGAACTACTTGTTTTTGATATGGCAGGTTATTGCAACAGTAGGCAGGTGACCAGGTTGCGTATACTGGCCTTGGCCTCTAGCAGGTGACGAGATTGTGATTGCATGTCGTTCTTTTATTATTTTCCACGAGGAACCGAAAAAAAAACATTATTTACTTGTTTATATATCTCCGTAATTTAGGTTTCAATTATGGTTGTATTTAGTCACGTCGATAAGGACTATGAAGTTAATTCGTCCCTTAAACTCCGGTAATGTTTCATGGAGTGTGCATGGCCGGGCAATATGTGAATCATTTGTACGCGCGTTTGCACTGCACAAAGTGTGCAAGTGGTAATTTGCAATCAAATTTTGCTTGTGCAATGCAATATTTTGACTTTCATTGCTATCATATTACATTCACATGTTGATCACATCCATCAGGCTTGTATTGGTAATTCAATTTGAGAAATCTAGATCAATTGTCTAATTTTCAGTATCCTCTCCAGTAGTTGTATGGACAATCACTTCCAAATTAATCCAACATTTGTAGGAGGCGAGAGTTTATTCACTGCAGATTACCTTCTGACCGCTAGTTGAATGAGACAGTGGTATGTCTGTGTGTGTGATATTAACAAGCGGAGTAGCGTGGCAATACACACGCAATCAAACCCATACCTCGTGTTATTGTTACAGTCGTGTAGCCAACTGGGAGATTCAAACCCAAGCCCTTTGACGCACTCCCTGTGCACTGTAATCACCGATCATATGTCAGCCCTCACTTCCAGGTGACTAGCCACGTGTGCTCCACATACCATACACCGAGCTTTGTGCTAACATGCCAACCACCTCGCTTCAATCACATATGTGATTTCCACAATGAAAGTAGGTGAAGCACAGTCGACTGAATCGTAAGTATAAACGGATTCTTCCTTTCCGGTACTAGATACCCTATAAAATAATTTGCAGCCAATGAGTTGTGCTAAACATTATTTGATAAGAATTTGATGACGACTATTTGAACAATTTGTGTATAAAAGAAACCAACGCCATTTAATAACGCTTGAGAAAAAATTCAGTTCAAAGTTACCTTTATATAAAAGTCAGAATACTTATTGGAAAATAAATATAATGACATTAGTTTCACATTGAGTTGTTTTAATATTTTATATTTCATGGATTATTACTCTCTCCTCTAGCCTCTTTACCGAAAGAGGACGTTGGTTCTGTTTGAATAAATTCAAATGGAATTTTGTAAAAATTACTCTTCAGTCGGTCAACACATTAATGTGCACAGTTAACTTGGGCGGAGAATAAGGTACTCACACTTGCTAATCTGGGGAAAATTGCATGGATTAATTATTCATAAGCACGATTCTTACAACTACAGTATTTTCTTCGTACTTAAAGGGAAATACGGGAACATAATAATAAGACTTGTCCGTCTATGCATTCGCTGATGAAGAGATTGATAACAGCTGTTCACGGCCGTACAATGGTTGCTTTCTCTAGTAATCATTTTAATGTTTTAATCCCAGTTTCCAGTATGTTCTGGGTGTTTCCGCGTGACTTTTCCATGAAAGTTCTTGAATTGAATATCGGTACTCTATTATGACCAAAACACCTTCCAATTCCTGGCCCATGTTCATTATAAAGCCACACGTCAATACCCATTCCAAAATGACAGAATGTTGAAATACTCAGAGAAAGTGAAATGGTTTGATGAATAACACCCCTTTGCCTTAAATTAAACAAATGTAGGCCTATTCCAGGTTATCGGCTTACGATCCTTGTTATTGCAGTTATTGCAGGGTTTAAATGGTTGTAATCCTAGCTTAGGGCCTTCTACTTGATCAATGTGGAGAATTGGATTCCTTTACGTTTCTCTAAATATTTATTTACTAATTGAACTATTTATTTATATATCAAAATTTCATGCTTCCCAGTTAGTTAACACGGTTGCACTCATTTGTATTGGGTGTTGCCCTGAACTTCAAAAATATTTACATGGCATTAATTAATTAATTAATGTATGTATAGCCTATATTTATTTTATTATTTATTTTATTATTTATTTTATATAAGTTATTGGGTATTGACATTCTTTCATACGTTCATACTGGAAGTTATTGTTTCATTTAAGACATTTGGAAACCATGGACATCATCCCTTTGTACATAAGTGTGTGTTGAATGTTTCTTATAAATTGTGCTATTGTGATGCCTGCGACAGTGTGTAACTGTAATAATCAGGATAAAGTTGGCTCTAGTTTCCACATTTTCCTGGAGTGTGGTGCGTCTGGAAGGATCAGAGAAGAACACCGCCCAAGATGCCGGTATTCGAACGATGTATCGCTAAATGCCAGTGA
The DNA here is from genome assembly GCA_946902985.2 of Meconema thalassinum. NCBI lineage: Eukaryota > Metazoa > Arthropoda > Insecta > Orthoptera > Tettigoniidae > Meconema > Meconema thalassinum. The sequence goes on from OX336389.2 coordinate 1,456,042,712, forward strand.
CCCCATTCTAATTTTGGAGTGAACCTTAGACCACTCAACTACGCTATGTATGTGAGTATTTATTTACTTTGAACGCAATTTCGTATCTAAATGCAATAGAATGGCATATTTAATTACTTCTAAGTGAATCATGGTTATGCAAACGAACATCTTGGAGAGATGAATGCAAATAATTGTCGCCAGTAGACGAGGTAGTATGTCGACGGTAAACACGGGTTTTCGTTTGATTCACAGTACTGCTTGCTAAACGTACATTTCAACTGACTCTAAAATCCTTACAGTATACTGTGTATTTGCTTTGAGTTACAGAGCATGATAAAATTTACAGTTTACTCATTTTCCATTTTGCGAAGTATAAGTGTACACTCATCTCAGTTACGCACTAGCTCATGGGTAGGAGCAGTGCTATAGGTCTACATCTCCAGAATCTTTGCGCAATCAGACCTTGTTTTCTTTATGCACTCTTATCAAATTTACTCGAAGCCTCCGTGGCTTAGGCGACAGCACGCCGGCCTCTCACCGCTGCTTCCGTGGTTCAAATCCCGGTCACTCCATGTGAGATCTGTGCTGGACAAAACGGAGGCAGACAGGTTTTTCTCCGGGTACTCCGGTTTTCCCTGTCAAAATGTCATTCCAGCAACACTCTCCACTATCATTTAATTTCATCTGTCATTCATTTAATCATTGCCCCAGAGGAGTGCGTCAGGCCTCGGCAGCCGGCACAGTTCATATCCTCGCCGCTAGATGGGGGCTTCATTCATTCAATTCCCTGACCCGGTCGGACGACTGGAAACAGGCTGTGGATTTTTCACCAATTTTTTTCAGCATTGCAACTAAACCCTGTGCGACTAACATGGGAAGCAGTAACTTTAATATCCGAGGTTTATCACGGACATGAATGTGATAGTCATGAGTATGGGTTTACATCAGGGTTTTCTAAACGTACTCAATGAAAAATCCAGGATGGTCCTCTACTTTAATAAAATGCGTATATGTTTACCATGTTGGTTTGGTAAAGGTTGGTCCGTATTGAGCATTGGTAAATATTTGTGTTATGCAATCCGCCATGCCAATAGTAAAATATGTAGTCTATTGTTATTATTATTATTATTATTATTATTATTATTATTATTATTTGCGTACATTCCCGGTGGTGGCTCTCTTCCTGTTTTTATCTTCCCAAAAACTTTCCATCCGTTCCCTGTGTGCCTTCTTCTCTTCATCTGTCCATCTACGCTTATTTCATTTGGGTCGTGATCTAAATTCAAATTTCAGGTTTTAGATTTTTTGTCTACAAATGCTACGGTCTTGGATGTCTTCTATGGTGATATGTAATTGTTGTAAATCTTCCATAGTTTCGTTGAACCAAGAAGTACCCAATTCTACATAGAAATTATGTTGAATATTCTTTCAGTCAGTCTGGTTTATTATTAATATTATTATTATGATTATTATTTAAGCGAATACGTTTCGACATTCAATGATATATTCTTCAGCGATAATAGCGTTTAACAATAATGACACCAAATGGGTATTCTTACAATTATTTGATTAAAATAAAAGTTCCAAAACATAGATAAAATTTCTCAAATATTAGAAGATGTTATTAAACTGGAGTTGCAATGGACTGTGGTGAAATTGTAAACATTGGGTAGAGAATTGAGATTTCTACCTTCGACAACTGCCAAAGTCACAATCTTATTCTCGTTGTATTTGTTCGAATAATAACATGTTCGAATGATTAAGTTCTAATGAAGTACATAAATATATTTTGAAGCTATTCGAACAAATACTACGAAAATAAGCCCGAAAATGAGGTTGTGACTTTGGAAGGTAGAAATCTCAATTCCCTGTATCAATGTTTAACATTTCACCACAGTCCATCGCAATTCCAGTTTAAAAACTTCTTCTAATGTTTTAAAAATGGCATTTATTTATTTATTTATTTATTTATTTATTTATTTATTGGTGCCTTCATTGTGGCGAAGTTAGGGCTCTAGGCCCTCTCTTACACTTAACCACACACAGTGCAACTTACATGAATACTCAAATATGTTATACTTAACCTACCAAACTTAAATACTAGGAAAACTTAAATACTAGAATTAAATTGGCTACTGCGTGATATTAACTAAGCTATACAAATGAAATACAGTAATAACAATACAATGGAGATTTAACAATATTTTACTATGGCCATTCACTCACACATTCATACACACATTGTTCTAGTTGTCCTACGAATTCAAGAGGGAATCTTTACATGCACGTTTGAATGTTGTTAGGGATGGTCAATTTTTAACGTCTCGAGGACAATTATTCCAAATTCTAGTTCCCGACACGAGGAAAGAGTTACTGAAGGCAGATGAATGGTGTAGAGGAATTGCAATTATAGATCCAGATCGCGTGTGACGATCATGAAAGGAAGAAAGAAAACGAAAATTACAAGAGAGATGGTGAGGTGTACTTTCATTGAGAAGTCGGTAGATGAGGGTACATATGTGCAGGTTTCTTTGTTGTTCTACTTTTAACCAGGAAAGTAGATCATAAAATAAACCTAATACAGAAATTTAGAGCTCTCTGAAGTTTCTTGTTTTGTTCTCCGGTAGCATCTACTAATACAAGATCACAGTAGTTACATATAGGGACTATCAAGGTTTGGACGAGTCTTATTTTCAAGTTACGGAGTAGAACGGAATTGTGAATGTTAAGTGGATGAAGTGACGAGTAAACGTTCCTGCATGTATTAGTAACGTGCTCATCCCAATTCAATGTTTCAAGACCTTTTACCGATTTAGAGAACCGGATGTATTTGGATTTCAATATTGAAACACGTTCGTTTAAATAATGTTAGTAATAAACTACATATTTTGTTATTGACTAGGTGGGTTATATAACATAAATATTTACCGCTACTTTAAGTCCTAATTGCAGATCCACAACTCTAGCGGCGTTCCTAATCATTTTACTCCTGAAGCATGACGAATGAAAGGGAAAGTGAGCAGACTCATCAATTTCACCGCGCCCCGCCAGGCAGCGTTGGAGGGGGCAAGTTCCACGCTGCCGGTGTTAGCTCAGCTGGTCTTAGGGATGCTGCTAAGGGAAACGAATGACTTTGTAACTAATACTCTTTTAAAAAGTAATTAGCGATTACAATTAAAATAGCACGGCAAGGCACAATGGAAAATATAATTCACGGAAATAAGAACTACGGTATTCATTACATGTTACGATAAGCACAGATTCCTGGAGTATACAGACACAGATTTAAAAAAAAAACATAATCCCCAGCATATTAAAACAAGCACTCATAAACTATTTAAAGTAACACCCTACTTACCAATTCATTTTGTCGGCTACTGGACTTTCGAAAGCTTGCGTGAAGACTTGGCGGATGTTCGACATTGCAAATCTCGGCGGATTTCCTTCGTTCTGAAGAAAAATCGGCACTTTATATAATGATAAACAAGTCTGGGGATAACATTCATGACATGCTGAAGACAACAGCCAGCTCCTGAAGGATCAACTGAAATTGTTTCTATGGAATCGATGCAATCAAAAAATATTTCGCTCCACATCGATTTTGAGTTTAATTTTCCGGTAATTACTTTCTCGGCCTGGAAAAGGATGTCACATACACTTCTCGAAGGACGTGTTAGAAACACTTCATTGTTCATTGAGCCGTAGTCCTTTATTTCGGTAAGAACTGAAAATTTATTTAGATTATTGTCACGTAGAGAATGAGCACAAGGCGAACACTTAATACATTTAGAAGAGTGCTTAACAACATAGCCAGCCAAATGGTTCACTAAACACTTATCAATCGAAGAGTTTCGAACTGCGCTGTCAAATTCAGGTACAGAGCTTTCCCAGTCTTCGATATTTACTGCACCTCGAACCACAATTTTTTCCTTAATGGAAGTTTCCACTGATTCCTTCACTGTCTTGTTATGCACTTCCGCATTCCGGGCTAATATACGCATCTGATTAACATACGAGGTCAAGATCTGCTCCCGTTTAGGTTCACAATTTCCACCAACATTTAAAGCCTGTTTTATAGGGACGTATATACATTGAAGTAGATGCAAATGAAGGAAATCTATTGTCGATGGATGATCATCTGAACTGAAAGACCGCATAATTCCGAAGTGCCGTTCCAAGGGATCTTGGGTGAGCTTTCCTGTCAACACATACTTATAACCTTTCTCCCAAAGCCATTCACACATCTCCAAAGTACTATGTAGGGTTACTACTAGTGATTCCAAGGTTCTATTGGAGGCAAAGGTATTATTGGTAGATCTCACGGTCTGAAGAAAATTAACAATAGCTGTATGAGAAGGTGAACCTTTACGAAGAGCCTGAGACGGAATGAATGCATTGAGTGCATCAGCAACAACATTTATATCACTGGTAAATGTCTCAGTGTCCTCACTACCTTGTAATCCTGCCAGTCCCATTTCTCGATAAAATTTAATACCTTTGGCAACACTGTCACTGAAAAGTTGGAATGCAAGCCTAGCGTTCATTCTCTGGAAAGATGATGGGTCTAAATGAGCAACTGTCAGCTTGGGGCATGCTCTAAGCCCAGCATACCCTGAGAGATCTTCTTTGAACAGTTCCCTATAAAAATTGAAATTAATAATTTTGTCATTATAGAGAAGTTCTACTTTATCATGAAAGTGGTTTCTTATGCATTTCAATACATGAACGAAGTCTGAGAAAGCCCAGATCTTTCTCGTAACATCTGCAGGATTAAGGATGTGAGGTTGTAGAGAGCTTGTCTTGCCACTAACTCCTAACGATCTCCAGGCCTTTTTATTTGTCTGACTACCATCACAAGTAAAGCCAACCACCCTCGCCCCAGCCTCTTCTAACTGCAAAATCACCTGTATTAAAATTTTTGCGAGAATGTCCCCTGGAGTAGCATTTCTGCTTGCATAAACAGCAACTGGCTGCACCCAATTATGCATGAATGGTACGAACATAAACACTAGAGCGTGATTTGCAAGTACGTTCTTCTGGAGGTCAGGTGTGTGTTCACCTAAATCAACTAATCCATCTACTTTATGAGAAAAACTATTAAACTGGATTTCTTCTCTTAGCTTCACTTCATCGAAAATTACAACACCGTAACGTGAATTATCATTCTTTTCTTCCTTAAAATAGTCTGAAATAGCATTTATACTATGCGTATTAACTCCATAAGGGCACTTAAGTCCTTTACAAAGTTTTCTCAAGTGACTTTCTGAGGGCAGAGGCAAGAGATTATGTCGCCGACAATGACGAAATCCTTTCGGTGATTTTATTCTCAACAATAAACTCTCTAAAATGAATTCATTGCTGTACCTCATACCATTGGGAGATTTTACCTGGCATTTCTTGAGCATAGTGTCTATTATCATCTTTTCCTTCTTGCTAAGGTGTTTGTTATCTTTGTAATTAAATGCCTGTGAATGTCGAACCTGCTTCTCCAGCAAATTAATTCTCGATTTTGCTGAGTTGAGGCAGGATCTAACGCGAATTAAATTACGGTTAGCATTCTTTAGGCGCCTTTTGAGCAATATTATAGTCTTTTCAGCATCGGTAAGTACACTAGAATGACCCAAATTCTTATCAACATTAGACTGACCTTTTAATGCCTCATTCGTTGCTTCACTCCCATCTTCAATCTTCTTTCTTCTCTTCCTGGTGGTATCGAGATTCTTTTTCCTGTTAGGAGCTTTACGGGACTTATTCTCACTTGACAGGCACTTCGGTAAATTAGGGAAAATATGAGGCACTGCTCCAGGACGTAACTTCCACCTCATACGAGAGATTTTCACTTCTTCACCATTCACTATAAAATTATCTGATTTTACTATCAAATCACCAGAGAAATGAATTTGACAAATTCTACTACTACGCGTTAACTTCGTATCCTTTCGTGGAATAGCTCTGGCCCATTTTTCAAATTGATTTGTATCCTTCGGTGGTGAAAAAAATCGTATATCGTCAACTACTCGACCATACCCTGACTTACAGCCAGGTACAAAACAATAAGGCATGTTGAACTATTAAATGAACCAAGCCACATAAGAAATATGTTTGAAGTACACAAAACACAAAACGCTGATGTACACAAGACACAATGAACTGAATTTAAGAACTGAAAGCAAAGAAAATTCAATTTAATTCACACAAATATCTCACACAGTAACTTCTCGCGCACTTTCTATGAACCGGCTCGACGGAAACACAGCACGTGTTGGACATACTCGCTTGCAGTGCTTGTAGCGGCGGGACCAGAAACTACCGTGCTAAAATGACGGAGTCCTCACACTAGGTCCTTCTATTCGTCATGCCTGAAGTGAACTGTATTACAACGTGACAAAACACATCACCATTACAAAAGACAAGCCTTTGGCTACTCTTCGCAAAGTCGCCTATGGCATTGATACTCGTCGTACCGGGAAATCAATATTCAGGAACCCACCTGAACGCAGTCCACTTTGATTTCTTTCCGGACGGATAAGGTAGGATGAGGCGGCCTTGGTCTCCCAGTCAAAGTGGTGCACCCATGTCTCATCCACTGTGATGATCCTGCGTACCACCACAAGTGTTCAAGGCGTGTTGCCATTCTTGTTGTCTTCTGATCAGCGGTGAGCTGTCTCGGAATCCAACTTCCTACATCTCAACTCTTTGAGAATGCGCGGTTGGCTTCAGTAGGTATGACCACCTCGTGGTGTAGCGACTAGCATGCTTTGTGTCGCCTTGGAGATCCGGGATTGTTTCCCAGCTCACCCAAGAAATTTAATTCTGAACTGTGGACTGGAAAGGAACATAATCAGCCTCGTCAGGCAAAATTAAGGAGTGGGTTTGATTCCCACTTCAGCCATCATGGAAGTGGTTATCCATGGTTTTGCACTTTTACTGCAGGCAAATGCCACGATGTTCCTATCTTAAGGCCACGAACGCCTCCCTTCCAATCCTCACCTTAATTACTAATACAGTCATCACAAAAACTCTGGTTATTATTTATACCGGGCTAAATGCCCACCATGTCCAAGTCCCTCAAATAAGACAAAAACTTGAGTACGTCCAATACCGAATGTAGCCTACATACGACTTGAAACACAGTAACGCGCCTCTCAGCCAACACAACTGTGTCGATGTTCGTTGCCATCGTGGACGTAGAGGAGCGCCAGCGCCACACTGTGCCATCCTTCCAGTAGCGTTACTAAGGGGGGGGGGGGGGGGGGGGGGAGGAAGGGCGAACAGATCACGGAGATCGGAGATCGGAGAAACATTCAATAAAAATTTGAATTTTTTAATGTTGAACATAACCACTCTTCGGACTGATGACAAGTGATTGGATAATATAAGATTATATTTACGAATTTGGAAGCATTGCTATTCGCTTGTGTAAAATTTTCAGTACTACCCGAACTTAACACTCACTGAATGAGCAAAATGGTCAACTGTTCAGTTAGCCAGAGGGGTGGCTGTGGGTTGGGTGTGGAACTATCTTTCTTCACACCTTTCCAAAATAGCCTACACCACCTGCCATTCGAGTGTGAGCGTTATTGTGGAAAGTGAATAAGATTGTGTTTTCTTGTATTGCTTTTTTAAGTTAAACTTTAGTTGGAAACTGTAGTTTATCAATGTGTATACAATGTCAGGAATACAGAAGACCTTACGATTTCGCGAACGAAAATGGACTTTATAGTTTAATATTAAGAATATTGTTAAATTTTGAGAGCCTCCGTGGCTTAGGCAGCAGCACGCCGGCCTCTCATCGCTGGGTCCATGGTTCGAATCCCAGTCACATCAAGTGAGATCTGTGATGGACAATACGGAGGCAGACAGGTTATTCTCCAGCTACCACGGATTTTCATGTCAAAATTTCATTCCAGCAACACTCTCCAGCATCATTTCATTTCATCTGTCATTCATTTAAACATTGCTTCAAAGGAGTACGACAGGCTTCGGCAGCCGGCACAGTTCATATCTTCGCCGCTAGATGGGGGCATGACATCGTCTTCATAGATGCTCTGTAGGTGACGATGAATATCTGAAACACTAGTATCACTTTTTCTTTCATATCGCACGACAACAAGCACTTTCATTCGTGCCCACATTTCCAGCACACGCCATTCTGCCATTCTGGTTTCCACGTGAATGAACTCGGGCACGCTGATCTGCTGCTCCTCTCTCTGCTTTGGCACTCAGTGCATGTGCCAATGCTTCGCTACTCTCACTCCACCCATTGAAAGTTCAGGGACGATTGGCCGTCGTCAAGGTGATGTAACACAGAAATGTAGAGATATGAAGCCCTTCTTTTCTCATTGTTGCCTATACAAATTGACATTTTGTAGCTTTTTAGTCAGTCAACATTATTGTGCCCAATGAATGGGTGGGGTACAAGACACAAATATACATATACACTCCCGGAAACTATTAGAATAACTAATTGTATATAATATTAATAAGTTTATTGTGAATATTAACTAATAGCCTACATGTAACTGTTGCCAGGAGTGTATTTATATAATTGTATCTTGTATCCCGCCCATTCATTGGGCACAATAATGTTGACTGACTAAAAAGCTACAAAATGTCGATGTAACGCAGCTTCCCTGCGGAATAAAATAACATAACTGATACTCGGAATGCCCCTCGTAGAGACATGAACGGAGCTGATGGCCAAAAAGTTCCAAATTACAAGTAAAAACAATATCAATAAATTTCAACATGTTTCCTGGAGGTTGACTTGATCCTCCGTAGGGAATTTCCACAGTGCAATTAGACCTATAGTCTTCTCCATTCCTCGACAGAGTTGAGCATTAGCCAGCTTCCCAAATGTACTTGTGAAGCTGGACGACCCATTACCAACATCTTTGACTCGAAACATGGGTCAGTTCGAATGCCATCATTGCCGACACCTGTGATGGATTCCCCTTTCAACTTTGGAAAATGCTGTTATGATGACTTGATCTTGGCTATGGTTGTTCCTTTCCCAATCTTAGCCCCTCTCATAAATTCGCCTGCACGGACATCAACATGACACAGGTTATAAGACAGAATTAAGATGCTCAGAATGTAATGGAACTTGATCATATCGGTTATGATAACGATGCATATTTCTGCACAATTCAATTCATATTTTGCAATCCAAAGTACAGTCCATAATTTCGCATGAAATGCAGTACCGTATGCTAGCTATCTCCTATTCCAAAGGTTGTGAAATACTGTTTAGGTCGCTACCCTCTCCGGTAGGCTTACGGATGCTTGGCAAAGGGGTAGTTGTGTGAGGGGGGTCGGGAGAGGGTAGTTTCCTTAAACGGGGTTGTGTCTGTGTGGGTAAGCGGGTGTTGGAGGATGGGGGGGGGGATGAAGGTTCATGACAGCCGCGCTAGAGGGATCAGAATGAGCACTCTGCAGAAGTCCGTGTGCGTGCCAGTTGCTTACTCAGGGGCACGCATACGTGACCTTGAAGAGACTGCTTGTTGTTTGCCACTGACTGGATTGTGCATGTCGCAGAAAAGTCAGTATTCGGGAGAATGAAATAATAAGAGATAGAAGTTCCTTATCTACAATTGTGATTTAATGAACTAGAGTCAGGGTGAAAGTGATGTCAATAGTGTAGGAAGTAAAAAGGACAAGCTGCGCACACTCACCTTTTGAAGTCTGGATGTCTTGAAGAACCGCGGTTGGGCCTCGCGGGAACTCCGACCTGCGCCCGAGGCCACTCGCCGTCACTCTGACCGCTGGTTTGCCCGTCCGTCTAACTGTCCTGGAAGATTCCCATCCTTGCTTATTATTTGGAGCTGCTTAGTGGGCCATTCCATCAGCAGTATTGCCCTCCTTGTAGAACTAGAATGTTTGCTGCATGTCGTAAGCTGCCGAATTGGCAATGATTGCGTGCTGTTGGCTTCACGTGTGTGCAGTAACTGCGCTGTTCTGTGGGGTATATTTATTATTATTATTATTATGAGATTGGGGTAAATTGGTGTTAAGGCCTGATTGAAGGCTGGGCCTTAACAATTTATTTTATTATTATTTTATTCAGTCAATTTACCTTCTAGGTTGGTGGTTCCCACGGACTCAGCGATGGAACTCACCACTACCGCCTCTATGGGCAGTGTCCTGGAGCTTGGAACATCTGGTCGGGATGGATTTAACAGGGGAGGTGTGATCAGCACTTCGCCCAGGCGGCCTCACCTGCAAAGCGAACAGGGGCCCCATGAGGGAGGGGAAGGGATGGAAGACTGGGATGGATAGGCTAGGAAGAGGGAAGGAGGCGGCCGTGGCCTTACAGAAGGTACTGTCCCCGATAATCCGGATAGTAGGCTGTCAGAAATCCGCCCCCTCAATCGGATTGCCAATAATCGATTGCACCGGCACAGCTACATCAATGAAAATGGCACTGACAGGTACTACCGAGATTAGAGCACAGTAGTTAACATGAAATTATTGTGGAACACACCAAAATATACGGGGGTTCATACTTACCTTTTACTTACCTATTCAATTTAATCTCGGGTCTGGGTTTTCAACTGGATCACTTAATAGTATGCCCTCACAATAACCTCCACCACGATATTTAAAATGAACCAAGTCGAAGACCAGAAAATTTAAACTGCACAATAATTTATTTCACATAAAGAAAAAAAAAATATTTTAACAAAATTTAACAACAAAATAGTTATGGCTGTCTGAAGCCATTGTCAATGCAACCATGTCCTCCTGTAGGACTGTAGACTTCACATACAAAAATTCAGCTTTCTCTAGCTCAAAAGAACGTAATAATAACAATAAGGCACATTGGAATGGATAAGGGAGCTGGGACGAGACATATAGCATTTGTTTCCTTGTTCATGAACTTCATAATTTAGTTCATTGACACACATTTATTAATAACCGCAAGGCCGCTAAGTAGTTGACCTTGACCTCCACCATTCAGTTATCTGGCCACCTGCAATACACCCTAAGCAGTGTTGCATGCTTGCTTCGTCAAATGGACGCAGCTGCCTAACCAGTGTCACCATATGCTGGCCAACGCAGAGTCTAGCTCTCATTCAAAACAATTTAAATGCTCACATCTCAACTCAAATATTATCACGCAAAATTTATACAAGTTCCGTTCACATTGCAATGGATTACTCTGTTAATCTCAAATCTTATTTAAATGTTTATTCCAATTATCGAACTAGCGTTGTTTAAATGTTAATAGCAAAACGCATAATGTTATATCATAGTATTCAATAATTATTTATAACATTTAGATTGTTCATAACTTAGTCAAACGACAATTGAAAAATTTTTACACGCCTCTATTAATCCCGTTTGTTTCAAATTATTATTATAGATATTTACATAGTTATTTACATTATTTATATTTTATTTATATTTGAAATACATTAACCACACGTTTATCCGGTTGATATTTTCTTAAATCGTGGTAATATAATCGACCGATGAAGGTTACTTATATTTAAATTTTAGATTCAGATTTAATAAGATTTAATAATTATTATTTGTGACGGTAACCTCCATTCAAAATCTATAATTCAATCAATTTATCACTCTTGTTAATTTTAACAGTAACTTCACATGAATAATTTTCAATGGACCTGAACAATACAACTCAGCGGAAACATACCTCGCACAAACGCACAAAATTGGCCCATAATTCATCATATATCTCGTTATATATGGCATCAAAATCTTCCACAATACACACAAAAAACCTCCACTTATAAATTCATCATAATCATCAATATTACTGTGGGAACCTCCTTCACTTATTAAGGGGCATTATTCATCAGCGACTTTTACACGTCCACTGAACTAACGATTATACATCCATAGTTCCTCTTTAAAAATTCTTATGTTCATCAATTGTATCGAAAACTGTTATTATATTTAACCTTCGTGGGTTTCATTCATGAAGTGATATGAAGTAAAAATTTTCCAGTCACAAATAAATTTAATAGCAAATACGATTAAACACGCCTCCCTGGTCTATCAAAATGAATTAATCTCATCATAAATATCGCAGTATAAAAATACTATATTCAAGCAAAATTCATTTAACTGCAGAAATAGTCGAATAGAATGCAAATAGACTAGAAAATGCAAACATTATTGTTTCAATCTAGAATTGAGAAAATCTCCTATCAAATGTTCATTACTATAGTGTACTGAATAAATCGTATTCCAAGTTCATATTTCATAAAATTGTCTATAATGCAATGGTATTTCAGAATTGACTAAAAATGTCTGTGTTTCAATCATGTTCATAAAAACGACTAGTATTTCCAAGATCGTCGATAAAGTAGTAGATTTTAACGCTCTAAAATCTTTTAATCATTCTTCTTTCTTGAGGATGACAGAAAATTGGTCAAAGTAATTTACTGGAAAGAATTACTTTAATAAAACGACACGCTGTCTGAATTCAAACTTGCCATAGAAAATCGTTAACTTTACAGTCAAATCGTGACTACAAGAAAAATTCAACTTCTCGAAAGAATATTTAACTTCAGTATAAACTGATCCAAAATGTTTAAATATGCAAATGACATAATAATGTCTCAATAAATCGAAGAAATGACATAAAGCTGCAAAGTGTACAGAGTACAGAAACATCTAGCAAAAGAATATGGGGCAATCAAATATATGACAGAAAATATGGGAAAGATAGTTGCTCAGATCTCACTAAAATGGCTCAAATAAATCAAGAAACGTTCACGGCTACCTTATCTGTTGGATTGAAGTTCTAGAAGAAAATTTCAAAGAAGACTGCTGCTGGTTCCATTTCACCACAGGATAGATGTGCACCGACCTCGAACCTGGAACCTGCGCCCTCGGAGAATAGAACAGCTTCCTCCTCCGGAAATCGCACTGCTCCGTGTAGACGATAGACATCCTTCTGGCAAAACTCTTCTTTGTGTGCTGGGAAAAACCCTTGCCACTCTTGAAAGTTCCCTGAAGTTCTTGTAGAAATCAGCCATGAAGTTCATTGCAAATATTTCCGCAGAAATGTTCATAATTGTGGAGTATGAATTTATTTCCACTGCCATTTGATGTAATTCAGCGATGGATTACGATGCATGAGTGTAGCTGAATGTTCACTACATGCTCGTCTTTGTAGAATGACGATTATCGAAGCTCCATGTTGCTACTTCACACTACTGATGTATGTCCCAATTGCATTAAAGTTTTAGTCTTCCATCTCCACTTCCATTATAATGTTAGTCGAAAGTACTGCCAGATTGTATAGTTCCATTGTAGAATGTAGCGTTGTATCACCAAATGTAATCTTCAGTATCACGGTTGCAATACACGTGTCTGCCGTAGCGTAGAATGTGGTAGTAAAAGTGCTTCTCAGGATTCGAGAAAAACACTTTTCTCTGCAGTCTTTAAATGCGAATATCTTCTGAAGTATTATAATGAAAAAGTTCAACTTTCGCACACGCCTCAATATTGTAATGCACTATTGAATTAGTATAAATGCAGTAGCTAATTCTTGATAGATAAACTTGTAGAATCGTTTATGTGTGCGCTCCAACTTCGCCTAGTTTTAGTAACAGTAAAATTGCACTGCTGGATACCCAATACTGTTCGATGCGGTGGGCTCTGCCACGCTTGCTTATGACGATATGCTTGTTCTATCAGAACACGAAGTCAGACTATGAAGTCAGAATAAAACCACGAAGTGAGAAACTCCTCTCTGCTGTGCAAGGCCTTTTATCAACTTTGAAGGGGCGTATCCATCCCTACCATAGCTTCTTCTTCCATCATTACTCGAAGTTCCAACTTTGGCTATTCTTGTCGGATTTTCAGATTTCAAAAACATATAATTAATTTCTTCAAAATTCCAAATCAATGCCACAACTGAAAATAGTTTTCCCTAATTCTGCATCCCAAAAGTTATTAAATATGGTAGTTTCAGTAATCTCCGTCTCCCTTCAAGCTATCATTCATTGGTTCGAGCCTCTCCTCCAATAGCGTAACTTCTTCCTCAGCACGTTTACTTGCTTCCCTGCGACTGCGTCGTAAATCTAAGATCCTTCTCAAACAAAATCGTGACGTCAGCAAGAATCTAAGCTCAGCCAGCCTACTTGCTCGAGCGTTGCGTCATCCACGCCTACGTCATGAATATACAAGTCACAACTATGACGGCCATAACTTTATTCACATATGTCAATACAGCCACCGTGGTCTCAGTATAATTCAATTTACGGGGGCATTCTCCCTTCACCACGTTTTAAAAACAGTTGCAAATTGTTTTTAAACTCTGTTACAAATATCTGAATTCACTTGAACACGAAATTGAATTATTATTGGCTTACTGTTGGATAATATTTCTTCAAGTTTCCAGCATTGAACTTGCCATATACGACATCATTCTCATCATCATAGAGTTCATAACAGTTGTTTCCATAAGCATTCGTAATTCTGAACGGACCCATAAATACTATTCCAAACTTGGGATAGATTTTCTTACTCACGTCAGCCTTGACAGGTCTGCGTAGTAATACCAGATTTCCAATTTCTAAGGGAGTACCAAAACGTTTTCCAGCTACTCTTTTCAGTCGTTTTTGTGCTGCTCTCTGGAGTTGTTCTTTCGCTCTGTCAATTCTCTGCTGCCTTCCTAGGTCGGGATCTCTAGGAACGTGGTTGAAAAGATTGTCCCACGGCCTTTCTGGGTTTCTTCCTAGATGAAGTCTCATTGGCACCTCTCCTGTGCTCTCCTGCACTGTAGAATTTAGACACTCCTCAATAAGGGGTACAAATCTCACCCAACTAGTATGATCATTCGGACAGAAAATTCGACAAAATTTCGAAAATTCAGCCATGTATCTTTCTGAAGAATTCGATTCCGGATAGCGCACGCTTGAAAATATGTGCTTAATACCAAGCCTTTCCATATCTGCAGCAAATTCTAAGGATGTAAACTGAGCTCCATGATCCGATAGTAGATACTCTGGTTTACCAGCTTTTGGAAATACAGCATGTTCCAGTCTGCTTACAACGTTCCTCGTGTTAGCTTTTTGCATGGGACTCATTGTTACAAATTTCGAGAAGACATCCACGGTAACCAACAGGTACTGATTACCCTGGTATCCCTTCGGACAGGGGCCAAATATGTCCGTCGCCATGAGTTCATTCGGTTTAGAGGGAATCATAGCCTTAGGTTTTCCTTTTAATAGAGCGGAAGCATACTTTGCTCTTTGACATTTATCACATGAACGAATGACATTAGCAATGCTGGAACGCATGTTAGTCCAAATAAACCTCTCTTTAAGAGTATCAAGAGTTTTATCCAGACCGGCATGTCCAGTTGCGTGATGAGCTACCCACACTAAATTGACTACAAGTTTAGGTGGCACGACTATTCGGAGCTTTGTATGCGCAGAGTCAGCATACTTACATACGACGTCTCCACTCAAGACAAAGTGTCGTGAATCTCTCTGTGTAGCTGCATAGTCAACATCAGTATTGTCCATGTAACCCTTAAGGAACCTGTACATTTTCCTGATTGGAGCGTGTCTCTTCTGTGACACACCGATTCGGGCTAACCTCCTAACGGTCTCTTGATCTTGCTGCTCCAATTGTACATGGTGTATCTGCACATTTTTGATAGGGTTACGTGATAAAGCATCAGCCAGTAAGTTGTCTTTCCCAGGCTGATGGACAATAGTGGCGTTAAACTGTTGGGTGAACAAAGCCCAACGTGTCAATCTATCACTAGACATGTCAGTTTGCAGCATAAACTGAAGTGCTTTGTGATCTGTAATAATGATAACCTTGTGTCCCAGCAGCATTTTCTTCCACGCTTGCAAAGCTGTTACAAAAGCTAACGCTTCTAGTTCTGTCGTAAAGTAGTTTTCCTCGTGTTTCTTTAATTTCCGACTAGTGAACGCAATGTAGTGCTTGTTGCCTGCCTCGTCTTTTTGGTATAAGACTGCACTAATGCCTATTCTTGATGCATCAGACTCAATATAGAACACCTTCTCAAAGTCTGGGTACTCCAGTTTAACGTTGTTTCTGAGCATCTCCTTTGCTTTCTCAAAAGACTCGTCTGCTGCGGTACTCCATTTCCATCTATTCTTCTTCTTGAGTAAGTCATACAGAGGAGCCATAATTTCAGAGTATCTCGGACAGTGGCTGCTGATGAATTGGCATGCGCCTACAAATTCTCTGACTTGTTTCACCTTAGTTGGATTTGGGAACCTTGTGATCGCATCTACTTTCTGCATGTTCGGATGATATCCATCCTTATCAATAGTATGCCCCAAGTAGTTGATCTCCTTCTTCATGAATTGACATTTTCCAAAATTGACCTTAATATTGGCCTTCCTTAAATTTTCAAACAACTTTCTCAAATGCACTAAATGTTCTGCGGCGTTGGGTGAAGATACAATTAAATCGTCAATGTAGCAGATTACATTTTCCTTTACTTCGTCAGTGAGCTTGCTATCACGTGCTTGAATAAGTGCTGGTCCACTGTTGACCATTCCAAAAGGCATTCTCTGGAAGACCCATGACGTCTGGTCAAATAAGAATCCAGTGTACTGCATACTTCTTTTTCCAGATGAACTTGGTAAAACGAAGATGTCATGTCAAGAACAGTGAAACATGCTCTCCCTTTGAACTTTCTAAGCAGATCTCTAATCTTAGGTGGTCGGTCATTTTCTGGAAGAATCTTTAAGTTGATGGTCCGAGCATCGAGACAGAGACGTATCTGACCATTACTTTTCTTGACTACAGTGATGGGGTTTATGTAAGACGACGCCTGTTTTTTTATAATCCCGTCTACCTCCATTTTTCTGATCAACCCTCGTACTTCTTGGTAGTATTTCTCAGGTATGGGGTATATTTTCTTTTGGTAAGGGGTTTCATCGGTCAGCCTTATCTTATACTTATAGTCTTTAATCAATCCAGGCTTTTCATCAAATATATCTTGGAATTCCTTTATCAAATCCTCAAATTCCCCCATAATTTCTTCAAATCCTTCAGTTTTTCTACTGGGTATTTCTGTTAGATTCTCCACTTCATTGATAATGGTATTTAAAGTCTCTTCCCTAAGGTCTATCTCCAGACTGTTTTTCACGTCCTGTTCTTCGATCTCTTCTGTGATCATGTACCCATCATTAAAGCTAATAATCCTATTCTTCATATCAATAATGGCTCCAACTTTCGATATAAAATCGATTCCTAGCACAATGTCGAAATGGATCTTGTTCACCACAATAAAGATCTGTTCATAATTCCTTCCATTAATTTCAAAGTTCAACAACCCTTGGATCTTGCATTTCACTGCCTTGTCTTGGAAAATTCCTCTCACTTTGACGGTAGAAGCAGGTAAAACTGTCATGTTTTCTCCCTTTAATAGACTTTGATAGCATTCATCAGAAATGATAGAAATAATTGCGCCGGTATCCATAAGAGCTTTGTACAGTTGGCCATCTATCAGTACAGAAATAATAGGTAAGGCACATGGTCTTTCCTCTTTGACGATTCCTCTCTCTTCTAATAAATCCTCATCAGTTACTTCGTAAATTTCATTGATAGTAATTATGTGTGGTGTGGCAATGTATTCATTGTTTCTCACTTTCGTTGAGAAATCGGCGTTTTTTTTTCTATGTTACCATTTTCAAAGTTCCCCTGCTGGCTTGTAGAAGGACCAGGATCGATCACTAAATCCTGTCTTTTCTTCTGATTTTCAGCTTCCTTCTCTCGTAATTCCTTCAAATACTGCTGACTTTCTTTCTCTCTCTCTTGATACTTGTCCGGTGTCATAACCTGACCTTGAGAATTTTGATTCCGATTCTGGTACTGGTTATTTCTGTTGTAGTTCCTATTGTACCCATTGTTATTATAATATCTACCTCTTCCGTTATTATAGTTCCCTCTATTGTTATTCCAGCCTCGTCTTTGCTGATATGGACGGTAACCTTGTGATCTGTTGTTGCGAAAATAATTGTTCCTGTGAGAACCTACATTTTCAGTTTTATCTTCAGCAGGCGAATCAGTTTGCTGAACTTGATCCATGTAGACTGTATTAATGTCTTTGAATTCGTGCCTCTGACCTTTTCGAACCAAATTTGGCACCGGACTCGTGTAATCAAGCCTTCTCAATAGTTCGTCCATACTGGTCAAATCCCTTATATTTGACGATATAATAAGCCTTCTTACCTCAACAGGTAGCATACGTGAAATGGCATCTATTAACTGCTCTGTAGACAATGGGGGTTGTAAAAATCTTAAGCGCGATAACTGGCTCGTGAAGAAATCAGCGTACCGTGTTGGAAGAGTACCCGAATACTTCCTCGAGTATACCTCAGCTCTTAATGAATTTTGTGCTTCTATTGACCAGAATCGTTTTATCAGTGCCTCTGCAAATTCATCGAAATTACTAAAAGTGTACCGAAATGCTCTGAACCACTCAAGAGGTCCTCCAGCTAGAAATCTTTCTACGATTCTCATTTCTCTTTCTCTAGGAATATGGGCTTCAATAAAATAGTCTTTCAGGTTTCTGATATACTCTATCGGTGTTAGACTATCTGTATTACTAAATTTCTGAGGCTTGTCCTCAAAGTTTCGGATGACTGTCACATTTCTTGGATATGAATCCATGTAATTCTTCCCACTATCACGATATTTCCATTCAGGTTCAATATTCCTATCCTCTTCTTCTTCCCGGAATCTGAATATACGTTCCTCAGGACTAATATCTCTCTCTTCATTAGCGAGGTTACATCTTCTCACGTAATTCCTATTATCTTCAAAAGTCAACCCTTCTGGATCCTTATCTGTGATTTCCGTGATGACTTTCCTAATCAACTCTTCTTTATACGTTTCCAACCTGCTAGCTTCTCCTAGGTTTAAATTCTGAAGTTTGCTCGTAGTTTCATTGACATCAGAGACAACCTTATGAATTTGTTCCTCTAACGCGGTTTTTAATGCTTGCACGTCCTGGCTCATTTGAGTTCTATCCTCTACCTGCTTTTCGAATAGCGAATCCATCCTTATACTCAAATCCTTCCTAATTTGAACTACCTCATTATTTATATCTACTTGTGTACTGGCTAGTTTTCGTTCAATTCGCTCCTGATTCTGATTGACATGTTCCCCACTTGACTTGTTCCATTCATCTTTCCAAACCGTTACATTTGCAGTTAACATTTCAGCAATGGCTACTTCAATGTCTTCCTTAAGTAAACGATTATGATCTAAGACTTGGGTCCTCATGACCTCTACATCATGTTTTAATCCAGCTAGTGAAGCTGTTGTCCTAACAGACTCGTCAACCAATCTAGTTGTTAAAGCACTAATGTTACGAGTACAAAGCGTTTTTGAAGTTTCAATTTCTTCTCTAACCTTATTAACATCAGTTTGAACTTTGGCAATGTCTACAAAAACTGTATTAACTTCTATTTGCACCTTATTGATATCGCTTTGCATATCATTAACATCAGACTGAATATTATTTATGTCTACTTGAACGTTTGACACATCGGTTCGAACATTTCTAATCTCTCTTTGAACTTCTTCTACCTTGTCTTGTACAGTAGCAACATCATTCCTAACAACGATTACTTCTGCTCTAGCATATAAAATATCACCCCGGACATTAGCAACATCAAGATTTAACAAAGTAAGGTCTTTCTGGACTGAATCAACTTTTCCCTGTACATTGGAAACATCAATTTTTACATCTGAAACATCTTTATGGACATTGGATAAATCTACTTTAACATCTGAGACATCCTTGTGAATGTCAGTCACGGAATTCTGGAACTCCTGTGTACTGGTCTGTTAACGCGACATGTTATTTTCCAAATTTGCAGAACTGGTCTGGAGATCCTTCAAATTCTCCTTCATCATCTCCTGCATTCGACTAGCATTCCTAGCTTCCATCTCCCTCACACTTTCTTTCATGCTAGCTTTCAAACTGTTGGACATCTCCTCCAACATCTTTCTCATACTCTCATCTGCCATCTCAATAATATTTCAATAATAGACTGCGTTAGGGACATACATCAAATAGAGCAAGATAACAACATCTGAGCAACGCCTTTCACCATATATAAAGTTTGAGCAATTTTCTGTCTTAAATCTAACTTATAATTAGCTTATCACTAACTTCATAAACACCCCATGTTGAAATAAACTCAAGCACATGTTCAAATTTCTTTGGTTCATTTTAAATATTCTAATATAAATAATTTACATTTACAATCCAAATAGTTTAATTTTATCTTTAATATGACTAAACATGTCATAAGCCGGTCAAATAAAATAAGACTCCAGATCATAGGCGATTTTTCTCAGTTTCCAGCCTATTTAACCTCTCTCAGGTTGTATAAGATCTGATCTTTTCTGAGTGTAATTTTCCTAATACAACACAACATTTAATCCCTATATAATCACACTCTCAAATTCTACAATTGGCCAAGACATCTAACAAAGAATCAACCTCTTTATTTGAGTCTTCACAATCCCATTGACATCGATAACTTGGTAATCCAATGTTATTCGAGCCCCACACGTTGATTGCGCCAATCCTACTGTCCCCGATAATCCGGATAGTAGGCTGTCAGAAATCCGCCCCCTCAATCGGATTGCCAATAATCGATTGCACCGGCACAGCTACATCAATGAAAATGGCACTGACAGATACTACCGAGATTAGAGCACAGTAGTTAACATGAAATTATTGTGGAACACACCAAAATATACGGGGGTTCATACTTACCTTTTACTTACCTATTCAATTTAATCTCGGGTCTGGGTTTTCAACTGGATCACTTAATAGTATGCCCTCACAATAACCTCCACCACGATATTTAAAATGAACCAAGTCGAAGACCAGAAAATTTAAACTGCACAATAATTTATTTCACATAAAGAAAAAAAAATATTTTAACAAAATTTAACAACAAAATAGTTATGGCTGTCTGAAGCCATTGTCAATGCAACCATGTCCTCCTGTAGGACTGTAGACTTCACATACAAAAATTCAGCTTTCTCTAGTTCAAAAGAACGTAATAATAACAATAATGCACATTGGAATGGATAAGGGAGCTGGGACGAGACATATAGCATTTGTTTCCTTGTTCATGAACTTCATAATTTAGTTCATTGACACACATTTATTAATAACCGCAAGGCCGCTAAGTAGTTGACCTTGACCTCCACCATTCAGTTATCTGGCCACCTGCAATACACCCTAAGCAGTGTTGCATGCTTGCTTCGTCAAATGGACGCAGCTGCCTAACCAGTGTCACCATATGCTGGCCAACGCAGAGTCTAGCTCTCATTCAAAACAATTTAAATGCTCACATCTCACCTCAAATATTATCACGCAAAATTTATACAAGTTCCGTTCACATTGCAATGGATTACTCTGTTAATCTCAAATCTTATTTAAATGTTTATTCCAATTATCGAACTAGCGTTGTTTAAATGTTAATAGCAAAACGCATAATGTTATATCATAGTGTTCAATAATTATTTATAACATTTAGATTGTTCATAACTTAGTCAAACGACAATTGAAAAATTTTTACACGCCTCTATTAATCCCGTTTGTTTCAAATTATTATTATAGATATTTACATAGTTATTTACATTATTTATATTTTATTTATATTTGAAATACATTAACCACACGTTTATCCGGTTGATATTTTCTTAAATCGTGGTAATATAATCGACCGATGAAGGTTACTTATATTTAAATTTTAGATTCAGGTTTAATAAGATTTAATAATTATTATTTGTGACGGTAACCTCCATTCAAAATCTATAATTCAATCAATTTATCACTCTTGTTAATTTTAACAGTAACTTCACATGAATAATTTTCAATGGACCTGAACAATACAACTCAGCGGAAACATACCTCGCACAAACGCACAAAATTGGCCCATAATTCATCATATATCTCATTATATATGGCATCAAAATCTTCCACAATACACACAAAAAACCTCCAAAAATAAATTCATCATCATCATCAATATTACTGTGGGAACCTCCTTCACTTATTAAAGGGCATTATTCATCAGCGACTTTTACACGTCCACTGAACTAACGATTATACATCCATAGTTCCTCTTTAAAAATTCTTATATTCATCAATTGTATCGAAAACTGTTATTATATTTAACCTTCGTGGGTTTCATTCATGAAGCGATATGAAGTAAAAATTTTCCAGTCACAAATAAATTTAATAGCAAATACGATTAGACACGCCTCCCTGGTCTATCAAAATGAATTAATCTCATCATAAATATCGCAGTATAAAAATACTATATTCAAGCAAAATTCATTTAACTGCAGAAATAGTCGAATAGAATGCAAATAGACTAGAAAATGCAAACATTATTGTTTCAATCTAGAATTGAGAAAATCTCCTATCAAATGTTCATTACTATAGTGTACTGAATAAATCGTATTCCAAGTTCATATTTCATAAAATTGTCTATAATGCAATGGTATTTCAGAATTGACTAAAAATGTCTGTGTTTCAATCATGTTCATAAAAACGACTAGTATTTCCAAGATCGTCGATAAAGTAGTAGATTTTAACGCTCTAAAATCTTTTAATCATTCTTCTTTCTTGAGGATGACAGAAAATTGGTCAAAGTAATTTACTGGAATGAATTACTTTAATAAAACGACACGCTGTCTGAATTCAAACTTGCCATAGAAAATCGTTAACTTTACAGTCAAATCGTGACTACAAGAAAAATTCAACTTCTCGAAAGAATATTTAACTTCAGTATAAACTGATCCAAAATGTTTAAATATGCAAATGACATAATAATGTCTCAATAAATCGAAGAAAATGGCATAAAGCTGCAAAGTGTACAGAGTACAGAAACATCTAGCAAAAGAATATGGGGCAATCAAATATATGACAGAAAATATGGGAAAGATAGTTGCTCAGATCTCACTAAAATGGCTCAAATAAATCAAGAAACGTTCACGGCTACCTTATCTGTTGGATTGAAGTTCTAGAAGAAAATTTCAAAGAAGACTGCTGCTGGTTCCATTTCACCACAGGATAGATGTGCACCGACCTCGAACCTGGAACCCGATAGACATCCTTCTGGCAAAACTCTTCTTTGTGTGCTGGGAAAAACCCTTGCCACTCTTGAAAGTTCCCTGAAGTTCTTGTAGAAATCAGCCATGAAGTTCATTGCAAATATTTCCACAGAAATGTTCATAATTGTGGAGTATGAATTTATTTCCACTGCCATTTGATGTAATTCAGCGATGGATTACGATGCATGAGTGTAGCTGAATGTTCACTACATGCTCGTCTTTGTAGAATGACGATTATCGAAGCTCCATGTTGCTACTTCACACTACTGATGTATGTCCCAATTGCATTAAAGTTTTAGTCTTCCATCTCCACTTCCATTATAATGTTAGTCGAAAGTACTGCCAGATTGTATAGTTCCATTGTAGAATGTAGCGTTGTATCACCAAATGTAATCTTCAGTATCACGGTTGCAATACACGTGTCTGCCGTAGCGTAGAATGTGGTAGTAAAAGTGCTTCTCAGGATTCGAGAAAAACACTTTTCTCTGCAGTCTTTAAATGCGAATATCTTCTGAAGTATTATAATGAAAAAGTTCAACTTTCGCACACGCCTCAATATTGTAATGCACTATTGAATTAGTATAAATGCAGTAGCTAATTCTTGATAGATAAACTTGTAGAATCGTTTATGTGTGAGCTCCAACTTCGCCTAGTTTTAGTAACAGTAAAATTGCACTGCTGGATACCCAATACTGTTCGATGCGGTGGGCTCTGCCACGCTTGCTTATGACGATATGCTTGTTCTATCAGAACACGAAGTCAGACTATTAAGTCAGAATAAAACCACGAAGTGAGAAACTCCTCTCTGCTGTGCAAGGCCTTTTATCAACTTTGAAGGGGCGTATCCATCCCTACCATAGCTTCTTCTTCCATCATTACTCGAAGTTCCAACTTTGGCTATTCTTGACGGATTTTCAGATTTCAAAAACATATAATTAATTTCTTCAAAATTCCAAATCAATGCCACAACTGAAAATAGTTTTCCCCAATTCTGCATCCCAAAAGTTATTAAATATGATAGTTTCAGTAATCTCCGTCTCCCTTCAAGCTATCATTCATTGGTTCGAGCCTCTCCTCCAATAGCGTAACTTCTTCCTCAGCACGTTTACTTGCTTCCCTGCGACTGCGTCGTAAATCTAAGATCCTTCTCAAACAAAATCGTGACGTCAGCAAGAATCTAAGCTCAGCCAGCCTACTTGCTCGAGCGTTGCGTCATCCACGCCTACGTCATGAATATACACGTCACAACTCTGACGGCCATAACTTTATTCACATATGCCAATACAGCCACCGTGGTCTCAGTATAATTCAATTTATGGGGGCAGTACCATCCCGGCATTTGCCCGAAGACGAAGTGGGAAACCACGGAAAACCACTTCGAGGATGGCTGAGGTAGGAATCAAACCCCCTCTACGCATTTGGACCACCCGAGGCTGAGTAGACCCCGCTACGCTACGGAGGCGACAGGGGCCTAAACAATACTTGTAAAATAAGGCTTCTAAATATAGTCAATGGAACGATGAAATAAACAATAATTTCCGTACATTATGCGAAACAAATAAACTTGAGTAAAGGTTGATGCAGTTTGAACGGTGTCAAACCAACGTTTCCTAAAAATAAATTGTTAGAGTTATGTCACTCTCCTGATTCCTGGAATTAGCCATGGATTAATTTCAAAATGTATATGTTGATAGAGTATATACAAGTAACTAGACAACTGTGGAAGCCTGGAGTCATCTTAGCCTATTTCCATCACAAGAGATCACCTCTTGGTCGTGTGTTTATGTGTGTGCACCCCTGTAATATAATTGTATTTGTTGGAGCTATGTCAATGAACCTTGGTAAAGATTTACTACTACCCCGTGCAGCCCCGACCGTGAATGTCACCAATCCAATATAGCGGGAACACGTGTCCAATTCTGTATGATCAGCAGTTTCTGGAAATAAAGAGTATTGTATTGTTATTATATTGTACCCGAAATATTTTTGTTGTTTAATTATACACATTTGTACACCTTCACACACTTCCTGAAAAGGGGGAAATAAATACATACATTTATTAATCTCATGTAAATGTTTTTCAGGTTTAGGGCCACACCCAGTACAATTGGGTGCAATCGTGTTGACCAACTGGAAAGAATTACATTTCGATCAATAAATACATTTGTAAATAAATAAATAATTATTGTTCTGTTTAAGTCTTCAGTCTTTTGACTAGTTTGATGCAGCTTTCCACCCCCTTTCCTGAGCTAATCGTTTCATCTCTACATAGCTACCACACCCTACATCCGAGCCAATCTCTTTAACATATTCTAACCTTGGTCTACCCCTACAGTTCTTATCCTCGACCTTTCCTTCCATAAGCAAGCTTGCTATTCCTGGGGGTCTTTGTATTTGTCCTACCACCCTATCTCTTCTCTTTATTAGCAGTCGACAGAAACATCTCTCCTCTCCCACTCGTCTTAATACCACTCCATTTGTAACCCTATATACCCATCTGATCTTCATCAATCTCCTGTAACACCACATTTCAAACGCTTCAATTCTCCTCTTTTCTACTTCACCAATAGTCCAAGTTTCACTTCCATAGAGTACCATGCTCAAGAAAAAGTCTTTCAAAAATGACTTTCTAATACTTAAATTTGTATTCGATGTAAACAGATTCCTTTTCTGTAGAAATGCTTTCCTTGTCTGAGCCAATCTGCTTTTACATATCCTCATTGCTTCGTCCTTCACTGGTTATTTTGCTTCCTAAGTAACAGAAGTCTCCTACTTCCTTCAGCTCTTCACTTGCCAATTTGATGTCCATAGAGGTTTCTGGTTTATTTTGGCTGCATTCAAATATTTTTGTTTTCCATTTATTAATTTTCATCATGAAATCTTTCCTCTCGAAATATTGAGAGAAACGTAAATGAATCCATTTCTCTACAATGATGTAGTATAGTCTAATCTTATGGGTCTTAAGCTAGGATTACAACCATTTAAATTTAAAGAGCTGCAAAAGCAAGGGTCTTAAGCCGATAACTTGCAATAGAGTTGTTTCATTAAAGGCAGAGGGATGTGTTATCATTAGCCACTTTCACTTTCTCTAAGTATTTCAATCTTCTGTCATTTTGATTTGGATATTGACGTGTGTCTATATAATTAACATGGGCTAGGATTTGGAAGATATTCTAGGTCATAATAGAGTACCGGTATTCAATTCAAGCAATTTCTTAGAAAAGTAGCGCTGAAACACCCATGAGGATTCCAGAACCTACTGGAAAATTTGATTGAACCAATAAAGCATTCCTAGAGAAGGCTACCATTGTACGGCAGTGATCAGCTGTTATCAATCTTTAAATCAGAGCATGCTTGGACGAACGAATCTTATTATCATGTTCCCGTATTTTAACTTAGGTACGAAGAACACAGTTGGAAGAATCGTTACAAGTTTCAAACTCTAGTGTTTCTCAATGTTGAACCATTATCTCTCTGTAGAAAGTTTCTGTCTATCGGTTTCTTTCTTTATTAGTTTGTCAGGGATAGGCTACAAACCGACCCCAACAAACTTAATGAAATTCTTAGGGAAGACTTTTTACTGGGATGGGTCGAGGATATGTATCTCAACGCCAGTCATAACAAGTAGTTCCGTAAAGAACTAAATGGCATATTTTCATATATCCGACTTATATTAATTGCCTCAATCAACATACAAATTTTCAGTTTTATTGCTGTAATAGATTCGTAGATATTGAGAACCGTCTAAATATTTTGAATGGTCACCATGTTGGTTTTTTATATATAGGCCTTAGAGTTATGTTCTGTTACATGAAGATTATTGTGTAGTTGTTTTATTCAAACTTCAATCGCATGATAAGGACACAAGAAATGGAAACAAGATGTTAAAATTTCGCTCAGCCTCAATATTGTGGTTATGAAAATAATTGAAATGAATTAGATGCCAGTGGATTCAAATTTATATAAGCATATACCTTACCAAGTTTCACTACACTCCGATGATTAAATCGCGAGAAACGTCCATTTGAATATGTAAGTTTCGCGACGCTGCCATGTTGGATTTGTGCTCACCAGGTTATTGAACGTCCCATAGGTGAACTTATGTGTGTAGCCTCTATACACATACGAAATTTCAGTTTGATTGCTGCCATAGATTAAAATATATTGAGAAGCATTTAAATATTTCGGATGGTCGCCATGCTGGATTTAAATATATGTAGGCCATAGAGTTATCTACTATTAGATGATGATTATTGTGTACGTTCATTATTCAAACGTTGATTTTGATCGCAAGATTAGAACACAAGAAATAAGAACTTAATTTTAAAATTTCGCACAGCCGCCATCTTGAGGTTATGTAAACAATTGAACTAAATTAGATTACAATGCATCACAATTTGTATAGTAATTTTCTGTACCACGTTTCACTGCGATCAGATAGTTAAATCGCTAGAAAAGGGTATTTAAATGTTTCAACTTCGCTTGACCGCCATGTTCGTTCTATAGTTAACAGGTTTTTGAAAGTCACATATGTAAACGTCTAGAAGTGCTCTTTATCACCGTACAAAATGTCAGGGTGATATCAGTAATATTTTCGGAGATATAGAATGCCAGTGAAATATTTCGCACAGCTGCCATGTTGGATTGGTGAGACATAATAAAATTTGAAGGGCTTCGTCGGGGTCAGCCGAAAGAGTACTATGACCTTATTGAGTTCCATTGGCATCGCTATAGCCGTTTAGAAGTTATTAGGGATGCACACACACACATACACACAGAAGGACAAAATGTTATCTCGTAAGCCCATTTTTTCATAAATGAAAATAGGCTAGTCGCCTCCGTAACGTAGCTGTCAGCATGGTTAGCTGCCGCCCCGGAGGTCCTGGGTTCGATTCCCGGCTCTGCCACGAAATTTGAAAAGTGGTACGAGGACTGGAACGGGGTTTACTCAGCCTCGGGTGGCCCAAATGAGTAGAGGGGGTTCGATTCCCCCTCAGCCATCCTCGAAGTGGTTTTCCGTGGTTTCCCACTTCGTCTTCGGGCAAATGTCGGGATGGTACCTTCTTCAAGGCCACGGTCGCCTCCTTTCCTCTTCCTTGCCTATCCATCCTCACCATCCCTTACCTTCCCTCCTGAGGCCCCTGTTCGCTTTGCAGGTGAAGCCGCCTGGGCGAGGTGCCAATCTCACCTCACCAGTTGTATCCCTTCCGATTCGATGTTCCTTCGCTTTTTTCTAGGACACTGCCCGTAGAGGCGGTAGTGGTGAGTTCCCTCGCTGAGTCCGTGGGTTCCACCAACCTGGAGGGTAAACGACTAAGAAAAGAAAAGAGAAGAAGAAGATAGGCTAAAAATAACAATGAATAGGGATATGGAATACACCTGGTATTACGTATTCTTAGCAACTGGGCCCTTTTCGGAGCGGTGAAGTAAGTTATCGAAGTTTTAAGGAGCGAAACAGCGAGGTCATCCACTCTAAATGAAGGGCACATTCCTGTGAGAAGAATATGCGTAATTATGCTTGCTAAAACATAATAATAATAATTTTCGAGCCTTGGTCAGCAATTCTCGCGCCTAAGGCCACAGCCGACTTAATGTACCACTAAACAGCAAGCTTACCAAGCACCTTCGCAGTCAAAGAAACTTAAGTACAATTCATCAATTCCTTCAGTAAAAGTAATACACAATACTGTATGTACAGTATAAAGGGGCTTTATTCTCTGTTATCGCGGTGCATTGCCTTAATGAAGGAAGTCAGCAGATGCTTCATGTAGGCCTACGTCTCTATTCCATCTTCATACGGTCAGACGTGCTTTGCGTTCTATCAGACAGCTTCATAGCGTACTGCTCATTGGACTAAATTTTATTCAACATTTCTCGTTTTCAAAGCATCTCTGATGTGCTGATGAGAACTGCGAACTGTCTTAAATTTCAACCTGTTTTGTTCTTAATTTCTCCGCTAGATCGTCCCATATTCGCTAATGGATCATAATCATAGAGCCATTGTATTCATTTTCTTATGTTGACTCCTTACATTTACATGTACAGAAAGTGAAAATTATTGACTGGTTTGATAAAGACTCACATGTCTACCTGCTCAGAGATAATCGTTTCATCTCTACATATCCGACACAATCTGTTTAACATATTATAACCATGATCTACCCCTACAGTTTTTGTCCTCGATCCTTATTTCCACAACTAAGTTTGCTATTCTTGGGTGTCTTAGTATGTGTCCTACCAACCTATCTCTTCTCTTCATTAGC
This sequence comes from Meconema thalassinum, assembly GCA_946902985.2. NCBI lineage: Eukaryota > Metazoa > Arthropoda > Insecta > Orthoptera > Tettigoniidae > Meconema > Meconema thalassinum. The sequence goes on from OX336389.2 coordinate 1,456,072,078, forward strand.
AGTCGCAATAGGCATCTCTCCTGTCCCATTCGTCCAAATCCCTTCATTTGTTTCTCTATCTACTCATTATATATTCAACATTTTCCTGTAACACCACATTTCAAACGCTTCAATTCTCCTCTATGCTGCTTCGCCAACAGTCCAAGTTTCACTTCCATATAGTGCCACGCTTCATGCAAAGGCTTTCAAAAATGACTTCCTAACACCTAAATTTATAATGGAAGTCAATAAATGTATTTTCTGTAGAAATGCTTTCCTTGCCTGGGCTAACCTACATTTTAAACCCTCTTTGCATCGTCCATCACTGGTTATTTTCCTTCATAAGTAGCAGAAGTCTCTCACTTCCTTTCGCTCTTCACCTGCCAATTTGTCGTCAATATTCAAGTCTGTGTGCATTTCCAAACAAATGAATAGGACGTCAGGGAACGACAACTTCGTCTGCTCGTTCTCCCGATCTCAACCCATTAGACTTCTACTTATGGGATCATTTAAAGGCCATTGTGTATGCCACACCTATTTATAACGTGGACACGCTGCGTCAGCGAATAGAGCAAGGATGTCAGCAGATACGACAGACGCCGGGAATATGGGAGCGTGTGAGACAGTCGATGATGTGGCGCATAGACGCCTACATTACAGCTCATGGTAGCCATTTTGAGCACCTTCTGTAGAGAACATTAAGTACTAACGTAAACTTTATCAACACAAATGACCAACCTGCATAGTGAAGCGGTCTGTGTTATGTACACCACAAACAATGCTTGTAACACGGAAACGAAAATAAATACACCGTATGTTTACAGGACATGTTTTGCTTATTGTCAGGTCCTCTTTCGAATCCCCGGAGCTTTCCCACATATTTAGTCACACCCGGTATATCCTATTGTTCTAATTTTACACATTCATATTTTACTCTTAGCTCTTAATAGTTGCTTAGGCTTAAAGGCTTATTAATTTTTACGCGAACACGTTTAGGCAAATGACGCAGTGGTCAAGCTGTTGGCCTCTCACCAAGGTGGACTGGGCTTGATTCCCGCTCAATGCAGTGAGATTTTCGAATTGAAATGCCATGTCCTGTGGTTCGGATTCCACGTAAAAGGGAGGTCCCGTGACTATTAATCACACAATTCACGGTCACGTAAAACTACAATCTTTCTTTTTACGTTTAGTTAAAAAAAAGCCTACGTGTTATCACTCTCTGATCTCTATCCTAAGAGTTAAACACTTTAATCTTTATATAAATAGGAAATTCTACCCCACTCACTTATCACTCATTCTCCTTCATCCTTCCTTTAATCAGGGGGACACATACGTGTTGGAGACGGCAATTAATACCTGCGCGTACCCAGGTGCGAGGAGCACTGCTGCTGTGCTCCTGGGAGGCACTAACATGCAATAGAGTTCCAGCTAAAGTAGGTGTCGATGTGTTTTTACCGTAGCAACGAGAGAAGTGAACGTTCCTCCCCTCTCAACCACGCTGCTGCACATGGACTCGCAAGCATATTTAACTCGTTCCGTACGCTTGTGTCATCAGGTAATAATTGCGGTTTACTTCATTGTCACAGGCACTCTTTTTACTGACAAAATATTTTGTTTTTCCAAGAATGTTTAGGACACGGTAGGGCATCGGATTCGAATCCAGAAATGTGCGGGGGAAACTCAATTTTTACATATTGACCCACTTTCCAATATTGGGGGACGGGAGTTAGAGAAATTACAGTAGCCTACCTCTAACTTTTCTTGGGATTTCCTGTCTGCGTCTTTGTAGCAAATTGCCACCGATTGAGATTGTTGTTACGAATATGCAAATGTGGTAGGTCTTGGTCGTTAAAGGCTAAAAGCAGTTCGAAGAGTGCTTCCAGCTAGTAAAAATAAAAATGCCTACAAGGTAAACTCTTAATTATTTTCATGTAAGTTCAATCTCCACCGCCTTGTATGAGTGCGCAAAAACTAACGGGGTTAGCCTGCTCTATGAAATCGCAAACAAAGCCTCATTAGTGCCAGCAGACGCTTTGAAGTATAGCCTAATAGTGGCTAGCGAAACAGTATGAGCTTATCCCCATCCATGTGTATTCAGACACGCGGAAAATTCCATTAGAGCCTCCCGACATGGTTTTAGACCTCGTGAGTCAACAACAGTAAATCTAATGGATTTCACTCACAGCAGTGGTGGCTCATGTCCTGAAATGGTGGTCTTGAACGCCCGAGTAATTCACCTCTAGCAATCATAGAGCAAATATACCATCATCGGATCAACCGCATGTTGTATCCGTGCATTTGCAGTAGAATGGTCTGCTAATTATCACAGACGTTGCACAGAGTTACGATAACTCTTCTTATCCAGAGTATGTACTCCAAACCTCAACCTCATCATGACCTATAGCACCAATCAGCATGTTTTAAGGTTGGATTCATGAAAATAGCATATAGAAGTATCGTAAGTCACACACTTATACCGGGTTATGGAACTGGAAAGTGATTGGAGTGGTTGAACATAGACTATTTACTGTAGCTAGTATATTGATGATGATAATTGTTGTTTTAAGGGGCCTAACATCTAGGCTATCGGCCAGCTAGTATATTATTTGAGAGCCATGATGGCCGAGAGCGCTGACAAGCTACCTCATGCCTCGCTGGCATCGGGACTCGGGAGAACGTTGGTTTGAATCCCTCCTCGCCCGTCCTGGAAATAGCTTTCCGTTCTTTCCCATTTTCAACCCAGGCAAATGCCGGGGTGGTTCCATTCTACAGATCCATGGCCGACTTCCTTCCCATTCCCTTCCCTGACCTTTCCTCCATTAGGCCCAAGTTAGCAGTCCTCTGGGCAATCTGCCTCTCACCATCCCCAGTTGTATCTGCAGAGTAAGTGTGTTTAGCTCCAAGACACCGTCCTTGCGACGGTAGAGGAATGATCCCTCTCAGAGTCCGTGGGTAAAGCCAAGCTGGGAGGATAAGCGATTTCTAAAATGCAAATATCCCTATCTAATTTCCAATAATAATAAAATTATCCCTTCTTCTAAATGTCAAGTTTTAAAGACACATTTGAGTGTTGCCTATACACACTGGAAATAAAACCTGTAGGCCTATTAGTTATGGTCTTTGCCCCATTATAACAGTGATCATATGTAATAGGCTATATGTAACTTCTCCAGGAGTGTTATATATATTTTGTGTATACATAACATACATTGTATCCCACCCAGTCGTTGGACAAATTCATGTTAACCGACTGAAGAGCCACAAATACCACTTTCATTTAAACTTAATGTTATTCACTTAAATCAATTTTATTCACTGACATTTTTCGTTACCATTTTTTGATTACATTATCTAGCTTCTTTTAGACATAGGAATATATTCCATCATTTACGGCACCATGTGCTCCGTTTTTCTCCAGCTCCATCAATTTTAACCTTCGTCTATAAAAATCACATCAATATTAATGTAATGGTCCCTCATTCTCTTATATACGTAATTATTTTGAGAAGTTGATGCATGCTTAGACATTATAAACAATAATATACTGATCGATTTTGAAGAATTCGACGACTTTTTTCGCCTCCATGGATTTAGAAACCTCCCGTAGTCTGGCCTTCGAGTTTGGTCATATCTTCACAATTAGTCCTGTTGCTGATTCCATTTTTTTCTAAGGTGATCGTTACACACACACTTTGGTTTAATACGCTACACATATATCACAACACTTTACTCTTGACAATTATTTACACTAATGGAGTACTACTTAGAGCCACTGACAAACGCCTCTAGGTTTGCTAAACCACTGATTTTAGATTTTTCGGCTGGCTACGTGGCTCAGCGGTAACGTCCTCGCTTGCTAAGCCAAAGGTTGCAGGTTCGTATCCTGACGCAGTCAGCTGACATTTGAGGGTTAAAGATCCCCTTCGGTACCCCGGCGTCTCTAAAAGCCGCAGTAGTTAAAAGGGACGTAAAAACAATAACATTATTATTATTATTTGATTTGAGAATTTCATCAAGCGTTCCATTTTCCTACATGGTGATCTTTCATAACTTGTGTTCTTTTATGTGTGCGATATACAGTGATTTTACTATGGGTGTGTGGAACTTTATACTAATTAAACAGAGGAGTGTTTCCTTTACAAAGGCTATGCTTCCCGGTATAGGCCTACAAATTGTTTGTGTACTATTGACATGGCTATAACGTTAATAATATTCAGCAACTTTACGGTCGAGCGTACTCGGTACACGCCACGACCGTACTTGTCCTTACTTATATTATTACTCAGACTAGGTTATTATTATAATATTATATTAATCCAACTCTTTTCATTAATGCCATGTATTTATTTTCAGGATTGGAAAATAAAAAGCGAAGCTTGTAGTTTAACGTCACCGTTAATCTCGAGATCATGAGCCACGGGACCTCCTTTTTTTTACGTGGAATCCGAACCACAGGACATGGCATTTCACTCCGAAAATCTCACATGCATTGACCGGGAATCGAACCCGGACCGCCTTGGTGAGAGGCATACAGCTAGACCGCTGAGCCACCACGCCCCCGATTGGAAAATAACCCATCGTGTTGACCGACTGAAAAACATCAAATTTCTATTACTAAGGCAACACTGAAAAATGGCTCCAAACACCATATTATTATTATTATTATTGTTAGTTGTTACTAAATTGAACAGACAAATATAACTCGAGCTGATAATATTCACTTCTATCCATCGCCTTTGTGCCCTATTATCCTGTGGCAATCGTTGATCGCAAACTGGATGATGGTGATGTCTCTGATGTGGCATTTATTAATTTGCCTGGAAGTAGTTCCTCAACGTAGGTAAAAATTCGCTAACTCCTTAAGGATTCTGAGGATGGTCCATAAACTCGTCACCAAATGAACTAAAATTTTCCACAGAGTGTAGATATGTAATTTATATTAAAAATAGCAACCCGCCCCGGCCTCTCCCGGAAACAGTTTTGAATGCATTACGTGATAAGCGCTTTTTTTTCCTATGTCAAAGAACTGACGACCTATATCCGTTTTACGTCTCGGCATGATGGGTTAAAATCACTGACTGAACTATTAATTCTATTATCATGGAGATGCTGGCATGATTGCCATCTCTTGATGAAGGCAGTATATTTGCATTTATCTGTTGGCACAGACTAGAGTAAAATGTGGCTTTTCACCGATGTCTCAGTCTCACTCAGGGCTGTGGTTATATGGAAGCTACTGAGGTGTGGGTGGTACTTAATAATGACATTCAGGGCACAGTCAGTGCCTGTGAATGCTCTGAAAGGTTCTACTCATAGGGTTAGTACTGCTGTTCTGACTCAGTGAGGAAAGCAATGGCAAACTACCTCACTCCTCTTCTTGCCTAGTACGCCTCAATATAGCGCTGCCTTGGGATTTTGTGGTTATCTTCCCACATAAACTAGTGGCAGTACTTTTTGAGGATCCAGCCAGTCTTTGGAATGACTACCTTACAGACAGACATGGAGATGCATGTGCAACGAATTCTTGACAGGCGTAATTTAAGAATGGCGAGGTGCATGAAACACAATTCCCCCTTCCGTCCAATCTTAACTTGACTGTGCATTTTGCAGAAAGAAAAGTTCACAGGCGAAATAAAGAAACGCCGAGTTGCACTTCCAGGGAAACTCCAAACACAACCACTCTTCCCTGAAGTCATAACTCAACACGACTCGACCATTTGCTGCTGGATGTATCTGGAGTAATAGGCTCGCCCACTAGCTAGTCTGTAACTGGGGTGAAAGACTCTCCCATAGCTAGCTCGTCAACGTTCGCCTCAGTAAATGAATGGAGATTGTTGGAAGAAATGAAAACGTAAAAATACTTATAGTGGGCGATGTGTTGAAGATTGAGATTTGCTCTCGCGGACATTTTTGAAGAACATTTCGTTCTGAACAATTCTTACACTCATAGTATATTGATATTTTTAACAGTTTGCCTAGCGTAAGCATAAAAAGTGCACGGACGCCAGTTTTTTTTCGACGTTCTCACTGAAATCGTTGCTGCTTGGCTTACTATGACCATAAATAAATTATTCTCTACAGAAATCTTCCTCCGGATATCCTTTACAGAATGGTGAAACCCGTATCAAAATCCATCCAGTGGATCTCGAGATTACCTGTGACTTCCAGGAATCGGGGAATTTGTATTATACTAAGTAGAGATTCGATTGAGAGTTAATTAATTAATCCATTGGCGTTAATTTCCCCCTCCCTACGCCGTTCGAGAAATACCCTGCAAGGTCCATATTATCTTCGCGTTGCCATCTGGGCGTAGGAATACGCACGTTGTAGTTGCATAATTTCATTCGATTATTTAACTTATTAATTTCAATGTTTTCTAAAATCCTTTTATAATTTTTGTTAACCGAAATGTTCTCTCATATAAATCCACGTTGTTTCCTGATTGTGATATTTAATTTGTAGGTGTAGCCTTCCACCCCATTCGAGTGAAAATAGTTCGTGGTGGTTTGTGTTAAACAAGCAGGCCTCTTGGGATTCCCTTCTTCATGTATCGAACCTGCAAGTGGTTTGGCCATCTGGTGAGTTGGCGCCGGTCCTCCACGCTTGTATGGAATATTATCCCATTCAACTATAAAGAAAGTCAACAGTTTCTTGCCTTGGCAGTTTGTAATAAAGTAATCTAACATGAAATTATAAAGCTTCGAGATAAAACCATTGTATCACGTGTCCCTTAATCAGCACGGCCATGGAACTTTCCGTTCGTATCTCTGCAAGGGCTCAATATTAAGCCTTGTATAAAGATTTACCATGCCATGTTTCGCTGCGCTTGGGTGGTTAATTGGCGAGAGAGGCTCATGCATGGCCGCCATATTGGTTCTGTGCTCATTAGGCTATTTAAAACCAAATAGGGGAAAATTTCAGTTTGATTGCTCTTGTAGATTCATATAGGCTATATTTAGATCTGGTGAAATATTTCCCAGGGTCACCATGTTGAATTGTTTTATATGTATGGCATGTAGTTATGTACCAGAAGAAGAAGAAGATTATTGCGTTGGTTCATTATACTTTGTTAGCGTTATTAAAACATATGAAATAAAAACATAACTGTAAAATTTCGCAATCGCCATCTTAACCTTATCAAAACAATTGCATTAAATTAGGTACCATTTTATGACGCCTCGCATAGAAAGTTTCCATGCCAAGTTTCATTCTGCTCGGATGATTAAATTGTGAGAGGGTCCATTTAAATATTTGATGTTTGCTCGGCCGCTTTGTTGATTTTGTGCTTATCAAGTTTTTATTCGCTACATAGGTGAACGTATTTTAGTATCGTCACTCACTGTACAAATTTCAGGATGATGGTAGAAGGCTAATAGTTTTGGAGATTTTGAATTTCGGTTAAATACTTACTTTTTCCACCATGTTACATTAGTGAATAATATTTAAAATGCACTGTCGAGGTCGGTCAAGTTAGTAGTAAGTCCTTAGAAAGTTTCATTGAAATTGTTACAGCCGTTTAGAATTTATTACACACACACGGACAAAAGGTGATCTCAGAATGCACAGTTTTTTTTAGCGTATGGCGTTTAGTGCCGGAAGTGTCTGAGGACATGTTCGTTTCGCCAGTTTTGAAGCTGCTTCGAGACAGACACCCAATGGGTGAGCTACAAGTAGGAAAGTTGGAATGGAAGGTCGAGGAGTTGGAAGGTAGCGTCTGTGGCCTACAGTTAGGGACCAACCTCGGCATTTGCCTGGAAGGAAGATGGGAAACCAGAGAAGACCATCTTGAAGGTTGCCGGCGGGGGGATTCGAACCACCTCGCCTCCCTGCCAGCAGACATGCCGTAACGACCACGGCTAACTCACCCGGTATTCACACGATGGAAACATTATAATTGAAGGTTGACCTGGTGTAGAGGTCATGTAAGAAGTTAAACTGGACATATCCATTTCTTAACGCCACTACTTAGAACTTGTAATAAATTAGCTAGCCTAGTAAGCCAAGAGTATGCATGCTCACATTCCGGAACAGCTACACAAATATTTCATCTTAATAATGAATACCCCAAATCACAAAATAGGACACACACTCAATCCTGAGTAGCAAGATTCAATGTTGAGGTCATTTTACGATATGAGGTTAATCTTTACCCCTTTTACATGAACACATGGGTTTTCATCTATGCGTACTGTGCCATTACGTCACAAATGTCTACCAGCACGATATTTGAACGGGTACAGAGCTACGAGCGCACCTCCAGCGCGACCAGCATAATTACAACTACTTTAAATTTTCAAGAGGCTTTCAAAGTGTTCAATGTTCTGCGCCATCGCACTTATACGGATGTAGTCTACATGATGATGTTAACTGTTTAAAGGGGCCTAAGAAATCATTTATACTTATTACTCCCCGTGACTAATTTGTATGCACCGCAGGCTGTAACTATGTATGTTCGCAATTCAGCACCGTAACACGGGTAGAATGGTTGCGGTATGCATACTTGTGCATAATTTAGCTGGTGAAAAAGCATATTATATTTTCATTATTTTACGTCCAGTTCATTTGAAAAACATGACTACATGTCACAAAGCCCCTAAATGAATCAACAGCAATAACAACAACCACTCTGATGTCGTTGAATTTCTTTGCATAGTTTCAATTAAAAGGTACCAAGGAGGAGGGGTTTTTATACGGCAAAGGGGGTCCAGCTTCTACAAACAACAGTAGGCACTAATCAGCTTTATAATTGCACTCTCCTCACTGATCGTCTGAACTTCGCGGCATTCAGCCTATTTGATGATATACTTCAATAATATTTATTATCGATTTTATCATTTCACCTTATAAGGGGTTCCCAGTACCTAAGGATCCATCCTGGTGTTCTGAATGTTTGTTATTCCAAAAGTGTTGAATAAGACTTGAAAATGCGATCGTAGTCGACATTTGGATATGATAAAGGACTGTGTTAGTCAGGTTGCTAATCTCTTGAAAGTCGCGTAATAACAAGTCTAGTGAAGTATCCTGAACGTTTTACCAACAGAGGAAGGTAATATTCATCCATCCTGAATTTCTCAGAGAAAGCGTGATCCCGAAATACACACTGAAGGTGAGGAACATGGAGTTTTTCTTCATTTAATTCATTCCCGTCTCTACGGGGTCGAGATTGAAGTAAGGTACATTTCTACGTGTCGTATGTATTAACTGCCGGATGCCCTTCCTGAGGCCAACCTCATCTCAGGAGTTTATGAGATGGAATGACGGAAGTTGACTGTAAGTGGGTAAGGGGTTAGAAGGAAGCAGTAGTCACCTTTTTATGATACCGTCTCAACATTCGCCTGTTGTTGAACATGGGGAAACATTTATGAGACCGTCCAAAGATGGTTTCTTCAGCCTACTGGTCTACTAAGTCCAGAGGTACTTTTTAGCTACAGCTACATTGGCTATCAATAAAAGAGATTATTGAAAAAATTGAATAATATGAGGAAGAGGGAGGAAAATAAGCAGGACAACATGAATAACAGGCAGATGGCGAACAGATTGCAAAAATTAAATGCGTTGGATCAAACGATGGCTGAAAGAGTTTCAGAGTGGTGTGGATAGGATATTGAAGAAGGCGTACATGCAGGTGGACAATAAGTAAAAGTAAAATGGGCAAATTTACAGGTTGTAACTAAATATGTGGGAAAGCTCCGGGGATTATATAGAGGACCAGACAACAAGCAAAACCTCTTATATAAACATATGGTGTATGCGCGTTCGTTGCCGTATTAAAAGCATTGCTTGTGGTGTGCATAACACAGACGCACGATGCTAGTTGGTCATTTGTGGAGGGCACACAGGCCACTTGTACGTCGCTATTCAAGTCTGTGTGCATTCCCAAATAAATGGATAGGGCGTCAGGAACAGACACCGTGGCCTACTCGTTCTCCCGATCTAAACCCATTAGACTTCTACTTATGGGATCATTTAAAGGCCATTGTGTATGCCGCACCTATTTATAACGTGGACATCCTGCGTTAGCGAATAGAGGAAGGATGTCAGCAGATACGACATACGCCAGGAATATGGGAGCGTGTGAGACAGTCGATAATGTGGCGCATAGACGCCTACATTACAGCTCTTGGTAGCCATTTTGAGCACCTTCTGTAGAGAACTGTAAGTAGTAACGTACACTTTATCAACACAAATGGCCAAGCTGCATAGTGAAGCGGTCGTGTTATGTACACCACAAACAATGCTTGTAACACGGAAACGAACTCAAATACACCATTCAGTGTGTTTATAGGACATGCTTTGCTAGTTGTCAGGTCTTCTATCGAATCCTCGGAGCTTTCCCACATATTTAGTTATACTCTGTAGCCTATATGAGCTGTGAGATATCACCAAACTCCATTGGCATCACAATTAAAGGATGAGGCCTTCTAATGGCGTGATTTAAAAATATCGGAGTCACAATTTTAGGTGAGGAAGAGCCTCACCAGCGGCTATTCTGGAGTGGTACGTGCCAGAGAAGTAACCACGCGCACGATTTGAATTGCCCTCGATTTAATTACATCTTAGTAATGAATAGATTTGGGAGAGGTCTAATATATGGAATGTTTTCACGTAAGTTAGGGCTATATTTAAAAATCAGAAGACATGTTTAATTATGACTTATGAGAGGTGACACCTGTCGAAATGTTCCCGCGAACAGGAGAATGCTCGGAAAGTGGAGAAACGTTTTCCCTAGGAACCATCATTCCATCGAGACAAGTGATACTCGCATTTTGACACCAGCAGAGGGCAGACCTCACTGCCAAGGGAGACAGAGCTACTCTTTATTCGGGAAATTGAGAGTTATAATTTAGTGCCATAAATATCACAATTCTACGAGAAGCTATAAGAGTATATTAATACATTTATACACCAAAGCTTGTAGTTTTGTGTGACGGTTATTCTTGCGAACATGAGCCATGCGACCTCCTTTTTACGTGGAATCCGAACCACAGGTCATGGCATTTTACTTCGAATATCTCACATGCATTGGTCGGAAATCGAACCCAGTTCACCTTGTGAGAGGCTAACAGCTTGACCGCTGCGCCACCACGCCCTTAATAATATAACAATACTAGACAGTAAGATGTTTACAATTCTTCACCAATTACGAAAACGTTACGCGGATTTATGCAAATTATTATTATCTATTGGTCAATACGGGTTTGTCCAATTGGATTGGGCGGGAATTTACAATAAACTGCCTCGTGCCATAAAATAAAATACATGAATTATGAGTACATTTAATAAAACTGTGTAGCACAGGAACAGCCGCAAACCAGCTAGGTCTACAAAATCACAGTGTCAACCCAGTTACATAAGTGATTAACCACCGGGTGAGTTAGCCGTGGTGGTTACGGCATGACTGATGGCAGTCGCTCACATCCGGGAGGCGAGGAGGTTCGAATCCCCCCGTCGGCAACCTTGAAGATGGTCTTCTGTGGTTTCCCATCTTCCTTCCAGGCAAATGCCGGGGTTGGTCCCTAACTATAGGCCATAGCCGCTACCTTCCAACTCCTCGTCCTTACATTCCAACTTCCCTCCCCAACGGTACTTGTAGCTCACCCATTGGGTGTCCGTCTCGAAGCAGCTACAAAACTGGCGAGCCGAACATGTCCTCGGACACTCCCGGCACTAAAAGACATACGCTAAAAAAAAAAGTGATTAACCTAACTAAACAACTACAAGAGCTAACCAAGTACATAAGAAATTTGAAAACTGACGGTAAATAACAAAACAGTCCAGAACGCAATCACTGTAAGAGCTCACTGTGATCCAAGTTAATGATTCGAAAGGGTTTTCACGTTTGTACACATAAAAAGTGCTAACAAAAATAGAACACAACGGAAGTGTAATAGACTAACGAAATATACAATTAGTTCCGTGAAGAAAATGTAGGATTTATATCAATGGTTGATCTATATCAGGGGTGCACAACCTCTTTATAAATGGGGGCTAAGTTTATTTTTACATAATAAGTGGCGGGCCGCTGGTTACCTTACCACTTAGGCACTTGCCAAACCCTAGCGCTAAAGCTAATTTTACTATTATCCCGGGAGAGGTGGCGCGGGGGACTTTGTGACACCACGCAGATTCGTTATGCTGGGGTTTCTACATTTTACTACACACAGACCGAACCTGCCACATACCTTTCCCCACATGCCTTATCTATTGTCTGAGGGCAGTTGCCTATTAGTGGAAGGGATGAGGGCAGAGACAAATGTATTTCTATAGAGCTATGTTGCAATGTGTTCTGAAAGACCCCCGCGCCACCAGTACCGCTGGCAGAGTGAACAGCTGTTCCAGTCTTACGTGTACTCCATGAGAATGTATCAGTCTGATCAAGAAATATAATTTAAGTGTTAAAATAAAATATTATGTATCGTCCGAGCTACGAAGTGCAAGAATCCATGGAGTTATCTCGTCTGCAAGACGTCGAAGAGGAAGACATATTAGGAGGTGAAAACAGTGATAGCGAAGATGAAGTAGAAATAGCAGAATCTTAAAGTGATACTGAGCAGAGTGCAGACGAAGAAGAAAATGAAGAATGTGACGATGATATGCATCTTTCTCAGCGGATTTGTACCCTTACTGGCAAAGACAGTTACAAAATGGAGCACAATACAACCAAAATTCAACAAGAGACTTCTCTAAAATGTGTAATTGGTTAAAAAATAGAATCCTACATTATCTAAAACTTGTCTAGTCATTGATTTCGATTTTGTTTATAGGCAAACTCAAGTACGAATTATCAGATATTTCATAAGAATAGATGATTACCTGTCAGATCCGCACCATTTCAATCATAGTGTAAATACCCGTTTTAATATGTGCATGACTTTCATTTTAGACAAATATACCTTGCTCATTAGTTCAGTGAATGTTTTCATGCCATATCAGTAGCATAAACGAAATAATTGTCGTTATTACTGAGAAATAATTGGGCGGGGTCAAAATGACCCCGCGCTATCTCTAACGTTGCCCAAGTAAGTGCCACCTCTCCCGGGTTATCTCAATAACCTATTTTACCAGCAGACAAAAAATGTGTTTCAATACCATTTTTGTGTCCTCTAAATGGTTTAAACCCAATTTTGAAGTTTTTCGGCAGATTGCGTTATTAAGTTATCAAATTACTGATTTACAATCAACTTACTCCTAATTCGAAGAGGTTTACGAGTATATCAAATAAAATAATACTATCACAAGGTTGTAAAATTTTTATTTTTACAAAAACCATAATTCTTAACATCAAAGTATATAAAAAATGAAAATAATGGGAATATTCTCATCATTCACAATCTACACAGTACTGTATATATTCACGTTTTCAATGGTATAATATAAATATCCGCGGGCCACATCAAAAATTACTTTAAGGCCCGGAAGTGGCCCGCGGGGCGCGGTTTATGCACCCCTGATCTATATAAACCTATTTAGAATAACCACGAAATTAAGTGGGTACTACTAGCATACATGATATAGTCGTAATACAGGCCTACTTGAAATGTTGTAGCCTAATAGAGAACTACAGTTAGTTTGAAAAAGATTCCTTCCATGGATTCTGAGATTCTAAGATTCTACGGCTCAAATGCTCGGAGAAGAATTATTGGGTAGTTGGTAGGACTGCTTCCTTTAAAAATTATATCCCTTACGGCCTACACACAATACATAAAATTCGTTACTTATTCAGTAAATGTTATGGGGGTTACATGCAGTTAAACATTGAAATTCTCAACACGCGTAGTATTATGCTTGCAACACTGTCACGTATAGGTTGCTTCAAATGAATCTGAAAGAAATATCGTCTTTACATACAGTAGGCTATGTGCCAAATTTGGACCTGGTCGCCTGCATACATGGGTTCAAAATTATGGAGGACATTTATCATCAGCTGGTAGCCGTAATGACTAGGGCTCCGATTTTTAGGTAAATAAATATTTTCTATGTAAATACATGTTTTAAATACACTGACCGGCAAAAAAGTGGAACAGTTAAAAAAAGTAATATAAATAGTATAAATCTAGCCTTGAAAAAGATTTAATCACATTTTAAAAGCTTTTCATGCATTAGAACAAACATCTGAAACATCCGTGAATAGAAATTGACAATATGACATTTCTTAGGGTGGATTATTACCACCAATTACCCCCAATCCTCGATGAGCCTATCTTAATGGTTTTATGGCGGGAAGCGGACTGGAAGCGTTTAAGGTTTATGAGTGTTGCCGCTCGCTTATTGTTGTTCTAGGGATAACAACTGGCACTTGTTGAACACGTGTGAACCATTCTCACACATTTTAGCAAGTTATCCATTTGCAGCTCACATTAAAACATGCCTCTTAGCCGTGAAGAAGCTGCACAGGCAGTTGCATGTTGGCAACACTGTCAAATAAGCTCTTATTAATTATTCTGAAATATCTATATGTGTGCCAATTTTGGAACAGTTTCCATGCATAACGATTGAGCTATCAACACAGAACTCAAATTTCAATTGAGAATTTTCAGCAGATGGTAGCACTGGCGTCATTTCCAAATATGGTCGTGAGATATTCTTGTATAGATCCTTACTAACACCAAATTTGGTTTCGATAGCTGCGGTCTTTTTCGGGCTGATGGAGGGGTATCCACATACAGACAGAAGGACAGACAGACACGCATCTGCCCGGGTGATCTCATGAGACTACTTTTTCATCATTTTTACAAAATGTGAAAAGTAGCCTAACATTTATAGTTAGCATTCATCCACAGTTGGTAGCCCTGGTGACTTCAATGAATATTATAGTCATATTTGTTACGGTACGCAAAGCGCATACGAAATTTGTTTGAAATCCAATTAATGCTATGGAAGTAACATGCATTTTAAAATTTGACCTATCAGCAGGCGTAGAAACATGATGGCTACACTATCATGTATGGGATCATGAAAATTAGTTTGAAATATTATTAACTACTGCATATGTATGCCAATTTTGGAAAAGTTCCTATGCATACCCTCTGAGATATTCAACATAGAGCTTGTGATGTTTCAGCAGTAGGTAGCACTGACGTCATTTTCAAATGTGGCCGTGAGATATCCTTGTACAGATCTTTACTCACACCAAATTTGGTTTCGATAGCTGCAGCCTTTTAGGGGTTGATAGGAGGAGGGGGGGGGGCACAGACAGCAAGACAGACAGATATACAGAGGGACAAACACACAGGCAAACACACATCTGCCCGGATGATCTCATAAGACAAATTTTTCCTCATTTCATGCAAATTTGAAAGGTTGGCTAAACATTCACAAGGACCATTTATCAACAGTTGGCAGGCCTGGTGACTCTAAGGAATATGTATGGTCGTACCTGTAACGACCCCGTTGGGTTGGGGCAGCGCGCCTGCCTCGCATATAGAGGCCCAGGATTCAATTCCCGGCTCCGTCAAGGACTTTAGAAACTAACGTGAGAGCTAGAACGGGGTGCACTCAGCCTCGTGAGGACAATTGAGTAGCTGTCTGACATGAAGTAGCAACCCGGTCACGGAAACAAAGATTAACGGCTGGGCGGACCCAACGCGCTAACCACGCGTCACTCCACAATCTGTAGTGCGAATGGCTGGGCAGTGGTCGCGCTAGGTTGGCCAAGGCCCTTCATGGATTATGGTGCCATGGGTTTTGGGTTTTTATATTAGAATCTCTTATGGTACGCAAAGCACATTCGAAATTTGGTTGAAAACCAATTGCTGGTATGGAAGTTACATGCATTTTAAATTGGACCCATCAGCAGGTGTAGAATCATGTTGGCAACACTGTCATATATGGGCTCCGGAAAATTAGTCTGAAATATTATTATCTATGTGTGTGCCTTAGAGCGTCTGGAAGTTTGGCGCACCAAAGGAGAACTGGGCATACACCA
Source organism: Meconema thalassinum (assembly GCA_946902985.2). Taxonomy (NCBI): domain Eukaryota; kingdom Metazoa; phylum Arthropoda; class Insecta; order Orthoptera; family Tettigoniidae; genus Meconema; species Meconema thalassinum. The sequence continues at coordinate 1,456,087,982 of OX336389.2, forward strand.
GGCAAAGACGTTTGAACACAATCATTGTATGGAACGATGGCAACGGAAATGGGATGATGAGACACGAGGTCGATAGACAAAGAAACTTATTCTGCGTCTGGCTGACTGGGTTGATCGAAACCAAGGACAGGTCAATTACGAGTATTATTTGACACAGTTCCTAACAGGCCATGGATATTTTCGGAGATTCCTGCATCAAATTGGCGTGGCTAATAGCCCTTTGTGTCATTATTGTAATGAAGAGGAAGATGCGCTCCACACATTCTTTGTGTGTGAACGTTGGTCAACACATAGAAGAGATCTGCAAGCTTCTCTAGGGGTAATCACGCAGGACAACATCCTACAGATTATGCTCCGGAATCATCAAACATGGAATCAGACAGCTATTTACATAGAAGGTGTCGTGCGCCAGAAAAAGAGGGAAATGGATGCGTACGAACATCCATAAGAAAAATGAAGAAAGAAGAAATCTGAATGGCTAAGTAAGCACGACATCACCCTGAAGTAATGCGAGAACGGTTCCGGGGTGATGAACGCATCGTGGGAAAAGGGCTGTGGTTTTTAGTGGGTAAGAATCCCACACTAGGCTACTGTGGAGTGCAGACCCTTCACATGTGTTTTTGAAGATTTTCCACAGTCCCTCATAAAAGAAAGCTTTTTCTTTGTAGTAGATCGTAGACGTTGAGGTGCTAGTTAGGATTTTTCTAAGGTATTTTAGTTACGATTCGATACAAAAACTTCCCTGCGTTTCGTGAGAATTCTCCTAAGTATAACTGGCAAGATTCATGACTTGTGTAGCAGTGAGAAAATAAGTGGAATTTCAAGAGTGCATAAGTTTGATGGAACTATTTGAGAACATTTTTATTGTGTGCGAGAATCACAGATGGTTATCACAAGTTCAGGAGAACTATTGTTTCAGCATTTCAAATGAATTATTTAGTCATGAGGGATTTTATTGAAAGAATGATACATTTTCGTGCAATGTTTAGAGATAATTTAGTTGAAAATGTTGAACATTTGATGGACCCAGTGCTACGCAATTTATTCAATTTTGTTTGAATTTTATTGAGTCTAATTACTTAAAGAAGAGTACCGGTAAGGTATTGCTAATATAATTGAAGATTTACTCAAGACAGAGTATTTGTCAGAAGCCATATCCATGAGGTTGCTAACTGAAGTCAGATATAAAACTGCACATTCTAGCACAGTGAAATTAATGTCATTGAAAGTAAGGTAATGAATTAAATGGAGTGATCCGCACATTGAAAATGGTATTCAAGGAATGTTACATATATTAAAAATGATCTGTTGACAATTAAAAGAGAGATTATTGAAAGGGCCGTTCAGCTGTTCGGGTAATCAAACATTTATGTCAGGTAAAAGGCCAAATGAAGACTGTGGTGAAATCGAAATGTGTAATGGAAAAGTGTGATATGAAATAGAGAGAGAGGACTCCAAAATCAGCATTCCTTTTTATCAGAATTAGTTGAATTCTGTGGTGAACATTTATTAAAGGCTTAGTCGAAGAATAATAATAAATAGATGCTCATTAGAATGTAAGAACGAGACAAGCAAGAAGAAGAAAGAAATTATTTCCTGGGAATTATTATTATCGCTACAGCTAAATAATTAGATAAAATGATATGCTAATGGAACACGATATAATTGATGTATTTTCATGGAAGACAAGGTCATCAGACCAGCTGACAGATACTATAACAGTATTGAAGAAGAGAGATTAGGACTATGAACGGCTGATAGATAACATGACATTTGATGAAATTGAAGATAAGTCACGAAGACAAGTAATACAATTTATTTACATTAAAAGGTTTTGATGTTCACGATGACAGAAGTATTATTGCGCATTCTACATGGATATATTGAAACTGGAGTTTGGGAAATTAATAATGATTGAAAGGAAGGAGCATTGGGTTGTAAATAATACGCTTTATTCGTGCATCATAAGGAAAGCAACTATGAACCCAAGTATCAAGTTCAGAGAGGATTTGTTTAATGTGTTAGGCACTAGGCAATTCAAACTTAATATACACAAGACGCGTTTTGGGAACTATAGTAATTATATCATAGTATTTACACAAATTTTCAGTCTTCTCTTCAACACATCGATATGTTGGGGGCGCGACTCTACAGGTGAGGCAGGTAATAAGTTCCAGTTATCAATGCCACGATTTATGAAATAATATTTCCCTCAATTTGTACGCTGTGGTTAAGCCTTAACTTTATGTCAAAGTAGGTAGGTAGGTGGGATTTCCTAGACGTTTGCTTAGATCAGAGATTTCCACCCTAGTTTTTATATCATTCGAGTTACACTACTTCTAGGATAAAAATCGTTGAGCACAAACCTAGCGGCCTTCCTTTGTACCATCTCCAGCTCATTGATGAGCGCTACCTGATATGGGTCACAAACCGCTGAGCCGTATTACAAGATTGGCCTCACCAGGGTTAAATATTCTAATTCTTTTGGGATGGAACTACTACCTTTCAATACCCGCATTACAACATGAAGTGGTGTGTACGTGTTGGAGACGACACAACCCACATGCGTACTCCATTTAATATAATTGCTTACATGTATGCCTAAGTTTCTGCACGAGTCTTATTCTATAGGTATTTCTGAGCCAACATTATTTTCAAAATCATGCCTTCGCCCTCTCCCTATTCTCATGAGACTACATTTACTCGTATTTATCTTCATATTGTTGTCAACCACCCATTTATGAGCCAGGGTGAGGTCAGTTTGTAACTGAGCGTTGTCTTGTGAGCTATGATATTTTCGGTATATTACACAATCATCCGCAAACAATCGGTAGTCACTTCGAATCCCATTCGGTAAGTCGTTTAAATGTGCCAGAAATAACAGTGGCCCAATGACATGGGCATTTCCCATTTCAACCATTTGCGAGTGATCTGTCATGAATTCTTCAATCCATAAAATTACTCGTTTATCAATCTTTGTTGCCGCTAATTAACGGAGTATTATGTCAGGTGAGACGACATCAAATGCCTTCGCAAAATTTATAATTTCAGTGGCAACTTGCACTCCCTTGTCTAGCGAGTCATTAATATCCTGAAAACGATAACATTTGGCTCTCGCATGAATACCCTTGTCCAAATTCGTGCTGTATCCCATTAAGCCATGATAACTTTCTCTACTGTTCCCTTTAGTATTCAGAAATAGGTGGTCCATCAGTTTACATAATTATGATGGATGTGAGGCTAACAGGCCTATAGTTTCCCAGTGCAAATTCATTCCCGCACCTGGAGTTAGAGTGAACACGAAAACTGCGCGTAGTTTTAGCAAGGAAGACAATCAGATAAGTAGTTAGCCTGTAATATTATAGTTTAACCATAGTTGATTTTTACAACCATATAATCACTCCAAATTACAAACTCCGGATATCTATCACCATTTAGCATTTCACCTAACATCATATATACTGCATTTAGCATACACCGACAGATGCAGTGCCAATACTGCAACTAAATAATTGTACACATTGTAAATATTTTCACCTGTATTTTCAAACATAGATTTTATAGCCTAAGTGTAATGGATCTGATGATGATCGCTTGACAATCGAAACTGGTCATCCTAGTGCATTTATTAATCTCATGTAATTTTTTTCAGGATTAGGGCATAACCCATCTATTTTGGGTACATTCGTGTTGACCGACTGAAATGCACTAAACTCTTGTTCATTCCCTCCCTTGAATATTGGAACTATTGTACCTATTTTCCAGTCTTCGGGTATTTGTGTGTTATTAATCGATTCCAGGAACATTCATTGAACTAATATACAGAGCCACAGGTCGTAATAAATAAGCATCTAAGCTATTATTCCCTCTAGTGGGGAAATCAACTACGTGGGAGAAACCGCCTTCCATAACTAGCTTGTTTTCTGCAAGTTGAGCTTGGCTACCGCTAGTTGAATCACCGGACCAATTCCTGCTTGGAAGATTTCAATCCCCGGCAATATCATTCTTTTTTATACCTTTACCCGTACAGGTGATGTCATTAAGAGTGTCCAGAAGCGAAAAGTTATCCTTCGGTGCTCATTACGCCCCTATCACCGGAAGAGAGTTCTAACATTTCTTCATTCAAGATTTCTTCACATAACAGACATGATCCATGTCGGCCCATTTTAAGCAACTAACGATGTTCCTACGAACACAAATAAATATACCACCACCTTTCTTACCCCGGTCTCTTCTGTATATTACGTAAGTACCCAGAATTATTTCATTACTATTTATTTAAGAGAGACTGTTCGTTGATGGGATTGCCATTTCCCAGTCCTGCAACATAGCAGGTACCATACAAAAGAGTTCTTTTTGCGGATGCTTAAGGTAACCGGGACGTGTGAGTCGATAGAAAAATATAGCTTCCGATGTTTAGTTATATATCTCAGAAACTACAATAGATATCTACTTGAATGTTCTTTTGGTGTAATCAGAGTACATTCATCATTATATGGGTAGAATTTGAAACTTCTATGTTGAATATTTTGTGTCAGAGAGAGCATCACAAAAACAATGTTAAAACAATATATTGTTAAAAATTCCCTTAACTCATGTCCCTTTTTCTGAGCAAATACTCAAACCAGGTCCATCAAATTTTGCATGCATAAAATTGCAACCATTTTGGAGCTACTGAAGTAAAAGTATTGCCCTATCGTTTACAGGAGGTGGGTTATCATCTTTTTTACATCCTTTTTGGAAACTGACATTTTCTGTAAAATTGTCAGTGCTTTTCAAGCTGGGCTCCATGAACTTGTGTTGTATATATATTTGGATCTGATGATGTTCACTTGTCGAGTGAAACATGTCATCCCTTAGTAATTTCCCTCTTGTATAGTCCATAACAAGTATATATCTCACATTTTCTTTCACGTTATTTTTATAACATATTCCAGTAATTGGAATTACATTGTGTTTACCGGCTGACAAGTTTACAATATCAATTGTCTTTGGAGTTACTAATTGTCTATACATAGTTGTATGTGGCTGCTAGCAATAGCAGTCTATACCTGCATACTGGAATATTAACGCCATTGATTCGTTTCCCGGTATTGACAAATGGTGAGGCACTGAGAGAGTATCTCTTTGTGTGGAAGTGGAAGCACTGCTATTGTTGTTATGAACCGTGAAATACTCTTCAGTGTCTTGTTGCAGAGGAGCTCTTTGATCTCAGATGAATGTGCGTTATCATCTTAACTCAACTTCGTTGATAATCACAAATTGGTCTTCATGTTAGAAAAAGAAACGTACTGTTCTACTGAGCTTTGGCTCTCATTGCGTTGAAATAATTAAAAAGATTGGGAAAAAGCCTTTCGATGTCAAATTCATAAGAAGACAGTATAGTAAGATGAACTTGACGTTCTCTTTATTTTCCTCTAGTTCTGAGCTTCTGTTGTTAGTCAAACCAAAACATCTGCAACAAAAGGAGTGTGTTTTTAGATCTAGAGATGGTCTATGATTGGGTATCATTTCGCTAACCATTCTCAGGGATTATGCTATTAAGGGAAGAGACTTACAGGAAATCAAACATATCTATGTTCATCATAAGGTTACAGTGATGGTATGACGAGTTGTTGGTTAAAACTTGTTACAAGAGACAGGCAAGGCTGTAATCTTTCACCACTCTTGTTTATTTTATATATGGATCATTTTCTGAAGGTCATAAAGTGGTTGGGTGGGATTCAGTTAGGCTTCTCCTGATGTTCTGGTTGTAATGGGCATAATGCATTAAGGCTAAATGTCCCGACACTTTGGTAAGAATATATTTCAACAGATGGCAGCACAAGCGAAGCTGAATGTATTTATTTATTTTTGTATCGAAGGGGAGCTCCGATCTGCCATCTGAAAACTGCTATGTACTCTGTCTAGTAGCAGAATTGATATTAATTCATTGTTTACTTTTTAATTTCAAAAACAGAAAAGTTGCTGTTTTTTCCAAACATCTGATAAAAATTCGAAAGAAAACGGGTAATACGAAAGTTGAGTTTCACTCACTGATTCCAAAGCCGTATCGAAAACCTAAATCGGTTGAATAGATTCATCGGGATCACTTTGGGAAGTTTGTGAATAAAAGTGCTACTGTATTTGCAACAAGGCGCGGCAGTAGAACAAGGTCATGGAGAGCGGGATGGGGGAGGGTTGGGGGGGGGGGAGGGGGAGGGGGGGAGCGGAGGTCGAGTGATTTGAGAGAGCGACAACCTTACCAGACGGTATGGAATTCCCGAGCATCTAGTCCAATGTTGCGATTGACTGTGCTGGTTAGTTCTGAATTATTGTCAAGGTCTGAATATTTCTGAGTGATCCTTTGATATTTTACCAGTTCCTAGTTACGATTTCTTGTTTTTAGTTCATCGATCTAATTAATTACTTTTTGTTTAATTGATTTTACCTGCAAAAGTATTATTTTTTAATGCCCGTTAGGTGTTCTATTTTCGGCACTTTATTTTTCGGCCAGTATTTCTGGTAGAATAGATACATGTACATATAGGTAGGCTACGACTGGTGGAGAGCATTACGGTCATCACGTGGAGTTATTTTTTCGTTTTTGTTGAAAAATGGAGCCATCGCCAAAATCGATTCAAGGGCGTTCCAATAAATCCCAGGGGAGATTGCGACTGAGTACCAAGAAAAGGAAGTCAGGCCCTAAAAAAGAGAAAAACACCTCTACACACCCGTAAGTTTTTTTCCTAGTTTATATTTGAAATTATATATTTCTTTACGCTTGCATTATAGAATCGGTGATGCACTCAACAGTTATGATTTCACTTATATTTTACCTGTACAAGTTGGATGACTAAACGTCACCCCGCAATCTGAAGGCTACATGGCTGAACACCGCAGCGGTTGCTTGGTAGGCCAAGACCCTTCACGGGCTGTCGCGCCACGGGTGTAGTTTGTTTTTTACTTCTAATACATAAGTGTAGGAGTACAAAATCACGAACTATTCAGTGTCAACTTTTTTCAGAGAAGCAAGTTCGAGTTCAAATGAAAACAATGCGTTGTGTGGAAAAACAAAGGCGTAGCGATTGTGAAAATGGAAAATTGGTTTCCGGAAATACTGGATTGGATTGGGATCCATAAAGACTGCAAACAGTACTTTTGAACTACCAGCGGGCAAGGTGAAGACAAACAGCTAACTGCAACCAAACTTATGTGTTATTGCTTGCAGCCCCTTATTGCAAAAAGTTCCCATCTAGTATCAAACACCACCAGCAATGCTGCCGACAATTATATGCCCCTTGTTGCAAAATTCACGGGAGGTAAGCAGATCAATCGAGGGAAACGAGGTGTTTGCTCTCAGAGAGAATATACTTATATAATTGTGTTATTTCCACAGTTGGCAAAGGACATTTATTTATGTTTAGGTTGGCAGCAGTGACCTAGGACAGAGAGTGAAGTTGCCATCATGGCTGAATGTGTTTGTGTTTCGGAGCAGCAGCTCCTTCGCATATCAAGTGTTGTGTCTTTTGTAACATGTACATTTTTGTAAATACAGTCCACTAGAGTTTATTCGACATTTTCATTTATCCCGTGATGTTTCATCTGGGGCACGTATGTCGCAGACAGACATATGTTTTGGTCCAACACGGGCAGGATTCCCGCTATATCAACTGACGCCATGTGGTCTCGACAACCGCTAAAACTGCTGTATTTAAGTGAACCAGTGCGAAATACGTATGTAGAGACAATACTAGTACATTATTGTGAACAATGCAGGCGCAATTGCAATTTATTTTCAATGTTTGTGAGTTCGATCTAACTTATTTTGAAAAGTGAGCATTGTGGCTGCGAAACAAAGCCACCAGTGTGCTTTGGCTTCGTGTCGCTTCGGCTAGCATCGGTAAGCTTCGATACACGTGCTGATGGCAGTGCCAGCAGGCAGCGCCAGCAGGCAGCGCTCGCCAGCCTGTTTGATTCATTTTTACAACGCGGCTGTTGTAATACAAGGTTAATATTTGAATAAGTTAATTCATGCAGCGGGACTTGCAAAATTAATCATGATGAATTGTATATTCGTAAAAGCATATCCAGTATTGTGAAAGTTTCGGTGTGCAGTTGAAAGCATCAATGGACGCAGTTCCATTCAGTAGTGCAGCCTTCGATTCCTGACGGACACAGTTCCATTCAGCAGTGCAGCCTTCGATTCCTGACGGACGCAGTTCCATTCAGCAGTGCAGCCTTCGATTCCTGACGGACGCAGTTCCATTCAGCAGTGCAGCCTTCGATTACTGACGGACGCAGTTCCATTCAGCGGTGCAGCCTTCGATTCCTGACGGACGCAGTTCCATTCAGCGGTGCAGCCTTCGATTCCTGACAGACGCAGTTCCATTCAGACGTCCTGACTTCGATATCCAACCGTTTGGTGACGACGCAGACTGAAAGAACCTCTACACCAGATAAGTTAACAAAGGCATTTCATAGCAATTCCTTCCCACACCAAGCAATCCTTCCTGTGCATGAACCATTTTAAGCATGTCTACTGAACGTGAGATAAAGTCACTGACCAAGCGCAGAGGTGTTCTCCGAGCATCCCTCACGAGACTCCATACCCAAATTAATGAATTTAATAATGAGACTCCTGCTGAAGTATTAAATGTGAAGAATGAACGTTTATTAGCTCTATTACCAGAATTTAATGAAATTCAAAGCAAATTGGAGGATTTGGATGACAAAAATCTTCATGAGCAGGTCCGGTGTGAATTCGAAGATGATTATGATGAACTTAGGGCTAAGCTACAACAGTTACTAAATACCCATTGCACACATGCCTCATCTGTCTCTAGCAACGGTAGAGAATCTACAAGTAGTAATACAGGTTCGTACAGTTTGCCCAAGATACGGTTACCAGAATTTTTAGGTGATGTTACACAATTCATGCATTTCCATGACCTGTTTGATTCATTAATACTGAAGAATCAGTCGTTGGGTAATGTTGAAAGGTTCCATTACTTAATGTCAGCACTGCGTGGCAATGCTCATCAACTCATTCAAAACATTCCTCTTACTGCAGATAACTTTGAGCTAGCTTGGGAAACGGTCTGCAAGCGATACCGCAATTCAAAGGTAATAGTAAATGCACATATCAAATTACTGTTATCGCCAGATATCGTCCAAAGGGAATCATCTTCTAGTCTACGCACACTTTTGAATCAAGTACAGTCCAATTTAAAGGCTGTTGAGTCTTTGAATTTGAATATTCCCCTACATGAAATCATAATAGGTCAAATCATACTTGACAAGTTACCTGAAGCCACACGTAAGCAATGGGAAATGAGCAACAAATCCAAGGAACTATCTACACTTACGGAATTGTTAGAATATCTTGAAAGGCGGGCTCAAACCCTTGAATTAATTGACTTTTCACCTACTAAGGGTCACAGTGATAAGATCAGCAGATTGTCTCAAGATAAAACTTCTAAGCATGGTTTCAAGCATGAGAAACAACCATTTACAAGTAGTTCATACATTGCAATTAACAATAATTGTGAAGCCTGTAAGGGGCAACATCCAATCTTCAGATGTGATAAATTTTTAGGTTATGATGTTAATCGTAGATACAACCTAGTTAAGCAGCATAAGCTTTGCTACAACTGTTTGCATGAATCACACGCTATAAGTTCTTGTCCTTCGAAGTCAACATGCAAAACTTGCAACGGTCGTCACAACTCACTGTTGCATTTTGATTCAGGGAATCAGCAATTCAATGCCAACTCATCTAAACAGTCTCAGCAAGGAGCTATCAGCAGATGCTCAAACCCCGAGTCCAACCAGGCTCACAATGCTCAAGTTCGTGGTAACTCCTCCAGTTATTGCACCATGAAACTCAAACCACAAACTCAAGTTCTACTTTCTACAGCAATAGTAAAGGTAAAGGATAGTGCTGGTAGGCTACACTTAGCTCGTTGCTTATTGGACAGTGGCAGTCAAAGCAATTTTGTAACCGAGAGTTTGGTTCAAAATTTGGGCTTAAGAAAGGCCAAGAATCTCACACCCATCGAAGGTATTTCTCAGTCCATGTCTGAAGCCAAGTATAGTGTGAGCGTTGAAGTGCATTCTTCCATAAGCAACACACGTCACAATGTTGAATGTCTGATCCTATCCAAAATTACAAGCGACATGCCTCGTCAGCAGGTACCCTATGAAGAGTGGGAGCTCCCTGATGATATTCAGTTAGCAGATCCAATGTTTTATGCCCCAGCCAAGATAGACATGCTTCTCGGTGCTGATGTATTCTTTAGAATTCTACAGAGGGGACACAGGACGAGACCAGGGAAGTTTCCAGTCCTACAAAACACAGATTTTGGATGGATTGTGTCAGGTTCATATGAATCCACCTCGAGAAATAGAAACAGTGCAGCAGGAACGTTTTTCCTTCGTAATGATGTTCACCTTCATAACCAAGTACAACGATTTTGGGAGATCGAAGAACTTCACGAGCCAGTCAAGTCGCAAGAAGAGATTGAATGTGAACAGCATTTTTCTGATCATGTGACACGAGATGCATCTGGGAAATACATAGTCAGACTACCATTTAAGCAGGATCCAAGTATATTAGGCAATTCTTTACAAACAGCTACAAGCAGATTTCAATACCTTGAGCGTAGGCTTAACAATGATACGCAACTGAAGGTAGATTATGACCAGTTTCTCACTGAATACCAGGAACTAGGTCACATGGATATTGTTAATTCTAGTATGGCAACATTGGTAGCATACTACATGCCGCACCATCCGGTATTCAAGAAATCCAGCACTACTACAAAAACTAGAGTTGTCTTCGATGCTTCTTGTAAATCGAGGTCAGGAAAGTCACTTAATGATATTTTAATGACGGGCCCTACTATTCAACAAGATTTATGTTCGATTGTCGCTAGATTTAGAACTCACGCCATAGGCTTTACAGCTGACATCGAGAAGATGTACAGACAAGTTAAGGTTGATTCCAGAGACAGCAGCCTTCAACGCATCCTTTGGAGAGCTTCTCCTAATGAGCCTATCAAGCAGTACCAACTTCAGACGGTCACATATGGCACATCATCAGCTCCATTTCTAGCAATAAGATGTTTAAGGCAATTGGCATATGATGAGGGACAACAGTATCCGCAGGCAGCATCTGTCCTTCTTCGTGATTTTTATGTAGACGACTGCATTTCAGGAACAAGTAAGGTTGACAATGCATTACTCCTACAACGTGAACTGATCCAATTGTTATCCAAGGGAGGCTTCAAGCTCCGCAAGTGGTGCTCTAACCATCCAGCATTGTTAGAGGCGGTTCCAAAAGACTGCAGAGAAACGCAGCTTCCCCTTCAGATTGATTCTGGAGAAAATATAAAGACTTTAGGTCTACTTTGGCATCCAGCGACAGACAAACTACAGATATCCAGTGGTGTGCAGAAAGAACAAGGAAGTGGATCTCCAGTGACCAAACGCAAGGTGTTATCGATTGTGTCGTCAATTTATGACCCTATTGGGCTAATCAGTCCTATTGTCATCGCATTCAAGATGTTTCTGCAGCAACTATGGCAAGAGAAGATAGGATGGGATGATGAACTTCCAACGAATCTTCTTACAAGATGGCGTACTCTGCATTCTCAAATACCCTTGATTGACAATATATATATTAACAGATTTGTGCTTCAAGAAAATTGTACTCAGGTGCAGTTGCATGGCTTCGCTGATGCATCCTTGAAGGGCTACGGTGCATGTTTATTCCTACGCTCGTCAACAGATCAAGGTCACGTAATAACACATTTCCTGTGCTCCAAGTCCAGAGTGGCTCCACTGAAACAGATCACGCTACCCAGACTAGAGTTGTGTGCAGCAGTACTATTGTCACAAGTGGTTAAAAAGATGTGTCATGTTCTCAATATTGAATTCCATAGTATTCATCTGTGGACAGACTCAAAGATTGTTCTCGCATGGTTAGCAGGTGAACCGTCAAAATGGAAAACTTTTGTTGCGCACCGTGTGGCTGAAGTGCAAGGCAATACTTCAGTCAAGGATTGGAAGCACGTAGCATCAGCGGACAATCCTGCAGATCTAATTTCTCGAGGAACTGTTCCTACAAACCTTTTAAATAATCATCTTTGGTGGCATGGCCCTGAATGGCTACAGTGTTCGGAACGGAACTGGCCCACTTCCAGTGAACAACCTGAATCAGAGATTCCTGAGCAACGCAAGATAGTGCTTAGTTGTTCAGTCCACTCTAATCCTGCAGACGTGCTCACAAGATTTTCTTCCCATCTCAAGCTACAAAGAGTGTTAGCATACTGTTTAAGATTCGTGCACAACACTAAACACAAACCTTCAGAACGGAAACATGGTCCATTAACAATAGAAGAGTTGCAGCAAACTAACATGACATGTGTTAGACTAGTCCAGTCAATAGCATTCCGCGACGAAATAGCTGATCTTTTGAAACGCAATGCAGTGTCAAGACGTAGCAAACTTCAAAGTTTAGTACCATTTTTAGACAAGGATCAAATCTTGAGAGTTGGAGGAAGACTAGAGAACTCCAATCAAGACTACGATTTCAAACATCAGATGATTTTGCCCGCTAAACATCAGTTTACTGATTTAATAATCAAGAGGGAACATGAAAGACTCCTACATTCAGGAAACCAGTTGACTTTAGCATCCATCAGACAGTGCTACTGGATCATCAATGGAAAGTCGGTGGTTCGAAGAGTTATTAACACTTGTACAAAATGCTTCAGGTTCAAAGCCAAAACTACACAGCAAGTAATGGGACAGTTGCCCTCAGTTCGTGTGTCTCAAGCAAGACCATTCCGCAACACCGGCACAGACTTCACGGGCCCTTTCTACTTGAAGATCGGCAATCCACGTAGCAAGACCATTGTCAAGGGTTACATATGCATTTTCATATGTATGTGCACCAAGGCCATTCATTTAGAAATAGTTTCCGACCTAACCACTCAAGCTTTCCTCGCAGCACTCAGGAGATTCATCGCAAGAAGAGGATTATGCAGCAACATGTACTCCGACAATGGTACAAATTTCCAAGGTGCTAGTAGAGAGCTAAAGGAGCTCAAGAAATTGTTCACTCAGGAACGGACTAGAGAGGAGATCAGTAACTTCGCCAGTAGTTGTGGAGTTAAGTGGCATTTCATACCTCCTCATGCCCCTAATTTTGGAGGGCTTTGGGAGGCCGGAGTAAAATCCCTCAAACATCATCTAAGAAGAGTTCTCGGAACACTTCATTTCACATATGAAGAATTGGCTACATTAACTGCGCAAATTGAGGCTTGCTTAAACTCACGTCCCCTTCTAACCCTGTCAAATGACCCTTCTGATGCATCTACCTTGACACCAGGTCACTTCCTTATAGGCGAACCCCTCACTACTCTTCCCGAACCCGATTTAACATTAAGTAAACGGCCTTTGTTAACTAGATATAAGGTTCTGCAACAAAGACTCCAATCCTTTTGGAAGAGATGGTCATTAGATTACCTCACCCATCTGCAACAGCGCAGCAAATGGACGACCTCCTCCAGCAACGTATCACCAGGTACTGTGGTGCTGATACGGGAAGACAATGTTCCCCCACTCCAGTGGCCCCTTGGTGTTATCACAGAAGTGCATGGTGGTAAAGACAATGTGGTAAGAGTGGTTTCAGTGAAGTGCAACAGTGGTATTTTTAAACGACCAGTTTCCAAGGTAGCTCCGCTACCAATTGAGCAGACACATAATTTTGACTGATAATATGTCAGTGTTTTAACTTAGTGAATATTTTAGTGTTTTATGTCCTTGTCATTGGAACATTTCAGTGTTTCTATTTCAGATTATTGAAATCCATGTATTTCAAGGTGGGGAGTATGTTTGCTCTCAGAGAGAATATACTTATATAATTGTGTTATTTCCACAGTTGGCAAAGGACATTTATTTATGTTTAGGTTGGCAGCAGTGACCTAGGACAGAGAGTGAAGTTGCCATCATGGCTGAATGTGTTTGTGTTTCGGAGCAGCAGCTCCTTCGCATATCAAGTGTTGTGTCTTTTGTAACATGTACATTTTTGTAAATACAGTCCACTAGAGTTTATTCGACATTTTCATTTATCCCCTGATGTTTCATCTGGGGCACGTATGTCGCAGACAGACACGAGGTTCCTTCACTCATAGAACCAAAGCTGCCGGGCTGGTCTTTCAGTTTGGGCCATCCTGGCACTATAAAACAATGAAATCAGTTTAGAAAAAAAATTGCCACAATAGTGAAGGACACTGCACTCTGCAGAAAGAGAAGAAGAGCAGCTTTCCGAACAAGTTTATTGCGTCGCGAGAAGGGAAAAGAATGTCCCAACAACAATCTAATGAAATGAAACGTACTGTCTCACGTGATTATGGAAACCGATCAATTCAGTTGGATTTCGATGAGGTACAGTTGAGAGAGTTTAGTGATGAGAAGATCAAGCAACTAACGCTTAGTGAAGGCCATATACAAAAACTAGAAAAGGAAACAATGGGCCAAAGGGAAAATGAAAAGTGGCACACAGCTAGAAAGGACAGACTTACGGTATCCAAATTTGGATATGTGTGCAAGAGGAAACCTACTTCGAAATGGGCTCCAGTATCAAAAAACATTCTGTACGGCGAATTTCACTCAAAAGCAACGCAGTATGACTGTGATAATGAGTGAATTTCAAAACGAAATTTAGAGGAGAAATCGGAAGAAAAGTCGAAGAATGTGATCTTTTCGTACATAAAACTTATGGGTTTTAGGTGTCTCCCCAGACGGATTAATAGGAGATGACGCTACAGTCGAAGTCAATTGCCCTTATTCTGCACGGAATATGACCATACTGGAAGCCTGCAAAAAGCTAAAAGGATTTTCTTTGGCAGAAAGTAAGCGAAAAAAAAAACCTAGAGAATGTCAAGAACAGTGACATTCAGAAGAGAACAGATTGATAAATCTTTAACACTCACATGATTTTTATTTCCAGAACCAGGGCCAGTTGGAAATAACACAGCGGGAAATATGATATTTTGTGGTATGGACGCCAAAGGACATTCACATAGAAACAATAAAGATGGACGAAACGTTCTGGAGACAAAAATGCTTATGTAACTGACATTCTGCTACGAGAAAATCTTGTTGCATGAGATCATTGATCCCAGGATGACCAGATAAATGGATATAAGTGAACCTGAGGTAAATTAAAATACAGTGTGTGTAAATCATGAAACGTTATCTTTGATAAGGAAGAAAATGAAGCATTGATTTCAAAAACAGGAAATAATTAGGTATAACCGGGTGAGTTAGCCGTGGTGGTTACGGCATGACTGATGGCAGTCGCTCACATCCGGGAGGCGAGGAGGTTCGAATCCCCCCGCTGGCAACCTTGAAGATGGTCTTCTGTGGTTTCCCATCTTCCTTCCAGGCAAATGCCGGGGTTGGTCCCTAACTATAGGCCACAGCCGCTACCTTCCAACTCCTCGTCCTTACATTCCAACTTCCCTCCTTCCCTCCCCAACGGTACTTGTAGCTCACCCATTGGGTGTCCGTCTCGAAGCAGCTACAAAACTGGCGCGCCAAACATGTCCTCGGACACTCCCGGCACTAAAATCCATACGCTAAAAAAAAAAAAAAAAAAAAAAAATTAGGTATAATATTTTTTGTTTGTTTAAAGTACGCAGTACTGCCTGTGCTAACAATAGGCAGATGGGAATATCTTAGGAACTTTAATTATATATATGTAAATAATAATTTTGCACTTGGTATGCATTTTCATAATTTGTTTATTGTAATAAAATGTCCTACATAAATGAACTTTTATTATTACTTCCAAGAAAATTGAAGTAGGTCATAGTGTTTGGCCTCACGGAGTCGCTTCAGATCTCACGTAAAAAAGGGAATTAGAGTCAAAAGAACCAACATGGCCGCCATATGCAAACTATTAGACTGATGACCTTGTTGCTTGGTCAAAGGACGCTTCTCACATAAATGTATGTGTTGCACAATTTGGTAGAGATCAGATGGTTAGGTTGGGTGTAATTTGATTCAAGCTTTTAACATTTGGGTGGCCGCCATTACGTTTTTGTCAAGATGGCGGCGATATAAAATATAACAGTGAGGTGCCCAATTACAGTGTTACCTCTGTACCAAATTTCGTTCAATTCGGTTTTACCGTGTTTGAATTGATAGGGGAATCGATTTGCACACATACATGGCCGCCATATGCCGCAAACTATTGGGATGATGATCTTGTAGTTTGGTCAAAATATGCTTCCTCCATAGGGATATATTGTTACAACATTTGGTAGAAATCCGATTATTATGTTGGTCGTAATTTGATTTAAGATTTGAACATTTGGGTGGCCGCCATTACGTTTCCGTCAAGATGGTGGCAACATAAAACATGACTCTGAGGTACCCATTGCTAGTGCTACCTCTGTACGAAATTTTGTTCAATTCGATTTCACCGTGTTTGAATAGATAGGGGGAATCAAATTGCACAAATACATGGCCGCCATCCGCAATGTATTGGGCTGATGACCTTGTAGTTTGGTTAAACTATTCCTCATACACAAAGGTATAATGTTGCATAATTTGGTAGATATCAGTTTATTAGGTTGGCCGTAAATTGATTTAAGCTTTTAACAATTGGGTGGCCACCATTACGTATTCGTCAAGATGGCGGCGACATGAAATATGACACTGAGGTGTCC
Organism: Meconema thalassinum; assembly: GCA_946902985.2. Classification (NCBI taxonomy): domain Eukaryota; kingdom Metazoa; phylum Arthropoda; class Insecta; order Orthoptera; family Tettigoniidae; genus Meconema; species Meconema thalassinum. The sequence continues at coordinate 1,456,104,706 of OX336389.2, forward strand.
TTTGCTAGTGATACCTCGGTAACATATTTTGTTCAATTCGGTTTCACCGTGTTTGAATTGATAGGGGTAATCGATATGCACACACACATGGCCGCCATCCGCAAAGTTTTGGGCTGATGATTTTTCAGTTTGGTCAAAATATGCGACCCACGTAAAGGTATGTTGTTGCAAAATATGGTACGGATCGGATGATTAGGTAAGTCGTAATTTGATTTAAGCTTTGAACATTTGGGTGGCCGCCATTACGTATACGTCAAGATGGCGGCGATATGAAACATGACACTTAGGTGCCCTTCGCTTGTGCTACCTCTGTACCAAATTTCGTTCAATTCGTTTTCACCGTGTTTGAAAAGATAGGCGGAATCGATTTGCACACATACATGGCCGCCATATGCAAACTATTAGACTGATAACCTTGTAGCTTGGTCAAAGAACGCTTCTCAGATAAAGGTATGTTGCTGCAAACTTTGGTAGAGATCAGATGATTAGGTTGGTCATAATGTGATTTAAGATTTTAACATTTGGGTGGCAACCATTACATATTCGTCAAGATGGCGGCGATATATAACAAGACACTTAGGTGCCCTTCGCTTGTGCTACCTCTGTACCAAATTTCGTTCAATTCGTTTTCACCGTGTTCGAAAAGATAGGCGGAATCGATTTGCACACATACATGGCCGCCATATGCAAACTATTAGACTGATAACCTTGTAGCTTGGTCAAAGAACGCTTCTCAGATAAAGGTATGTTGCTGCAAACTTTGGTAGAGATCAGATGATTAGGTTGGTCATAATGTGATTTAAGATTTTAACATTTGGGTGGCAACCATTACATATTCGTCAAGATGGCGGCGATATATAACAAGACACTTAGGTGCCCTTCGCTTGTGCTACCTCTGTACCAAATTTCGTTCAATTCGTTTCCACCGTGTATGAAAAGATAGGGGGAATCGATTTGCACACATACATGGCCACCATCCGCAAAGTATTGGGTTGATGACCTTGTAGTTTGGTCAAAAGATTCTTCATATATAAAGGTATATTGTTGCAAAATTTGGCAGATATCAGATTATTAGGTTGGTCGTAATTTTATTTAAGCTTTTAACATTTGGGTGGCCGCCATTACGTATCCGTCAAGATGGCGGCGATATAAAACATGACACTGAGGTGCCCTTTGCCAGTTCATCAGCCCAATACTTTGCGGATGGCGGCCATGTATGTGTGCAAATCGATTCCCCCTATCAATTCAAACACGGTGAAACCGAATTGAACGAAATTTGGTAGAGAGGTAGCACTAGCAAAGGACACCTCATTGTCATGTTTTATATTGCCGCCATGTTGACGAAAACGTAATGGCGGCCACCCAAATGTTAAAAGCTTAAATAAAATTACGACCAACCTAATAATCTGATATCTGCCAAATTTTGTAACAATATACCTTTATATATGAAGAATCTTTTGACCAAACTACAAGGTCATCAACCCAATACTTTGCGGATGGTGGCCATGTATGTGTGCAAATCGATTCCCCCTATCTTTTCAAACACGGTGAAAACGAATTGAACGAAATTTGGTACAGAGGTAGCACAAGCGAAGGGCACCTAAGTGTCATGTTATATATCGCCGCCATCTTGACGAATATGTAATGGTTGCCACCCAAATGTTAAAATCTTAAATCAAATTACGACCAACCTAATCATCTGATCTCTACCAAAATTTCCAGCAACATACCTTTTTCTGAGAAGCGTTCTTTGACCAAGCTACAAGGTTATCAGTCCAATAGTTTGCATATGGCGGCCATGTATGTGTGCAAATCGATTCCCCCTATCAATTCAAACACGGTAAAACCGAATTGAACGAAAGTTGGTACAGAGGTGGCACTAGCAAGGGCACCTCACTGTCATGTTTTATATCGCCGCCATCTTGACAGAAACGGAATGGCGGCCACCCAAATGTTAAAAGCTTAAATCAAATTACGACCAACCTAATCATTTGATCTCTACCAAATTTTGCAAAAACATGCCTTTCTGTGGGAAGCAACTTTTGACTGAACTACAAGATAGTGGCCATGTATTTGTGCAAATCGATTCCCCATATCAATTCAAACGCGGTGAAACCGAATTGAATGAAATGTTTTACAGAGCAGAGAGCACCTCATATTCATGTTTAATATCCGTATAGCACGTTGTATTTCAACAAGCTACTACAACCAACATTAAATTATACTCCTTGAAAGGGTGTTATAACAATACCCATGCATTTAGGAGAAAGTAGGCTATATGTTCTATACTGAACATCTTGTCTTTCTATACAGTATTCAATTTCGCAAGCCTCTGTGGCTTAGGCAGCAGCATGCCAGCCTCTCACCACTGGGTCCGTGGTTCAAATCCCGGTCACTCCATGTGAGATCTGTGCTGGACAAAACGGAGGCAGGCAGGTTTTTCTCCGGGTACTCCGGTATTCCCTGTAAACATTTCACTCCAGCAACACTCTCCACTATCATTTCCTTTCATCTCTCATTCATTTAATCTTTGCCCCAGTGGAGTGCGTCAGGCCTCGGCAGCCGGCACAGTTCATATCCTCGCCGCTAGATGGGGGCTTCATTCATTCCATTCCTGACCCGGTCGGAGTGAGACCAGTCGCTGCTCTGTGTGGTAAGAATTATGCCCTACAATGTATTACTAATGTCGGAACAATATGTTTTTTGTTCGGGAGTTTATCCTCAAATAAACTCTAAAACAGTTACCTAGAAGGGAATCCAGCGCTGTTAGCATCTATCCTGAGTGTGTTTTCACCGGCTTTTCCACAATCCCTCCAGGTAAATGCCGAGATAGTACCGTACGTGAAGTTTCCCTGACTCTAATACAGTTACACACATAATCAACTACACGGGACTGATGATAATAATAATAATAATAATAATAATAATAATAATAACGTTATTGGTTTTACGTACCAAAATAAATGTATGTATGTATGTATGTGTGTATATAGGTCTATGTGCGTGGTTTTTAGAAACACCAGGGTGCCAGTATTTTGCTCCGAAGGGGATCTTTAACGTGTCAGTAAATATAATGACACGGTTCCCTTGAATTCGCGCACCCTCAAATGCCAACTGGCGGCACCAGGATTCAATCCTGCAACCTTGGGCACAGCAAACTAGAACGTTACCGCTGAGCCACGCAGCCAACCAAAGGGACTGATGACCAAGATGTCCCAAGCCCCTAGAATGTATTATTATCAACAAGAATGTTGGTGGAAGTAAAAAATGAATCTGTACAAACACATTGTGTCAATGTTACATATTGTGACACTACTACAGTATAATTTTATTGCACAGATATTTTTCCACGACTAGGCACTTGCTCATGTAACTTGCCGAACTATAATATTAATGACAAGAGGAAGACAACTCCTTCCTGTCGTCAAATTGTTCCCTTCTCCCTCCACCCTGTCAGCGAGTTCATCATTTTCCTTGTGCAAGAGATTTTGTGGAGCCGCGCCGCCTACCACCCTTTTCAAAACAATTCCCAAACTAATGCTGTCGATTCCATTCACCCAATTTTCATTCTGAAAAATGCATTGGAATCAGGAAATAAATCTCCGTTTTCGTATTACCAGTTCTTTTCATATTTTATGCAGAGATATAAAAAAACTGTTAGTAACTTTTTTGTTTTTCCACATTTTGGAAAATGCATCGAATTAATATCAATTCAATTGCAGTCTAGTATACATAGTGGTTTTCAGATCGCAAATACGAGCTTTCGTTCAAGAGAAAAATGAAAAAATAAATTGTCTCACTTTGGTGCTGCTACGTGGTGTCAGAATTACAAACTAAAAAACGGGACATTTAGCCTTAATATAAAAGGCTTTGATTCTATATGGAAGACAAATCAGATTGCGTTAAAATAATGCTTCAAATAAAAGAATGGCATTCAATCCCAATATTTTGTTAGAAAAGAGTTTAGTTTATCCATCTTCTTTTTACTTAGTCTTCATAACAAATATGAAGGAAGGGAGGAAGCTCTTAGTTTTACGTGGCCGTTAATCATGCGATCAATAGCCACGGGAATCAAGCCCGGTCCACCTTGGTGAGAGGCCAACAACTTCACAGCTGCGCCACCGCGCCCCCAACAATAATGAAAATTTGAAGAAAAAAATGTAATATAAACCTTCAGCCTCATAGGGAAGATTACTTGCAGTGGCAATACTGTTAACTCAGGCATTCGTAATGAATTATTAAATCATAGATATTGATTTCCTTGACATTCTAATGCGTGACACTGTTTTTAAAATTAAGCCAGAGCTAGTTGTCCAGTGTGTCAGGAATCCCATCTACCTCGGTATGACTGCTCCATCTTCTGGGTGTTCTTCATTCACAGCTCCTCGGTATGACTGCTCCATCTTCTGGGTGTTCTTCACTCACAGCTCCTTGGTATGACTGCTCCATCATCTGGGTGTTCTACATTCACAGCTCCTCGGTATGACTGCTCCATCTTCTGGGCGTTCTTCACTCACAGTTCCTTGGTATGACTGCTCCATCTTCTGGGTGTTCTTCATTCACAGCTCCTTGGTATGACTGCTCCATCTTCTGGGTGTTCTTCATTTACAGCTCCTCGGTATGACTGCTCCATCTTCTGGGTGTTCTTCATTCACAGCTCCTCGGTATGAGTGCTCCATCTTCTGGGGATTCTTCATTCACGGCTCCTTGGTACGACTGTTCCATCTTCTGGGTTTTCTTCATTCACATCTCCTTGGTATTACTGCTCCATCTTCTGAGTGTTCTTCATTCACAGCTGCTTGGTATGACTGATCCATCTTCTGGGTGTTCTTCATTCACAGCTCCTCGGTATGACTGCTCAATCTTCTGGTTGTTCTTCATTCACAGCTCCTTGGTATTACTGCTCCATCTTCTGGGTGTTCTTCATTCACAGCTCCTTGGTATGACTGATCCATCTTCTGGGTGTTCTTCATTCACAGCTCCTCGGTATGACTGCTCCATCTTCTGGGTGTTCTTCATTCACAGCTCCTTGGTATGACTGATCCATCTTCTGGATGTTCTTCATTCATAGTTCCTCGGTATGACTGCTCCATCATCTGGGTGTTCTTCATTCACAGCTCCTCGGTATGACTGCTCCATCTTCTGGGTGTTCTTCATTCACAGCTCCTCGGTATGACTGCTCCATCTTCTGGGTGTTCTTCATTCACAGCTCCTTGGTATGACTGATCCATCTTCTGGATGTTCTTCATTCATAGCTCCTCGGTATGACTGCTCCATCATCTGGGTGTTCTTCATTCACAGCTCCTCGGTATGACTGCTCCATCTTCTGGGTGTTCTTCATTCACAGCTCCTCGGTATGACTGCTCCATCTTCTGGGTGTTCTTCATTCACAGCTCCTTGGTATGACTGCTCCATGTTCTGAGTGTTCTTCACTCACAGCTCCATGGTAAGACTGCTCCATCTTCTGGGTGTTCTTCATTCACAGCTCATCAATATGTCTGCTCCACATTCTGGGTGTTCTTCATTCACAGCTCCTTGGTATGACTGCTCCATGTTCTGAGTGTTCTTCACTCACAGCTCCTTGGTATGACTGCTCCATCTTCTGGGTGTTCTTCATTCACAGCTCATCAATATGTCTGCTCCACATTCTGGGTGCTCTTCATTCACAGCTCCTTGGTATGAGTGCTCCATGTTCTGAGTGTTCTTCACTCACAGCTCCTTGGTATGACTGCTCCATCTTCTGGGTGTTCTTCTCTCACAGCTCCTCGGTATGACTGCTCCATGTTCTGAGTGTTCTTCACTGAATGCTCCTATGTTTTCGAGGTCAAGACCAGGAGGGACTGGAGAAAGTAAATTTTCGGAGATATTATATATCTTATGTTGGTAACTGTCTATGAGTGCTTAAACTAACTTTTGGTAATACTCTGCTTCATGATTTCCAAGAAATACATTCAATTCTTCAACATGCGTATTCTTCTTATTTTGAGCCTACTTTTCACATTTTGCAAAAATGAGGAAAAAGTAGACTTATGAGATCGGGCAAATGTGTGTCTGTCTGTCTGTCTGTCCTTCTGTCTGTCTGTCTGTCTGGCTGTGTGTGTGTCACCCCCTATCAACTCCGAAACGGCTGCAGCAATCGAAACTAAATTTGGTAGGAGTAAAGATCTATACCTGAATATCTCACGGCCATATTTGAAAATGATTTCAGTGCTACCAACTGCTGAAAAATAGCAATTGAAATTTGAGCTCCATGTTGGATATCTTGGAAGGTATGAATGGGGGCTATTTCAAAATTGGCACACGTATAGATACTAATATTGTATTTTAATTTCCAGGAGGCCATATATGTCAGTGTTGCCAAAATGATTTTAAGCCTGCTGATAGGCCCAAATTTTAAATGTATATAAGTTCTACACTATCAATTGGATTTCAACCAAATTTCTTATGTGCTATGTGTACATAAACAGATATGACTGCGCGTATTCTTAAGAGATACCAGGGCTGCCAACTGTTAATAAATGCTCTCAATTGTTTTAATCCAAATGCCCATATATCAGAAAGTATGCAAGCCGACAGCTTTAAACTATGCATACGTATAGTACCTGACATTCTAGATTAATTTGGAGTAACTAATATACGTCAGTGCTGCCAACATGATTTTAAGCCTGCTGATAAGTCCAATTTTAAAATGCATGCAACTTCTATACTAACTAATGGATTTCATTCAAAATTGACACAACAATTGATCATATTATTTCAGATTATTTCTGACTAATACATGTATGTCATTGTTGCCAACATGATTTTACGTGCGCTGTTATATCCAATGTTTAACTGCATGTAACGTCCATGATATCCATTGGACTTCAACCAAATTTTGTATTCTGTACCTTAAGAGATGGAACTAAGAATATATTCAGTCACCAGGGCTGCAAACTGTAGTTCTCTATTAGGCTACATTACGCAGGTATACAGTATTGCGAACTAATTAGAAATTTCGATATTACAAACTTAATTCCGTCATTATTCTAGTTAGATTTATATAGATAAATCATTGGCATGAATCTTAAATTTTAAGAAAAGTAGGCTCTTTAGTTCGTCACGGAACTTCTTGTTGTTATTAATATATTCATCATAATTGTAAAATCAATTACTATATAATTGCGATGAAAAAATCTATAACTTCTAAAATCCGTAGCAATTCCGTACCAGATATGCCTTCTCACGTGTTAATTATACCCTTGCTATGTTACATAGCCTTCATCCTAGTTCTTGGAACATTTTTAAGAAGCGTATGTATATCAACCACATTTGAATTGCTCAGTGATGTATCTTACATAGAGTGAGCAAATTTCATTTAAATTAGGGGAACTAAGATATTTTCCGTTTGGGAGACCGTTGTTTGATGAAGTACTATTTTCAAGATACGCCTAGGCTGCAGTATTGACCGAACATAACCTCACTCTATATCGCTCTCAGCCTGCTCATTAATTATTTGCGGACACCATTATGTTCCTTGGAGCAGGTGGTGCGTTTTAGTTACGTCACATTATTCTCTGGCAGGGACACTTCATGAATTTATCGCCGCTTGTGGAAGGCACGCGTGGTCGGGAACACTCCACTACAACACAGGCCACTGCCAATGGAGGCATTTGGAAAGGAAATAAGGCAGATGACCTTGAATATGATCCCTCGTTTAAAGCTAATGACCTACCATGGAGGACCGGTTTTAATTTTTGTTAAATGCATGTGAGATTTTCGAGGAGAAATGCCACGTCTGTTGGTTCGGACTCCATGTAAAAAGGAAATTCTGTGGGTTATGATGGCGAGATCAACGCTCATATAAAACGTCAATGTTCATTCCTTCCTTCTTTAATTCTTTCTTTCTTTCTTTCTTTCTTTCTTTCTTTCTTTCTTTCTTTCTTTCTTTCTTTCTTTCATTCTTTCCTTCCTTCTTTCTTTTCCTTTCATATTCGTTCGTAAATGCCCGGGATATGCCAGTTTGTGTGTCTTGGTAGTGAACTGTTAACAGCTGCATTGAGCTGAGAAGAGACCAAACAACTCTGGCTGCAAGAGTTCACTTCCACAAGTGACACGAAACCCTGGCGCATATTTCCCGGACTTCCATATCACGTAAGCAACGGTTCAGTACGTCATTTCTATAAATAAATTAAGCTTTCTGTTTGGATACTTTTAATTTTGGGCTAAAACTTTCTTCTGTTTGTCTAAATGACATGAGATAGCACCAAATCTACTGGAAGCAATGGCGTGAACATTCGTATGTAAGCTGAAACCATCTCTGAGATACTACTAGGCTACAATTAATTAATTATTTACATAGTTTTAAAGAATGAGAGGTTTGAGAGGAAACCATTAATTATGTTAGCTCTTTTCTTCGATGCAGTAAATTTAATTTTGAAAATGTACATAACAGAAATCATTGTGAATTTTACTATGAACAATGTGTGTTGTTTACGATGGAATCAACTCTTGCTGAGATAAGTGTGAAAATCTGTCCAGGGAAGTTAGACAATTGTTCAGTCTTCAGTCAGTTCCTATCCTCACAGACACATTGGTTTTGAAGCCAATGACGCATGGCTCACGCCGTCCGTCAGCACATCATGACATGCGTTGATGAGATACTTGTTATACAGTATATGAGTGCTGCTCGGGTCTAAGCTCTGTGAACTTGCGGGGTGAAGGGCAGAGGCAGGGAAGGAGCAGGCGAGAATTGAGAAGCCTGTCGACAGCCCGCCGTGTTACCTGACAATCTCGTCTATTCCAATACTGCTAACATAGGGTTTTTCTGTAACCATTGTGGTGTTACGAATGAGTGAGTGAGTGAGTCCCCGACCAATGTATTTGGTTCTGTACTATGCACGGACCAAGACACCTCATTCACCCGTCAACGCAACTTCTCATAGTCTGCGATGCACATTCCTCTCAGGTTCACGCAGCTTAGACACGAGCAGTACATGTGTCCCAATCATGCCCCTTGCTTTTTCTTTCCGTACGTCGAGGTGATGCTTAAGTGGTTTTGAAACTGAGATCTCGATCTGTTCAAGGTTCGAAGTCGGCCATTAGAACTATAAACTGTAGCAGATGCAGGTATGTTGTTGTTGTTTGAGTCTTCAGTCTTTTGACTGGTTTGATGCAGCACTCCATGCCCCTGTCCTGAGCTAACCGTTTCATCTCTACATTGCTACCACACCCTACATCCGAGGCAATCTGATTAACATATTATAACCTTGGTCTACCAATACAGTTCTTGTCCTCCACCCTTCCTTCCTTAACTAAGCTTGCTATTCCTGGGTGGCTTAGTATGTGTCCTACCAACCTATCTCTTCTCTTCATTAGCAGTCGCCAGAAACATCTCTCCTCTCCCACTCGTCTTAATACCACTTCGTTTGTAACCCTATCTACCCATCTGATCTTCATCAGTCTCCTGTAACACCACATTTCAAACGCTTCAATTCTCCTCTTATCTGCTGCATCTATAGCCCAAGTTTCACTTCCATAGAGTGCCACGCTCCAGACAAAGGCTTTCAAAAATGACTTCCTAATACCTAAATCTGTATTCGAAGTTAACAGATTCCTTTTTTGTTGAAATGCTTTCCTTGCCTGAGCCAACCTACATTTTAAGTCCTCTTTGCTTCGTCCATCACTGGTTATTTTGCTTCCTAAGTAGCAGAAGTCTCCTACTTCCTTCAGCTCTTCACCTGCCAATTTGATGTCCTTAGAGGTTTCTGATTTATTTCGGCTGCATTGCAATATTTTTGTTTCTCATTTATTAATTTTCATCATGAATTCTTTCCTCAAGACCTCTATACCATTCAAAAACTCATTCAAGTCCTCAGACGTGTCGGCCTAGATGACATCAGCAAATCTCAGAGTTCAAACCATTTCTCCTTGAATCTTCATTCCCACTTTAAATTTCTCTGGAATTTCTGCATTGCTTGTTCAATGTAAAGATTGAAAAGTATGGGTGATAAGTTGCAGCCTTGCCTTACACCTTGCCTTAATACCACCTTCTCTCTCATGTCTTTCAGCTTGAATGACTGCTGTCTGGTTCCTGTATAGATTGTATATCGCCCTCCTATCCCTGTACTTTATTCCAATAGATTTCAAAATGTCAAACAATTTAGTCCAATCAACGTTATCAAAAGTCTTTTCGAAGTCTACAAATACCATGAAAGTTCTCTTATCTTTCCTTATTCTACCTTCCAAAATCAGCCTAAGACTTAGTACAGTTTCCCTTGTTCCTACATTTCTCCTGAAACCAAGCTGGTCTTCACCAAACTCAGTTTATCTCTGGCTTTCCATCCTCTTGTAAATTATTCTAGACAGTATCTTTGAAGAATGAGTAATGAAGCTGATTGTACGGTAATCTTCACATCTGTCAGCTCCCACTTTCTTCGGTATAGGGATGGTAACATTCTTCTTGAAATCAGAGGGTACCTCACCTGTCTCATAAAATCCTACACACGAAGTGAAATAACCTGATCAGACCTTCATCTCCTATGCAGCGTAGCAACTCAATCGGTATATCATCTATGCCTGGTGCTTTGTTCCTGCTTAAGTCTTCCAATGCTCCGTCAAATTATGATCTGAATATTAAATCCCCTTTTGCATTCTCATCAATTTCCTCTTCCCTTTCCATTACATGATTCTCAAACTCCTTTCCCTTATACAAACACTGTATGTCGGCTTTCCATCTTTCGACATTTTCTTCCCTATCTGTTAGAGGCTTTCCATCTGTGTCCTTTTTCTTCTTTTCCCCAAAAGTATTCTTAATCCTTCGATAAACTGCGTCTACTTTTCCTAATATCAGACAATTTTCTATACCTGCACATTTCTCTTTCACCCATTTTTCTTTCGCTTCCTTGCACTTCTTGTTAACCTCATTTCTCAGACGTCTGTATTCTGCTTTCCCCTTTTCATCTCTTACATTCTTGTGTTTCCGCCTTTCATCCATCAATCCTAGTATATCCTGAGTGATCCACGGATTTCTACCTATTCTCTCTCTCCTACAAATATTTTCTTCTGTGGATTTTGTTGCTTCATTCTTCAAAAGTGCCCATTCGTCTGCAATTGAAGTTTGTTTAGAATTTTTCATTTCTCCTTCCTTTATAATCTTCTTGAATCTTTCGTTTACATCCTTCTCTTTCAGTCTGTCTATTGCCCATCTTTTTGGCTGTTGACTTTTCTTCAGTTTCTTCAACTTTAACCTGCATTTCATAACAACCAGATTGTGGTCCGAGTTTATGTCAGTACCGAGATATGTTTTACAATACAAAATCTGGTTTCGAAACCTCTGCTTGACCATAATGAACGCCCTGTATCTCCTGGTCTCATCCATGTGTATATTATTCTATTGTGGTTATAGAATAAGGTGTTAGCTATGACTAACTCATGCTCGGTGCAGAATTCCATCAGCCTGCTTCCTCGAACATTCCTTTCACCTAATCCAATATCTCCTACTATATTCCTTTCCCTTCCTTTTCCTACCGCAGCATTCCAATCTCCCATTACTATAACATTTTCATCACCCTTAATATACCTCAGAATTCATCTTTTTCTTCGTAGACCTTTTCAACATCTTCATCATCATCTTGACTGGTAGGCATATTGACTTGTACCACTGTGGTGCACGTAGGTTTCGTATTGGTTTTTGCTACAATAATCCGTTCACTATATTGCTCATGATATTCCACCCGCTGTCCAAGTTTCCTACTCAATATGAGACCAACCCCTGCTTGGCCATTGTTTGATTTATTGCTAATGACCCTATAGTCTCCTGAACAAAAATCCTGTTCTTCCTGCCAGCGCATTTCACTAATCCTAACCAAATCCAACCACAACCTATCCATTTCCCTTTCTAAGTTTTCTAACCTTCCAATGCCTAGCAGACTTCTAACATTCCACGCTCCAATCCGTAGAATGTCAGATTTCCTCTTTGTCACTTTTGTGGTGTTAACCCCCTGTCGAGTAGTCCCAACCTGGAGATCCGAACGGGGGACTAGTTTACCTTCGGATTGGAATTTTACAAGGGAGGAGGCCATCATCACATACACTGTAATTATGCATAGAGAGGTGCATATTCTCGGGAAGAGCAATACGGCTGTAGTTTCCCGTTGCTTTCAGCCGTGCAGCAGAACGCAGTGTAGCCATTAGTTGGCTAATGTTATCAATGCAGGTATAATATACAATAATGAGAAGCATTTTGAAATGTGATTTACTGTAACTAACTAAAGTTCAATTTAGTTTCATGATGCCATTTTAACTAGAAGCATCCAGGAGTGTCATCATTAACTTGGCTACAACACATAAACCGTGCATTAATGCAATCTTCTGATCAATCGGTGGGTGCCACGCCCTAAAGCTTGGCTTCTTAAAATAGATAAACAATACACATTTTATTACATTGGCATTTTTAAGAAATTCCTTCATATGTTTCATTTCTTTCTGGTTTTAAAACAACTTTTTCCAGTTTTGGAAGGATTAGTTCCCACACGTCTTCCTACGGCATGGACTTCCACAAAGATGACTACTGACCATTTTGTTATATTTCTGATCTTTCACAGAACTTAATAACACATCACTTGCGTAACTTTTACCGCAAATTCAATACCCCTTAAATCTTCTACTTTCCTTCCTCTTTCTCTCAGTAATATGTCATTCAATATATACTTTCTTCAAATGTTATGTTATCATTATCATAAGGCAACAAATAAAAATGAAATGAATCTAATTTTTTTTTCTTCGGTCGGTCAACACGATTGTACCGAGTTGTAATGGGTGGATTCCTAATCCTGAAAGAAATTACACGAAGAATTAATAAAATGTTGCATTGCTGTCACACAAACTGTCTACACCCGTCTTGCAAATCATAGCTGCGAGATGATGAACGGAGCCTACGAATAACTCTCTACTGCCATACTATTTGGTTGTTCGTATCAAGCGTATACAGAGTCATCTTAGGAAATACTTTGTGATTTGTATTTAGTCTATTTCCTATACAGAGTGGTCCACCAGCCCCTCATTTTTTTTGGAGGAAGGCAACCCAACTAACGCGTATATCATAGCGATCCTAAAAACATTAGTAGCTGCTCCTGTATGGCCTTAATACAACTTTACCATTGAGTTCATGCTTGCGAATATAGTAGAAACCATTAGCGGTAGTGTTATTTCAATGAAATCAACTATATTGCTTGTTTTAAACGATCACAGCTACGGATAACACCACATTACGTTTGTACAGGTGTCTATGGGGGCTACGAATAGACTCAATACGTACCAAAAATGCACTATGGCTATCGGTAGCTAAGGTGGCTAAGTCATGTATTCCTGCTATTGCGTCGGGCAAGCTCCCGGCTGGCAGGTTCGGCCCCCGGGCTGGTACATATTTTTTCCCTTAATGCCGTTTACAGTGGATGTACTATGACCGCTTATGTACCTGTTCCTACGAGTGTTTTTTTATTTGTCCTAAAAAGGTCCGTTTCTATCCGATGGTCCGTTGCCAGGATGGACGACGACATAATGATCTGTAAAACGAAAGCAAGGTAGCAAGTGTTCAAAATGTTGACCACCATTGTTTAAAGGGAAAATCAGACTCACTCAAGCCACCGCATGTGTCGCGTCAAAACACTCTAACCTCGGGATGTAAACCATTCCTCATTCTTACGTTCGGCAAATATAAAACAGTAATAATTCATGCGCTAATGAGGAAAACCGTATCGTATTGAGTTCATTCGATTGTCAAAATGACTTTTCATTCTAAAGATATGGTAAGAGAGAAACTGAAATTATCAGAAACGAAAGCTACTAACTGAATGAGCGCCTGGTAAATGAATTTTCAGGTAGGATTATTTTTATACAAACAAAATAAAGTTTGTTGGCATGCATGTGGAATTAATTTTCAAATCTTTATCATCTACTCGAGACCAACCTAAGTCATCTTGGAAGTAGTTTTCCGTGGTATCCCACTTCTACTCCAGATAAAATGCTGGGATGGTTCGAAATTTAAGACCACTTCCACCTCCTTAAAATTCCTACTTTCAGTTACAAATACACAAACTACTACCAACACCGTAATAACATAGATTATTAGACAAATTTAAACACACGCAAGAACACAAGAATTTGATGATCACGATGCCCAAGACCCTAAAGTTTGAAAATAAACCTCAAATATTCACGCCGCTGAGAACAGCAAAATGAAGTATCTTGTGCATTGGCTAATAGCTCATGAACGATTAGTCCTACTGACGCGGAATTTATATTAAAGAAAACTTTGAACCTTCTTCTCCACCTTGTAACTGGTTGTGGGGGCGTGGTGGCGCAGCGGTCAAGCTGTATGCCTCTCACCACGGTGGACCGGGTTCGATTCCTGGTCAATGCATGTGAGATTTTCGATGTGAAATGCCATGTCCTGTGGTTCGGATTCCACGTAAAACGGAGGTCCCGTGGCTTATGATCGCGAGATTAACGGTCACGTTAAACTACAAGCTTTTTCCTGTAACTGGTTGTTCTTTGAGGCAACTATTTTCCTAAAATTGGCTACAATGGTGAAAATACACATCCGAAACATTTCACTGGGTAATTTCCAGCCAATGGTAGCTACTTAAAACTCTGATTTTTAGCTTGAAAGCAGTGGATGAGGGTAAATTAATCATTCCGTAACACCTCACTGATTAGCCTACAAATGCCAATGATATGACCGTTCGAGTGTTAAGAGTGCTCATCAGTTGCATCGAGAACAGCCCATAACCGCGAGAACATTACAATATTCCTAATCCTCATAGCTCTATAACGTAATGGTTCCGCTACCCACAATGCAGTGGAGACGCACGTGGCTAGGTGATGCGATCGAGATGGCCGTGGGTTAAGCAAACACCTGCACTTTTGAAAGCCATCACAACAGAACAGAACAAAAGAAAAAATGAATCTTATCCTTGATCGTGTACAAAAATATTTATAATGCCCGACGACTAAAATCGTATTCGAACCGGTAAGAACGTTTTAGATGAAGAAAATCTAGTGTCCAACCCAAAAGTTCTCACTATCTTCATAAATTAGCAAAATTCAACGTACTCTGCACAGGAATACATCGTAAGTGAATAAATGCGGTAATGTGACTTCGTAAGTGTCGCTTGATATTATATCCCCAGTAAAATGGAGCACGGGCTGTCGTTCAAAAAAAGTTGCCTACGACTGGATTCGAAGCAGTACTCGACTCAGTCACGCATACCGCGTCAGATACGACTTAAACCGCCTCAGCCACGAAGACAACATACACATTGCGCACTACACGGATACCAGTTAACTAGGCTGTTCCACCTCGAACGTTAGTATGTGTATCAAAGTCTTCAATCATGGTTTATAGTGTTCATTTAACATTCTACTATTGCAGATCACGTGGCGTAAACTATTAATTCGATTGTATTGTATGTATGTGTGTTCTTCAGGGAGCAATGAATCACATGTTCGTAGAATGGTCCTTAGTATTTGGCGCAGAACTGATTATGGTCGTTTTTCCTTTGCTAGGCCCATGGCTCAGTTTACACTGCTGTCACACAGGCAGTGCGAAGAGCAATATCGACCATCAGGAGAATTATAATGTTAGTTGGGTTTCATAAAACTTAATAATAAGGGGCTGGTGAACCGCTCTGTATATCGACTTTGTGTCTTGAGTTGGTGGTATGCGTAAGTGTTAGATGTAGTGGCACAACTGCATGGAATTTAGGATATTATTTTGTTCTTCAATTAAATAACATTGAAAACGCTAGATTAATATAATCTCGGATTAGAATACTCTGAGAGAAGTGTCACTGGCAGATGATGTATCTAGCTGGAATTTAAATAGCTACAGTGCCATTTAATAATAGTGTGTGTTCATACGGTGTTGGTGCAAGACTGTAAAATTGCCAACCATATGTGGATTGAAGTAAAGAGTTGCTCGGTTGCACGTAGCGGCCGATATTGGCAATGGTAATGATAATTCAAGGGCTTAGTGGCTTACAGCAGACTGTTCGCTGGCGATAATGTGCATGGCGTGACGACACAAAAAGCTGAATCAACACGAGGCAAATGGAATATAAACAAGCTACTTCGGCTCTTTGTTCCCTTTCTCCACACATTTGTTCTTCAACGTTTCCTTCCTGATCCATTATCAATGATGTATTGCACAGACATTGGAAAGGGTCTTCTAAACTTTCAAATAAGTAGATCTATAGACTATGTTACCCTATTCTGCACTCTTCAGCTTCTTAGAGAGAACGTTAAGGAATTTCCAATAACTGAGTGTAATAACATGTCTCAACATCCTCGTCCAGTTCCAACTCTTGTTTTCTTACCCTCTGCATATGAGTCCGTTTGCCCGCTAGTACTTTTCCTTCTGCACCTCAGCCCACCATTGCATCACATCGGTTAAGCCCCGTTATTGGTGTTTATTCCTAACCAGGTCTTTATCTCATGCCCACAAGTAATCTTCTTCCATTGCTCTCAAATATTTACAGTATACCAGCAATCATTTACGCTACGCTCATGTCCGTCCATATTTCAACAGTTGTGGTCAAACTTAATCTACCTCCATCGCTTTATACCACTGTAATTTATTTATCATTCGCTCTATTTCTTCAGCCGTTATTCGGCTATTTCCCCAGTTTTCTAACACGAAATATTAAAATACATTTTTTATAAGAATACGTAACAGCGAAGATAAAAACACGCGTAATTAATCAATTACAAAATACACATGGTTTATAGATATTTAGTGTCAACTCACACTTCAGATGTAAGGTATGCATATAAATGACCTAACTACATTTATCAGACCATCTCGTAGAGTATTGCCTAGCATTCTTGGTTGTCACCCCTGAGGCACCGGGTTCAATTCCCATTTCTGCCAAGAAATGTAATTCTGGCCCGAGGGATGGAACAGGGTACACTCAACCTCGTGAGGCAGAATGAGAAGAGCTGGATTTAATTACAACCTCAGAAAACCTAGAAGTGGCTTTGCGTGGTTTCTCCACTTCTAAACTAGGAAAATGCTTCCTAACCTACGGCCACGTCCGCCTCCTTCCAAATCATAGCCTCGGTATCAAATGCACACACTACTACTGTCATCACAATGACACTGGCTATCAGACAACACCCAAGTACATGGGGATGCATGACCGCGATGTCGCAAAGCCCTTAAATTAATCAACATGAACCAGCATCCATCCGTGTGACATTTTATCTGAAATTCACATCAAATCGTACATTGTATTCATGTCCTGTGAGTGCCAAGGCGTCACTTGAAACATGTCTCACAAGGCATACAAATCTGAGAGGTAGGGTTCATGTTGCCAGCTAGTTAACAACGTGGACCTAACTCAGAGAGCAAACTATCAAATGTTTATCGCACTCCCAATTGATTTATTAATTGTGGTGTTTGAAGCCATATTTTCAGTGTTGCCTTAGTAAACAAGAGTTTAGTGCTTTTCAGTCGGTCAACACGAATGTACCCAAAAGAGATGGGTTATGCCCTAATCCTGAAATAAATTACATGAGATTAATAAACACTAGGATGACCAGTTTCGATCGTCAAGCGATCATCATCAGGTCCATTACACTTAGGCTACAAAATCTATGTTTGAAATACAGGTGAAAATATTTACAATATGTACAATTATTTAGTTGCAGTATTGGTACTGCAACTGTCGGTGTATGCTAAATGCAGTATATATGTTAGGTGAAATGCTAAATGGTGATAGCTATCCGGAGATTGTACTTTAGAGAGATTATATGGTTGTAAACTATGGTTAAACTATAAAATTTTTGGCTAACTACTTATCTGATTGTCTTCCGTATTACAGCTACTCGCAGTTTTCGTGCTCACTGGAACTCGCTGTGCGGTCGACTGCGGTGGTTATCTTAACGACTGGTTTTTCCCCTGCCTCCTCCCCCCTGTCCCTACGTGCTGTGGGGAGTGATAGCGATGTGTTTATGTGAGGTGTTGCCAACCTAGATAAGATGTATGTTATTGAATGAGGTGGGTCCACAACTATTAAAGACCGTGGATTGGCCCTCGCCACGCGTGGAGCATAACCCATTCGAACTAAGCGTTGACCGTCTTATGAGGACGTCCCGGCATCTTTAATACTGCCGCGAATATGAGCCTTGGTTTATTGCAGAAGCAAAGTACATCGTACACCTGATCCAGATAACATTTACCTATTAAAAACCCCCTAATTTCCCCCCTTTTTTTATCTAGCTTGGCTGTGTCGCTAAATTGTGTTTTGTTTCCGACAGGGTGTGTTTTTTAGTAGCGTGAAGAGGGGTGAGCTCTCCATGAACGTGTGTTCATTTAGATTGTTGGGATTGTTTCGTTTGGCTAGGTGTATCTCGATTGCTTCCTTTATGTCAAGAGCTCTGCCTTTCGATTCGTGATGGATTATTTTAAGGTCCGACTCTATGTTGGTAAAGCTGTGCCCTGCGTCACACATATGTTCGCACACGGCTGAATGTGTTCCGTATCTTATCGCATTCCTATGTTCATTATAACGTGTGTCTACTCGCCTTCCACTCTGCCCGATGTAATTAGCTTGACAATCGGTGTCTTGGCACGTTATAGAATATACCCCTGACCTTGAATACGGGTCACGTTTATTTAGATTACTATTTAGGAGGTGCCTAGCGGTTGTGTTTTTCGTCGTGAAAGCTATCTTTATGCCTTGTTTTTTGAATAGGTTAGTGATTTTATATGTATTTGCATTCACATAGTTGAAACGCGCAAATTAGTTACTCCAAATTCGTCTAGAATGCCAGGTACTATACGTGTGCAAATTTTAGAGCTATTGGCTTGCATACTTTCTGATATATTGATATTAGGGTAACAAAAATAGGGACAGCACATATTAACAGTTGGCAGCCCTGGTTGCTCCTTAGAATACGCATAGTCATATCTGTTATGGTACACATAACACATACGACATTTGGTTGAAATTCAAATGATAGTATGGAAGTTGCATGTATTTGAAGTTGGACCTGTCAGCAGGCTTAGAATCATGTTGGTAGCACTGACGTATATAAGTTACTCCAAATTAATATAGAATGTCAGGTACTATACGTGTGCATAGTTTAAAGCTGTCGGCTTGCATACTTTCTGATACATTGGTATTTGGATAAAATAAATTAGGAGCATTTATTAACAGTTAGCAGCCCTGGTAGGTCTTAAGAATACGCTCAGTCATATCTGGTTATGTACACATACAACATACGAAATTTGGTTGAATTCCAATTGATAGTGTAGAAGTTATATGCATTTAAAAATTGGACCTATCAGGAGGCTTATAATCATTTTGGCAACACTGCCATGTTTGGCCTCCTGGAAATTAAACTGAAATATTATGATCTGTACGTGTGCCAATTTTGAAATAGCTCCCATTCATACTTTCCAAGATATCCAACATGGAGCTCAAATTTCAATTGCGATTTTTTAGCAGTTGGTAGCACTGACATCATTTTCAAATATGGCCGTGAGATATTCAGGTGTAGATCTTTACTCCTACCAAATTTTGTTTCGATTGCTGCAGCCGTTTAGGAGTTGATAGGGGGGGACACACACACAGCCAGACAGACAGACAGAAGGACAGACAGACAGACAGACACACATTTGCCCGATATCATAAGTCTACTTTTTCCTCATTTTTGCAAAATGTGAAAAGTAGGCTAAAAATGGCTTCAAACACCAGAATATTTTCCTTGTGATTGGTCGCGTCTCCCAGCCGTATGTGTATAATATACTGAATATGTAAATTCTCTTATTTGTGCACAATACAATACATTAATTGTGCCGTATACGAGTCTGCCACCATGGTACAGTAAGTGTCGTCATTTAAACTTCTTTATATTGCACAATACAGATACTAATATTATATATTTCCAAAATGGTGGTTGCGAAAAATATCTGTTTAGTGTTCTTGTAACTGACGCTGGAGTTACATATTATAAGACTCCTGATTTACTGAGTTTTGTTGTAATTCAGTTATTATATCGTGAGGAACTGATTTTAAGGGATAAATAGTACACCCAACCACCATTTTGAAAGTTTGTAATTGATGATCTTGTGCAATTTGACGAGAAAGCCCCTTAATGTAAGTGTACCTGTCTGCACATTATATTCAGCATACTAGTCATGTGTCAACTGCACAATCGCATCCTGATTTATTGGTTTCAGTGTTTCAATAGTACGCTCAGACGAGGATCTCGTGTCTTGGACATAGGTGGATACTTGTACTGGTCTACCCTGCTGCTAGGTTTCTGTGTTGTAACAGTTACATGCAGTGTGATAGTCATATGACGTATGCTTGCGAGATCCTTTATACGATGCCGGACGATAACCTAGATGTTAGGCCCCTTAAAAGAAAAATTATCATCATCATTATCATCCTTGATATGATACTCTTCATTTGTTGAGTAACGTGCTAATTGCGATATTATGTACTAAGTTATTGATATGAATGCTTTAATTATCGGTAGGATGCCCAGCCGCCATCTTTAATGTGTGGAGTCGCCGTTTCTTTTCTTTTTTGTTGTACAAAGCCATATAATACGGTTCTACCTTTCTATTAAATTTTGTAATTGTAGCTTTATAATATTGTAAGTTATTCATACTTTTATTCTATATATTTGAGAAGATGCTGCGTGTAATATTCAATCTGATTTGTCTCTACTTGGGCAGCATATGTTGCTTATATTAAAATAAGTATTACTACTGTCAGTTGAATTAAATTGGAGCAAGAGTTAGGCATGAGTTAAGGTTGATAATTTTTGAATGCTTTGCACGGCCACCATCTAACAATGGTACAGCTAGTAATTTGGGTAGTGGGTGGTTAGTTTTTGCAAAATGTAGTAATTTTACGATGATTAGCTTAGTTGGTACTTGATTAAGGATTGAACACTCAGATATTTTTGTTTTCATTAAGGTGGCGGTAATATAAAATATGGGATTGAGGTGCCTTCTACTTGTAACACCTCTGTACTAAATTTAATTCATCGTTTGGGAATTGATATGGAGAGAGGCACACTTAACACACACAATCACACGTACATGTGCGGATAATGGATCGAACTGAATATGGAGAGTACTGTACATGCAGTCTTCAGATATTTAGTTTTTGTTGACGTGTGTTAGCTCTTCTGGTATATTACATTATCTCTGCAATAAATAAAATCAGCAAGGAACCTATTCAGTCCCTGAATATAGAAGAACAGGGAATCAAGCTACATGGAAACAACATTCCAATTCAAGTGGATGTTGGAAAGAAGTTCTTTAATATTGAAAACCAGTTTAATCAGAAATTCTCATGTGTCTCCTGGAAGAACGACGCTTCCTCTCAATAGAGCGTAGTAACGCGCTCGTAAAAATAAGTCGCAGAACACCCCCTCTTCTGAGATTGAGATTTTTGGAATGGATTATGACATTGGGCACCTATACTGCCCCCGTAATTGAATTATATAGAGACCACGGTGGCTATATTTGAAATTATAAGGAGAGTTATGGCTGTCATAGTTATGACGTGGGTAGTCATGACGTAAGCACGGATGACGAAAATGTTATACCAGCAGGCTACTTGAGCTGAGATTCTCAGTGACGTCAGCATTTAGTCGAGAATGTTCCAAGATTTACGACGCAGTCGCAGGAAACGAGGAATTCTGCTGAGGAAGAAACTATGCTATTGGAGGAGAGGCACGAACCAATGAACGATAGTTTAAAGGAAGACGGAGATTGCTGAAACTATGGTATTTTTATTACTTTTGGAATGCAGAATTGTGGAAATCCATTTGCAGTAAAAGCATTGATTTGGAATTTGGGTGAAATTTATTTTCAGTTTTTGAATTTTGAAAATCCGTCATGTATTAACGAAGTTGGAACTTCTAGCGATGACGTAGTATCTCGCTTTGGAAGGGATGGAAACGCCCCTCGTGAAGTTAATAAAAGGGCTTGCGCAGAAGAGAGGAGCCTCTTTCGTTCTCCGATCATTCTGAGATCTCATTCTCCGATCATCGAAGTACAATTGTGAAAGTTATTTTCTTATACATTCATTATAGTGAGACGTCGAAGTGAACAGCAGTGAAAAGAATCGTCTTTATAACGCGTGGCGAGGCCACTATATTAACGAGATCCAAGTCAAACTAGGTGAAGTTGAAACGGACCTTAGAAAGCTTCTACAAGTTTAGCTTCGAACAGTTAGCGGTCACCGATAAGCTAATTGTATTGTGCAGTGCTACATGCAGTTATAGAGAAAAGCTGAACAATTTCGACCGATTAATTTGAAAGATATTAGCAGTTTTATACGACTGACAAAAGTGATTATCTCGCCACAAGAGAAGCACTTTTGTATAGCCAGAATCAACGCAACGGCTGACGCTGTGAGTGGAATAGAAAGACTTCAGATTACTTGGTTACACAACGATACAGTATAATGGAGCAATTAAATACGGCAGTTTGTTCTTCTAACACTACAACCGAAGAGCAGATGGAAGGCTAAAAGGGCTTATTGCAATTGGGACATATTTCAACGGAGTAAGATAGCGACATGGAACTTCGCTAATTGCTATTCCACACAAGCGAACATGCGGTGAATTCCATCTACACCCATGTTTCGTAATTAAAGGCTGAATACCATCGAACAGCCTTAGAAACAATTTCATACTCTGAATATGAATAATTTCTTCGGAAATTTCTACAAAACTTCATGGCGATTGTCTACTGGAACTTCAGGGAATTTTTCAAGAGAGGTCAGGGATGTCCCGACTCACAAAGAAGATTATTGCCGGAAGGATGTCTATTCGTCTTCAAGGAGCAGAGCGATTTCCGGAGAAGGAAGCAGTTCGATTCTCCGAGGGTGCTATTTCCTATTTCGAGGATGGAGCTCAGCTTTAACGTGGTGAAATGGATCCATCAGCAGTCTTCTTTGGGGAATTTTCCTCTGGAACGTCAATCGGCAGATAAGGTAGTCGTGAACGTTTATTGTATTTGAGTTTACTAATGATGTTTGAGCAACCATTTTTCCCATATTTTTATCCTCATGTTTTTTGCCCTATTTTCTTGTTGAGATTCTTATTCTCAGTACACCTTGATGAGTTTTGCATTTTTCGACGATTTATTAAGACATTGTTATGTCATGGGCATAGTTAACGATTTTGAATCAGTTGAGACTGATAATTGGATTTTTCAGTAATTAATATTTTTTGTAGTCACGATTTGACTGTAAGTTAATGATTTTTATGGCAGATTTAAATTCAGACAGCGTGCCACTTTATTAAAGTAATTCAACCCCAGTTTAATTACTTTGACCAATTTTCTGTCATCATCAAGAAGGAAGAACATTTAAATGATTTTAGAGCGTTAAAATCTCTTACGTTGTCGACGATCTTGGAAATACTAGTCGTTATTTGAATTGATTGCAACACAGACATTTATCGTCAGTTATGAATGAACATTGCATCATAGACACTTTTGTGAAAGATTAACTTTAATAATGAATTATTGAATGCATTAAAGTCAAGTACTTTTGTTAGGAGTTTTTCTCAATTAGAGAATTATATAACGATGTTTGCATTCCCCAGTCTAATTGGATTCTATTCGACTACTTTGCATTTTTGTCGCACTTTATTTGAAGATAGTATTTTTATACTACATTTCTTTTAAGATGTTAATCTTAAATTTTGATAGACCAGACAGGCGTATATAAGCGTATTCACTATTAAATTTGTTTGTGATTGGCAAGTTTTGACTTCATTTCGGTTCATGAATGAAATCCACGAAGGTTATAGAAAAACAGTTTTGAAACTATTAATGATTATAATTTTTTTTAAGTGGAACTATGAATGTATAATCGCTAGTGCAGCGCGTGTTGAAAGTCGCTGTTGTATAATGCCCTTGAATATGAAGGAAGTTCCCACAGGAATTAATGTTAAAGAATTATTTGTGGAAGTTTTGTAAGTTATGTGGAAGTTTTTAATGCCATATAGATTAATATATGATGATTTTGGGCATATTTTTAATGCAGATTGTGCATTAACTTGTTAGCGAAGGATTTTCCGCTGGAGTAAGATTGTCATAGTTCGTTGAAAATTAATCAAGTGAATTACTGTTAGAATTAACACGAGTTTTGAAATAATTTGAGATAAGATTTTGAATGAAGGTTGCCGTCACAAATCATTATTAAAACCTTTATTAAACCAGATTGTGACATTAATATGTATAACTAACCTTCATTGGTCGATTATATTAAACACGATTATGAAAATTACCAACCGAATGAACATGTGGTCAATGTATTTCTTAAATTAATCATTTAAACAATTTAAATGTTAATATTGTAAATAATTGCTGTAAATATTTTTGAAAATAATGTGAAACGAGAGTGATGTTAAAGGCGTGCTTATAATATTTTTATTGTCTTTGACAAATATTATAAACAATTTCTAATTGTTATAAATAATTTATGTGATTTTGTTATAAACATTTAAGAGCTAATTAAACATTTGGATTGAAGTTAACAAGTTTAAGAAATTAACATAATGATCCAATAGGATGTGAGCAAAGTACTTGAAAGATTTGCGTAAATATAATGTGAGTTGTCTTGTAGACATTTAAAAGCTTGAGAGCGCAGGCTGTATTCTTACGTAACGTAGCATGTAAGAAGGGAGTCCATTTGACCAGTATGCAACAGGCTGGAGGGTAGCCCGCAGCTGTGCCAACATCTGGTTCTCAGAGAGTGAGGTCGTACACACTCTGGCCTTCCGACTATAAATACCATTCTCATGTTTATTAAAGGAAACCAAATGCTCTATATATGTCACACCCTGACGTCCTTTTCCAATCCAATAGTGTTATGAATATTACGTTATTTGGAGCTCTTGGGAGCTAAAATGTTTTATATCATGTTGTATGATAATTTTTGCAAGTCCTTGTAGGACGTAGTCAGATTGACTTGGGCTACTGATAGCCACGTTGTTTTTGTTGTGTTAGTAAAATCATACCCTTTATTAGAAATAAAGCTTTTGTACAGTTCAAAGTTCTCGTCTTCGTTATGGTTCATTTTTAAATGTCATGGTGGAGGTTATTGTGTGAACAGACTTTAGTGATCCTGTTGTCAACTCAAACCCCGAGATAATTAAGAGGTGAGTAACGGTAAGTATGAACCCCCGTCTATTTTGGTGTGTTCCACAATGATTTCCTGTGAACTTCTGTGCTCTTATCTCGATAGTATCTGTCAGTGCCATTTTCATTGATGTAACTGTGCCGGTGCGATTGATAATTGGCAATCCGATTGAGGGGGCGGATATCTGACAGCCTACTATCCAGGTAAACGGGGACAGAAAGATTGGCGCAGTCAACGTGTGGGGCATGTTCAACAACACTGGATCACCAGGTTGAACAATAGAAAGATTGGCGCACCTAAAACGTTGGGGATCGATTCAACATAACTGGATTATCAGGTTGAACGCCAGAAAGAGTGGAAAACCTAAAACGTGAGGTTCGATTAGACTCAAATAAAGAGGTTGATTCTTTGTTAGATGTCTAGGCCAATTGTAGTATTTAAGAGTGTGATTATATAGGAATTAAATGTTGTATTGTGTTAGGAAAATTACACTCAGAAAAGATCAGATCTTATACAACTTGGGAAAGGTTAAATAGGCTGGAAACTTAGAAAAATCGCCTATGATCTGGAATCTTATTTTATTTGACCGGCTTATGATATTTTAGTCATATTAAAGATAAAATTTAAATTATTTGGATTGTAAATGTAAATTATTGGTGTTAGGATATTTTAAAATGAGCCAGGGAAATTTGAACATGTGCTTGAGTTTGTTTCAACATGAAGTATCTTCGAAGGTTAATTATAAGGTAGTTATAAGTTAGATTTAAGACAGAAAGTTGATCAAAATTATATATGGTGAAAAGTGTTGCTCAAATGTTGTTATTTTGCTCTTTTGATGTATGTCCCTACAGCAGTCCATTTTTGAATAATATTGTAATGGCAGATGAAAGTTTGAGGTTGATGCTAGAGGAGATGTCTGCTAACTTGAAAGCTAGCATGAATAGTAGTATGAAGCAGATGCTGAATGAAAGCATGAAGGAGAATAATAGTCGAATGGAGGAGAATGTTAGTAATTTGTCTGCTAATATGAATGCAAGGATGGAGGAGAATGCTAGTACTTTGTCTGCTAATTTGACAGCTAGCATGGGTGAAAGTTTGAAGGTTCTTCATACTAGTGCTGCTAATTTGGAGGATAATATGTCGCGTTTACAGATTAATACCCTAGGAATTGAGAATACTGTAACGGACATGCGTACAGACGTGTCTAATGTCCATAAAGATGTGTCTATTGTGCATAAAAGTGTTGATGATGTTAAATTTGATGTGTCTAAGGTACAGAAAGACCTTACAATGTTAAATTTAGATGTAGCTAATGTCCGAGGGGATATTTCTTGTGCTAGAGCCGAAGTAGTTGTTGTCAAAAACGATGTAGCGACTGTCCAAGACAAGGTCGAGGAAGTCCAAAAAGAAATTCAAAAAGCTAGAACTGATGTATCCAATGTTCAGGTAGACATTAATAACATTCGTGCGGATATAACTGAGGTGCAAAGTGACATAACTAAGATTCAGGTAGAGGTCAACACAGTTTTCGTAGATATCACTAAAGTCCAAACTGATGTAAATAAAGTCAGGGAAGAAATCGAAAACTCAAAAACTCTTTGTACGCGTAATATAACTGCATTAGCGACTAGACTAGTTGATGAATCAGTTAGAACAACAACGTCTTTAGCAGAGTTGAAGTATGATGTAGAGGTCATGAGAACCCAGGTATTAGACCACAATAGAGTATTAAAAGAGGATATCGAAGTAGACATAGCCGAAATGTTAACAGCAAACGTAGCGGTATGGAAAGACGAGTGGAATAAGTCAAGTGGGGAACATATAACCCAAATTCAGGAAAGGATTGAAAGAAAACTTGCCAGTACGCAGATAGAAATTAACAATGAAGTAGTACAGATTAGGAAAGATTTAAGCGTCAGGATAAATTCGCTATCCGAAAAACAAGTTGACGATAGAACACAACTAGAACAGGATATGCAAACTTTAAAATCTACATTAGAGGAACAGATGCATAAAGTTGTCTCGGATGTAAATGAAACGACGAGTAAACTGAAAAATTTGAAGTTAGGAGAGGCTAGTTTAATGGAGAACTATAAAGAAGAGATAATCAAGAAAGTCTTAACGGAAATCACTGACAAGGATACAGAAGGCTTAGCTTGCGAATTGAATAGGAATTATACTAGAAGACATAACCTAGAGCCAGAAGAGAGAGACGTGACTCCTGAAGAACGTGTATCCAGATTCAGAGAGGAGGATGACGAGAGGAATATGGAACCTGAGTGGAATTATCGAGATAGTGGGAAAAACTATCCGGATTCATATCCGAGGAACGTGACGGTCATTAGGAATTTCGAGGACAAACCACAAAAATTCAGTAACACTGATAGTTTGACACCTATAGAGTATGTAAGGAATCTCAAAGATTATTTCATCGAAGCTCACATTCCCAGAGAGAGAGAGATGAAGATAGTAGAGAGATATCTGATTGGAGGACCCCTTGAATGGTTTCGCGCATTTAGATACACATTCAGTAACTTTGACGAGTTTGCAGAGGCATTAATCAAACGATTTTGGTCCATAGAAGCGCAGTATTCGTTAAGAGCGGAGGTGTATTCAAGAAAATACTCAGGTACTCTTCCAACGAGGTACGCTGATTTCTTTACGAGTCAGTTGTCCCGCTTGAGATTTTTGCAACCCCCATTGTCCACGGAGCAACTAATTGATGCGATTTCTCGTATGCTGCCAGTTGAGGTAAGGAGACTCATAATTTCGTCCAACATCAGGGATTTATCCAGCATGGATGAATTACTGAGAAGGTTAGACTACACAAGTCCAATGCCTAACGTAGTCCAGAAAGGTCAAAGGCAGGAGTTTAAAGAAATCAATACGGTATATATGGACCAAGTCCAACAAACTGACAAGCCAGAGCAGGAGAAAACTGACAATGTAGGTCCTCACAGGAATAATCAGTTTAGAAATTACAGATCACAAGGTTACCGACCGTATCAACAGAGAAGAGGTTGGAACTACAACCGAGGAAACTACAATGGAAGAGGCAGATATTACAACAATAATGGGTATAACCGTAACTATAATAGGAATAACCAAAACCAAAATAGAAACCAGAATACTCAAAGTCAGGTTATGACACCCGATCAGTATCAGCAAAGAGAGAAGGAAAGCCAGCAATACTTAAAAGAATTAATGGATAAAGAAGCTGACAATCAAAAGAAAAGGCAGGATGTTGTAATCGATCCTGGGCCTTCTACGAGCCAGCAGAACTTAGAAAATAGAAATACTGGTCAGAAGAGAAAGTAGAGAGGAAAGAATACATTAACCACACACAACCCAGAGTAGAAGAGATTTATGATTAAGGAACATAGAGGAAATATCATACTAGAGTAAGCCAGTAATAATTCAATTTCGTGTTCAAGAGAGTTGAGATACTTGTAACACTGAGTTTAAAAACAATTTGCAACTGATTTTAAAACGTGGTGAGAGGAGAATGCCCCCGTAATTGAATTATATAGAGACCACGGTGGCTATATTTGAAATTATAAGGAGAGTTATGGCTGTCATAGTTATGACGTGGGTAGTCATGACGTAAGCACGGATGACGAAAATGTTATACCAGCAGGCTACTTGAGCTGAGATTCTCAGTGACGTCAGCATTTAGTCGAGAATGTTCCAAGATTTACGACGCAGTCGCAGGAAACGAGGAATTCTGCTGAGGAAGAAACTATGCTATTGGAGGAGAGGCACGAACCAATGAACGATAGTTTAAAGGAAGACGGAGATTGCTGAAACTATGGTATTTTTATTACTTTTGGAATGCAGAATTGTGGAAATCCATTTGCAGTAAAAGCATTGATTTGGAATTTTGGTGAAATTTATTTTCAGTTTTTGAATTTTGAAAATCCGTCATGTATTAACGAAGTTGGAACTTCTAGCGATGACGTAGTATCTCGCTTTGGAAGGGATGGAAACGCCCCTCGTGAAGTTAATAAAAGGGCTTGCGCAGAAGAGAGGAGCCTCTTTCGTTCTCCGATCATTCTGAGATCTCATTCTCCGATCATCGAAGTACAATTGTGAAAGTTATTTTCTTATACATTCATTATAGTGAGACGTCGAAGTGAACAGCAGTGAAAAGAATCGTCTTTATAACGCGTGACGAGGCCACTATATTAACGAGATCCAAGTCAAACTAGGTGAAGTTGAAACGGACCTTAGAAAGCTTCTACAAGTTTAGCTTCGAACAGTTAGCGGTCACCGATAAGCTAATTGTATTGTGCAGTGCTACATAAAGGAATAGAGAAAGGCTGAACAATTTCGACCGATTAGTTTAAAAGATATTAGCAGTTTTATACGACTGACAAAAGTGATTATCTCGCCACAAGAGAAGCACTTTTGTATAGCCAGAATCAACGCAACGGCTGACGCTGTGAGTGGAATAGAAAGACTTCAGATTACTTGGTTACACAACGATACAGTATAATGGAGCAATTAAATACGGCAGTTTGTTCTTCTAACACTACAACCGAAGAGCAGATGGAAGGCTAAAAGGGCTTATTGCAATTGGGACATATTTCAACGGAGTAAGATAGCGACATGGAACTTCGCTAATTGCTATTCCACACAAGCGAACATGCGGTGAATTCCATCTACACCCATGTTTCGTAATTAAAGGCTGAATACCATCGAACAGCCATAGAAACAATTTCATACTCTGAATATGAATAATTTCTTCGGAAATTTCTACAAAACTTCATGGCGATTGTCTACTGGAACTTCAGGGAATTTTTCAAGAGAGGTCAGGGATGTCCCGACTCACAAAGAAGATTATTGCCGGAAGGATGTCTATTCGTCTTCAAGGAGCAGAGCGATTTCCGGAGAAGGAAGCAGTTCGATTCTCCGAGGGTGCTATTTCCTATTTCGAGGATGGAGCTCAGCTTTAACGTGGTGAAATGTATCCATCAGCAGTCTTCTTTGGGGAATTTTCCTCTGGAACGTCAATCGGCAGATAAGGTAGTCGTGAACGTTTATTGTATTTGAGTTTACTAATGATGTTTGAGCAACCATTTTTCCCATATTTTTATCCTCATGTTTTTTGCCCTATTTTCTTGTTGAGATTCTTATTCTCAGTACACCTTGATGAGTTTTGCATTTTTCGACGATTTATTAAGACATTGTTATGTCATGGGCATAGTTAACGATTTTGAATCAGTTGAGACTGATATTTGGATTTTTCAGTAATTAATATTTTTTGTAGTCACGATTTGACTGTAAGTTAATGATTTTTATGGCAGATTTAAATTCAGACAGCGTGTCACTTTATTAAAGTAATTCAACCCCAGTTTAATTACTTTGACCAATTTTCTGTCATCATCAAGAAGGAAGAACATTTAAATGATTTTAGAGCGTTAAAATCTCTTACGTTGTCGACGATCTTGGAAATACTAGTCGTTATTTGAATTGATTGCAACACAGACATTTATCGTCAGTTATGAATGAACATTGCATCATAGACACTTTTGTGAAAGATTAACTTTAATAATGAATTATTGAATGCATTAAAGTCAAGTACTTTTGTTAGGAGTTTTTCTCAATTAGAGAATTATATAACGATGTTTGCATTCCCCAGTCTAATTGGATTCTATTCGACTACTTTGCATTTTTGTCGCACTTTATTTGAAGATAGTATTTTTATACTACATTTCTTTTAAGATGTTAATCTTAAATTTTGATAGACCAGACAGGCGTATATAAGCGTATTCACTATTAAATTTGTTTGTGATTGGCAAGTATTGACTTCATTTCGGTTCATGAATGAAATCCACGAAGGTTATAGAAAAACAGTTTTGAAACTATTAATGATTATAAAATTTTTTAAGTGGAACTATGAATGTATAATCGCTAGTGCAGCGCGTGTTGAAAGTCGCTGTTGTATAATGCCCTTGAATATGAAGGAAGTTCCCACAGGAATTAATGTTAAAGAATTATTTGTGGAAGTTTTGTAAGTTATGTGGAAGTTTTGAATGCCATATAGATTAATATATGATGATTTTGGGCATATTTTTAATGCAGATTGTGCATTAACTTGTTAGCGAAGGATTTTCCGCTGGAGTAAGATTGTCATAGTTCGTTGAAAATTAATCAAGTGAATTACTGTTAGAATTAACACGAGTTTTGAAAGAATTTGAGATAAGATTTTGAATGAAGGTTGCCGTCACAAATCATTATTAAAACCTTTATTAAACCAGATTGTGACATTAATATGTATAACTAACCTTCATTGGTCGATTATATTAAACACGATTATGAAAATTACCAACCGAATGAACATGTGGTCAATGTATTTCTTAAATTAATCATTTAAACAATTTAAATGTTAATATTGTAAATAATTGCTGTAAATATTTTTGAAAATAATGTGAAACGAGAGTGATGTTAAAGGCGTGCTTATAATATTTTTATTGTCTTTGACAAATATTATAAACAATTTCTAATTGTTATAAATAATTTATGTGATTTTGTTATAAACATTTAAGAGCTAATTAAACATTTGGATTGAAGTTAACAAGTTTAAGAAATTAACATAATGATCTAATAGGATGTGAGCAAAGTACTTGAAAGATTTGCGTAAATATAATGTGAGTTGTCTTGTAGACATTTAAAAGCTTGAGAGCGCAGGCTGTATTCTTACGTAACGTAGCATGTAAGAAGGGAGTCCATTTGACCAGTATGCAACAGGCTGGAGGGTAGCCCGCAGCTGTGCCAACATCTGGTTCTCAGAGAGTGAGGTCGTACACACTCTGGCCTTGCGACTATAAATACCATTCTCATGTTTATTAAAGGAAACCAAATGCTCTATATATGTCACACCCTGACGTCCTTTTCCAATCCAATAGTGTTATGAATATTACGTTATTTGGAGCTCTTGGGAGCTAAAATGTTTTATATCATGTTGTATGATAATTTTTGCAAGTCCTACTGGAGGACGTAGTCAGATTGACTTGGGCTACTGATAGCCACGTTGTTTTTGTTGTGTTAGTAAAATCATACCCTTTATTAGAAATAAAGCTTTTGTACAGTTCAAAGTTCTCGTCTTCGTTATGGTTCATTTTTAAATGTCATGGTGGAGGTTATTGTGTGAACAGACTTTAGTGATCCTGTTGTCAACTCAAACCCCGAGATAATTAAGAGGTGAGTAACGGTAAGTATGAACCCCCGTCTATTTTGGTGTGTTCCACAATGATTTCCTGTGAACTTCTGTGCTCTTATCTCGATAGTATCTGTTAGTGCCATTTTCATTGATGTAACTGTGCCGGTGTGATTGATAATTGGCAATCCGATTGAGGGGGCGGATATCTGACAGCCTACTATCCAGGTTCAACAACACTGGATCACCAGGTTGAACAATAGAAAGATTGGCGACCCTAAAACGTTGGGGCTCGATTCGACATAACTGGATTACCAGGTTGAAAGCCAGAAAGAGTGGCAAACCTAAAACGTGAGGTTCGATTAGACTCAAATAAAGAGGTTGATTCTTTGTTAGATGTCTAGGCCAATTGTAGAATTTAAGAGTGTGATTATATAGGAATTAAATGTTGTATTGTATTAGGAAAATTACACTCAGAAAAGATCAGATCTTATACAACTTGAGAAAGGTTAAATAGGCTGGAAACTTAGAAAAATCGCCTATAATCTGGAATCTTATTTTATTTGACCGGCTTATGACATTTTAGTCATATTAAAGATAATATTAATTATTTGGATTGTAAATGTAAATTATTTGTGTTAGGATATTTTAAAATGAGCCAAAGAAATTTGAACATGTGCTTGAGTTTGTTTCAACATGAAGTATCTTCGAAGGTTAATTATAAGGTAGTTATAAGTTAGATTTAAGACAGAAAATTGATCAAAAATTATATATGGTGAAAAGTGTTGCTCAAATGTTGTTATTTTGCTCTTTTGATATATGTCCCTACAGCAGTCCATTTTTGAATAATATTGTAATGGCAGATGAAAGTATGAGGTTGATGTTAGAAGAATTGAAAGCTAGCATGTATGAAAGTGCGAGGGAGATGTCTGCTAATTTGAAAGCAAGCATGACTAGCAGTATGAAGCAGATGTTGAATGAAAGCATGAAGGAGAATGTTAGTAATTTGTCTGCTAATTTGAATGCAAGGATGGAGGAGAATGCTAGTAATATGTCTGCTAATTTGAATAGTAGTATGAAGGAGATGGAAGCTAGGAATACTAGTCGAATGGAGGAGAATGCTAGTAATTTGAATGCAAGAATGGAGGAGAATGCTAGTAATTTGAAAGCTAGTATGGGTGAAAGTTTGAAGGGTATCCAAACTAGTGCTGCTAATTTGGAGGATAATATGTCGCGTTTACAGATTAATACCCTAGGAATTGAAAATACTGTAAGTGACATCCGCACAAATGTGTCTGATGTTAAAAATGATGTGTCTAAGGTACAGAAAGACCTTACAATGTTAAATCTAGATGTAGCTAATGTCCGAGGGGATATTTCTTGTGCTAGAGCCGAAGTAGTTGTTGTCAAAAACGATGTAGCGACTGTCCAAGACAAGGTCGAGGAAGTCCAAAAAGAAATTCAAAAAGCTAGAACTGATGTATCCAATGTTCAGGTAGATATTAATAACGTTCGTGCGGATATAACTGAGGTGCAAAGTGACATAACTAAGATTCAGGTAGAGGTCAACACAGTTTTCATAGATGTGACTAAAGTCCAAACTGATGTAAATAAAGTCAGGGAAGAAATCGAAAACTCAAAAACTCTTTGTACGCGTAATATAACTGCATTAGCGACTAGACTAGTTGATGAATCAGTTAGAACAACAACGTCTTTAGCAGAGTTGAAGTATGATGTAGAGGTCATGAGAACACAGGTATTAGACCACAATAGAGTATTAAAAGAGGATATCGAAGTAGACATAGCCGAAATGTTAACAGCAAACGTAGCGGTATGGAAAGACGAGTGGAATAAGTCAAGTGGGGAACATGTAACCCAAATTCAGGAAAGGATTGAAAGAAAACTTGCCAGTACGCAGATAGAAATTAACAATGAAGTAGTACAGATTAGGAAAGATTTAAGCGTCAGGATAAATTCGCTATCCGAAAAACAAGTTGACGATAGAACACAACTAGATCAGGATATGCAAACTTTAAAATCTACATTAGAGGATCAAATTCATAAAGTTGTCTCTGACGTAAATGAAACGACGAGTAAACTGAAAAATTTGAAGTTAGGAGAGGCTAGTTTAATGGAGAACTACAAAGAAGAGATAGTCAAGAAAGTCTTAACAGAAATCACCGACAAGGATACAGAAGGCTTAGCTTGCGAATTGAATAGGAATTATGCTAGAAGACATAACCTAGAGCCAGAAGAAAGAGACGTGACTCCTGAAGAACGTGTATCCAGATTCAGAGAGGAGGATGACGAGAGGAATATGGAACCTGAGTGGAATT
The DNA here is from genome assembly GCA_946902985.2 of Meconema thalassinum. Classification (NCBI taxonomy): domain Eukaryota; kingdom Metazoa; phylum Arthropoda; class Insecta; order Orthoptera; family Tettigoniidae; genus Meconema; species Meconema thalassinum. The sequence continues at coordinate 1,456,139,361 of OX336389.2, forward strand.
ATAGAGATAGTGGGAAAAACTATCCGGATTCATATCCGAGGAACCTGACGGTCATTAGGAATTTCGAAGACAAACCACAAAAATTCAGTAACACTGATAGTTTGACACCTATAGAGTATGTAAGGAATCTCAAAGATTATTTCATCGAAGCTCACATTCCCAGAGAGAGAGAGATGAAGACAGTAGAGAGATATCTGATTGGAGGACCCCTTGAATGGTTTCGCGCATTTAGATACACATTCAGTAACTTTGACGAGTTTGCAGAGGCATTAATCAAACGATTTTGGTCCATAGAAGCGCAGAATTCGTTAAGAGCGGAGGTGTATTCAAGAAAATACTCAGGTACTCTGCCAACGAGGTACGCCCGTTTCTTTACGAGTCAGTTGTCCCGCTTGAGATTTTTGCAACCCCTATTGTCCACGGAGCAACTAATAGATGCGATTTCTGGTATGATGCCAGTTGAGGTGAGAAGACTTATAATTTCGTCCAACATCAGGGATTTATCCAGCATGGATGAATTACTGAGAAGGTTAGACTACACAAGTCCAATGCCCAACGTAGTCCAGAAAGGTCAAAGGCAGGAGTTTAGAGAAATCAATACGGTATATATGGACCAAGTCCAACAAACTGACAAGCCAGAAGAGGAGAAAACTGACAATGTAGGTCCTCACAAGAATAATCAGTTTAGAAATTACAGATCACAAGGTTACCGACCGTATCAACAGAGAAGAGGTTGGAACTACAACCGAGGAAACTACAATGGAAGAGGCAGATATTACAACAATAATGGGTATAACCGTAACTATAATAGGAATAACCAAAACCAAAATAGAAACCAGAATACTCAAGGTCAGGTTATGACACCCGATCAGTATCAGCAAAGAGAGAAGGAAAGCCAGCAATACTTAAAAGAATTAAGGGATAAAGAAGCTGACAATCAAAAGAAAAGGCAGGATGTTGTAATCGATCCTGGGCCTTCTACGAGCCAACAGAATTTTGAGGTCGGTAACACAAAAAAAAAAAAGCCGATTTCTCAACGTCAGTGAGAACCTGTAAATACATTGCCACACCACACCTGATTACGATTAATGAGATATACGAAGTTACCGATGAAGATTTACTAGAAGAGAGGGGTATTGTTAAAGAGGAAAGACCATGTGCCTTACCTATTATTGCTGTACGGATAGATGGACAGCAGTACAAAGCCCTGATGGATACTGGTGCTATTATTTCCATCATTTCAGAGGAATGTTATCAAAGTCTGCTAAGAGGAGAGAACATGACAGTTCTACCTGTTTCTACCGTCAAAGTGAGAGGGATATTCCAAGATAAGGCAGTGAAATGCAAGATTCAAGTGTTATTGAACTTTGAGATCAATGGAAGGAATTATGAACAGATCTTCATTGTGGTGAGCAAGATCAATTTTGATATGGTGCTTGGAATCGATTTTATATTGAAGCTCGGAGCTATTATTGACATGAAGAACCGAAGTATTAGCTTTAATGATGGGTACATAATCACAGAAGAGATAGAAGAACAGGACGTGAAAAACAGTCTGGAAATAGACCTTAGGGAAGAAATTTTGAATACAATAATTAATGAAGTGGAAAATTTAGAAGAAATACCCAGTAGAAAAACTGAAGGATTTGAAGAAATTCAGGGGGAATTTGAGGATCTGATAAAGGAATTCCAAGATATTTTCGATGAAAAGCCTGGATTGATTAAGGATTATAAGTACAAGATAAGGCTGACAGATGAAACCCCTTACCAGAAGAGAATATACCCCATTCCTGAGAAATACTATCAAGAAGTACGAGGGTTAATCAGAAAAATGGAGGTAGACGGGATTATTAGAAAACAGGCGTCGTCTTATATAAACCCCATCACAGTAGTGAAGAAAAGTAATGGTCAGATACGTCTGTGTCTCGATGCCAGGACCATCAACTTGAAGATTCTTCCAGAAAATGACAGACCACCCAAGATTAGAGATCTGCTTCGAAAATTCAAAGGAAGAGCATGTTTCAGCGTTCTTGACTTGACGTCTTCATTTTATCAAGTTCAACTAGAAGAGGATAGTATGCAGTACACTGGATTCCTATTTGACCAGACGTCATGGGTCTTTGCCAGAATGCCTTTTGGAATGGTTAACAGTGGACCAGCACTTATTCGAGCACTTGATAGTAAGCTCACTGACGAAGTGAAAGAAAATGTAATCTGCTACATTGACGATTTAATCGTATCTTCACCCAGCGCCGCAGAACATTTAGTGCACTTGAGAAAGTTGTTCGAGAATTTAAGGGAGGCCAATATAAAGGTGAACTTTGGAAAATGTCAATTCCTGAAGAAGGAGATAAATTACTTGGGGCATACTATTGATAAAGATGGATATCATCCAAACATGAAAAAAGTAGATGCGATCACGAGATTTCCAAAGCCAACTAAGGTAAAACAAGTCAGAGAATTTGTAGGTGCATGCCAATTTATTAGCAGCCACTGTCAGAGATACTCGGAAATTATGGCTCCTCTGTATGACTTACTCAAGAAGAACAACAGATGGAAATGGAGTACCGCTGCAGACGAAGTTTTGAGAAAGCAAAAGAGATGCTCAAAAATAATGTGAAACTGGAGTACCCAGACTTTGAGAAGGTGTTCTATATTGAGTCTGATGCATCGAGAATAGGCATTAGTGCAGTCTTATACCAGAAAGACGAGGCAGGCAACAAGCACTACATTGCGTTCACTAGTCGAAAGTTGAAAAAGCACGAGGAAAACTACTTCACGACAGAGCTTGAAGCGTTAGCTTTTGTGACAGCTTTACAAGCCTGGAAGAAAATCCTGCTGGGACATAAGGTCATCATTATTACTGACCATAAAGCACTACAGTTTATGTTGCAAACTGACATGTCAAGTGATAGATTGACACGTTGGGCGTTGTTCACCCAACAGTTTACCGCTACTATCGTCCACCAGCCTGGGAAAGATAACTTACTGGCTGATGCTCTATCACGTAACCCTATTAAAAATGTGCAGATACACCATGTACAATTGGAGCAAGAAGATGAAGAAACCGTTAGGAGGTTAGCCCGAATCGGTGTGTCACAGAAGAGACACGCTCCAATAAGGAAAATGTACAGGTTCCTCAAGGGTTACATGGACAATACGGATGTTGACTATGAGGCTACACGGAGAAATTCACGACACTTTGTCTTGAGTGGAGACATCGTATGCAAGTATGCTGACTCTGCGCATACAAAACTTCGAATAGTCGTGCCACCTAAACTTGTTGTCAATTTAGTGTGGGTAGCTCATCATGCAACTGGACATGCCGGTTTAGATAAAACTCTTAATACACTTAAAGAGAGATTTATCTGGACTAACATGCGTTCCAGCATTGCCAAGGTCATTCGATCCTGTGACAAATGTCAAAGAGCAAAGTATGCTTCTGCTTTATTAAAGGGAAAACCGAAGGCGATGATTCCTTCTAAGCCAAACGAACTTATGGCGACGGATATATTTGGCCCCTGTCCGAAGGGATACCAGGGTAACCAGTACTTATTAGTGACCGTGGATGTTTTCTCAAAATTTGTTACAATGAGTCCCATGCAGAAAGCTAACACGAGGAACGTAGTAAGCAGACTGGAAAATGCTGTATTTCCTAAAGCTGGTATACCGGAATATCTACTGTCAGATCATGGAACGCAGTTTACGTCCGTGGAATTTGCAGCGGATATGGAAAGGCTTGGCATTAAGCACTTATTTTCAAGCGTGCGTTACCCTGAATCGAATTCCTCAGAAAGATATATGGCTGAATTTTCGAAATTCTGTCGAATTTTCTGTCCAAATGATCATTCTGGTTGGGTGAGATTTGTACCCCTTATTGAGGAATGTCTGAACTCTACAGTGCAGGAGAGCACAGGAGAAGTGCCAATGCGACTTCATCTAGGAAGAAACCCAGAAAGGCCGTGGGATAATTTTTTCAACCACATACCTAGAGATCCCGACCTAGGAAGGCAGCAGAGGATTGACAAGGCAAAGGAACAACTCCAGAAAGCAGCAGAGAAACGATTGAAAAGAGTAGCTGGAAAACGTTTTGGTACACCCTTTCAAGTTGGAAATCTTGTATTATTACGCAGACCTGTCAAGGCTGATATGTCCAAGAAAATATACCCCAAATTTGGATTAGTGTTCCTGGGGCCGTTTAGGATTACGAACGCTTATGGAAACAACTGTTATGAACTCTACGATGATGAGAATAATGTCGTTTACGGCAAGTTCAATGCTGGAATTTTAAAAAGATACTATCCTAGAGTAAGCCAGTAATAATTCAATTTCGTGTTCAAGAGAGTTGAGATACTTGTAACATTGAGTTTAAAAACAATTTGCAACTGTTTTTAAAAACGTGGTGAGAGGAGAATGCCCCCGTAATTGAATTATGTAGAGACCACGGTGGCTATATTTGAAATTATAACCTTCTCAGTAATTCATCCATGCTGGATAAATCCCTGATGTTGGACGAAATTATAAGTCTTCTCACCTCAACTGGCAGCATACGAGAAATCGCATCTATTAGTTGCTCCGTGGACAATGGGGGTTGCAAAAATCTCAAGCGGGACAACTGACTCGTAAATAAATCAGCGTACCTCAGTCGGTAGAGCACGAGACTCTTAATCTCGGGGTCGTGGGTTCGAGCCCCACGTTGGGCGCCAATCTTTCTGTCCCCGTTTACCTGGATAGTAGGCTGTCAGATATCCGCCCCCTCAATCGGATTGCCAATTATCAATCGCACCGGCATAGCTACATCTAGATTTAACATTGTAAGGTCTTTCTGTACCTTAGACACATCATTTTTAACATCAGACACATTTGTGCGGATGTCACTTACAGTATTTTCAATTCCTAGGGTATTAATCTGTAAACGCGACATATTATCCTCCAAATTAGCAGCACTAGTTTGGATACCCTTCAAACTTTCACCCATACTAGCTTTCAAATTACTAGCATTCTCCTCCATTCTTGCATTCAAATTACTAGCATTCTCCTCCATTCGACTAGTATTCCTAGCTTCCATCTCCTTCATACTACTATTCAAATTAGCAGACATATTACTAGCATTCTCCTCCATCCTTGCATTCAAATTAGCAGACAAATTACTAACATTCTCCTTCATGCTTTCATTCAACATCTGCTTCATACTGCTAGTCATGCTTGCTTTCAAATTAGCAGACATCTCCCTCGCACTTTCATTCATGCTAGCTTTCAATTCTTCTAACATCAACCTCATACTTTCATCTGCCATTACAATATTATTCAAAAATGGACTGCTGTAGGGACATATATCAAAAGAGCAAAATAACAACATTTGAGCACCACTTTTCACCATATATAATTTTTGATCAATTTTCTGTCTTAAATCTAACTTATAACTACCTTATAATTAACCTTCGACGATACTTCATGTTGAAACAAACTCAAGCACATGTTCAAATTTCTTTGGCTCATTTTAAAATATCCTAACACAAATAATTTACATTTACAATCCAAATAATTAATTTTATCTTTAATATGACTAAAATGTCATAAGCCGGTCAAATAAAATAAGATTCCAGATCATAGGCGATTTTCCTAAGTTTCCAGCCTATTTAACCTTTCTCAAGTTGTATAAAATCTGATCTTTTCTGAGTGTAATTTTCCTAATACAATACAACATTTAATTCCTATATAATCACACTCTTAAATTCTACAATTGGCCTAGACATCTAACAAAGAATCAACCTCTTTATTTGAGTCTAATCGAACCTCACGTTTTAGGTTTGCCACTCTTTCTGGCGTTCAACCTGGTAATCCAGTTTTGTTGAATCGAGCCCCAACGTATTAGGTGCGCCAATCTTTCTATTGTTCAACCTGGTGATCCAGTTATGTTGAACATGCCCCACGTTGGGCGCCAATCTTTCTGTCCCCGTTTACCTGGATAGTAGGCTGTCAGATATCCGCCCCCTCAATCGGATTGCCAATTATCAATCGCACCGGCATAGCTACATCAATGAAAATGGCACTGACAGATACTATCGAGATAAGAGCACAGAAGTTCACAGGAAATCATTGTGAAACACACCAAAATAGACGGGGGTTCATACTTACCGTTACTTACCTCTTAATTATCTCGGGGTTTGAGTTGACAACAGGATCACTAAAGTCTGTTCACACAATAACCTCCACCATGACATTTAAAAATGAACCAGAACGAAGACGAGAACTTTGAACTGTACAAAAGCTTTATTTCTAATAAAGGGTATGATTTTACTAACACAACAAAAACAACGTGGCTATCAGTAGCCCAAGTCAATTTGACTACGTCCTCCAGTAGGACTTGCAAAAATTATCATACAACATGATATAGAACATTTTAGCCCCCAAGAGCTCCAAATAACGTAATATTCATAACACTATTGGATTGGAAAAGGACGTCAGGGTGTGACATATATAGAGCATTTGGTTTCCTTTTAATAAACATGAGAATGGTATTTATAGTCGCAAGGCCAGAGTGTGTACGACCTCACTCTCTGAGAACCAGATGTTGGCACAGCTGCGGGCTACCCTCCAGCCTGTTGCATACTGGTCAAATGCACTCCCTTCTCACATGCTAAGTTACGTAAGAATACAGCTTGTTCTCTCAAACATTTAAACGTCTACAAGACAACTCACATTATATTTACGCAAATCTTTCAAGTACTTTGCTCACATCCTATTGGATCATTATGTTAATTCCTTAAACTTGTTAACTTCAATCCAAATGTTTAATTAGCTCTTAAATGTTTATAACAAAATCACATAAATTATTTATAACAATTAGAAATTGTTTATAATATTTGTCAAAGACAATAAAAATATTATAAGCACGGCTTTAACATCACTCTCGTTTCACATTATTTTCAAAAATATTTACAGCAATTATTTACAATATTAACATTTAAATTGTTTAAATTATTAATTTAAGAAATACATTAGCCACATGTTCATTCGGTTGGTAATTTTCATAATCGTGTTTAATATAATCGACCAATGAAGGTTAGTTATACATGTTAATGTCACGATCTGGTTTAATAAAGGTTTTAATAATGATTTGTGACGGCAACCTTCATTCAAAATCTTATCTCAAATTCTTTCAAAACTCGTGTTAATTATAACAGTAATTCACTTGATTAATTTTCAACGAACTATGACAATCTTACTCCAGCGGAAAATCCTTCGCTAACAAGTTAATGCACAATCTGCATTAAAAATATGCCCAAAATCATCATATATTAATCTATATGGCATTAAAAACTTCCACATAACTTACAAAACTTCCACAAATAATTCTTTAACATTAATTCCTGTGGGAACTTCCTTCATATTCAAGGGCATTATACCTCAGCGACTTTCAACACGCGCTGCACTAGCGATTATACATTCATAGTTCCACTTAAAAATTTTTATAATCATTAATTGTTTCAAAACTGTTTTTCTATTTAACCTTCGTGGATTTCATTCATGAACCGAAATGAAGTCAAAACTTGCCAATCACAAACAAATTTAATAGTGAATACGCTTATATACGCCTGTCTGGTCTATCAAAATTTAAGATTAACATCTTAAAAAAAAATTGTAGTATGAAAATACTATCTTCAAATAAAGTGCGACTAAAATGCAAAGTAGTCGAATAGAATACAATTAGACTGGGGAATGCAAACATGGTTATATAACTCTCTAATTGAGAAAAACTCCTAACAAAAGTACTTGACTTTAATGCATTCAATAATTCATTATTAAAGTTACTCTTTCACAAAAGTGTCTATGATGCAATGTTCATTCATAACTGACGATAAATGTCTGTGTTGCAATCAATTCAAATAACGACTAGTATTTCCAAGATCGTCGACAACGTAAGAGATTTTAACGCTCTAAAATCATTTAAATGTTCTTCCTTCTTGATGATGACAGAAAATTGGTCAAAGTAATTAAGCTGGGGTAGAATTACTTTAATAAAGTGACACGCTGTCTGAATTTAAATCTGCCATAAAAAAAATCATTAACTTACAGTCAAATCGTGACTACAAAAAAAATATTAATTACTGAAAAATCTAAATATCAGTCTCAACTGATTCAAAATCATTAACTATGCCCATGACATAACAATGTCTTAATAAATCGTCGAAAAAGGCATAACTCATCAAGGTGTACTGAGAATAGGAATCTCAACAAGAAAATAGGGCAAAAAACATGAGGATAAAAATATGGGAAAAATGGTTGCTCAAACATCATTAGTAAACTCAAATACAATAAACGTTCACGACTACCTTATCTGCCGATTGACGTTCCAGAGGAAAATTCCCCAAAGAAGACTGCTGATGGATCCATTTCACCACGTTAAAGTTGAGCTCCATCCTCGAAATAAGAAATAGCACCCTCGGAGAATCGAACTGCTTCCTTCTCCGGAAATCGCTCTGCTCCTCGAAGACGAATAGACATCCTTCCGGCAATAATCTTCTTTGTGAGTCGGGATATCCCTGACCTCTCTTGAAAAATTCCCTGAAGTTCCAGTAGACAATCGCCATGAAGTTTTGTAGAAATTTCCGAAGAAATTATTCATATTCAGAGTATGAAATTGTTTCTATGGCTGTTCGATGGTATTCAGCCTTTAATTACGAAACATGGGTGTAGATGGTATTCACCGCATGTTCGCTTGTGTGGAATAGCAATTAGCGAAGTTCCATGTCGCTATCTTACTCCGTTGAAGTATGTCCCAATTGCAATAAGCCCTTTTAGCCTTCCATCTGCTCTTCGGTTGTAGTGTCAGAAGAACAAACTGCTGTATTCAATTGCTCCATTATACTGTAGCGTTGTGTAACCAAGCAATCTGAAGTCTTTCTATTCCACTCGCAGCGTCAGCCGTTGCGTTGATTCTGGCTATACAAAAGTGCTTCTCTTGTGGCGAGATAATCACTTTTGTCAGTCGTATAAAACTGCTAATATCTTTTAAACTAATCAGTCGAAATTGTTCAGCTTTTCTCTATTACTTTATGAAGCACAGCACAATACAATTAGCTTATCGGTGACCGCTAACTGTTCGAAGCTAAACTTGTAGAAGCTTTCTAAGGTCCGTTTCAACTTCACCTAGTTTGACTTGGATCTCGTTAATATAGTGGCCTCGCCACGCGTTATAAAGACGATTCTTTTCACTGCTGTTCACTTCGACGTCTCACTATAATGAATGTATAAGAAAAGAACTTTCACAATAGACTTCGATGATCTGAGAATTAGATCTCAGAATGATCAGAGAACGAAAGAGGCTCCTCTCTTCTGCGCAAGCCCTTTTATTAACTTCACGAGGGGCGTTTCCATCCCTTCCAAAGCGTGGTACTGCGTCATCGCTAGAAGTTCCAACTTCGTTAATACATGACGGATTTTCAAAATTCAAAAACTGAAAATAAATTTCACCAAAATTCCAAATCAATGCTTCTACTGCAAATGGATTTCCACAATTCTGCATTCCAAAAGTAATAAAAATACCATAGTTTCAGCAATCTCCGTCTTCCTTTAAACTATCGTTGATTGGTTCATGCCTCTCCTCCAATAGCATAGTTTCTTCCTCAGCAGAATTCCTCGTTTCCTGCGACTGCGTCGTAAATCTTGGAACATTCTCGACTAAATGCTGACGTCACTGAGAATCTCAGCTCAAGTAGCTTGCTGGCATAACATTTACGTCATCCGTGCTTACGTCATGACTACCCACGTCATAACTATGACAACCATAACTTTCCTTATAATTTCAAATATAGCCACCGTGGTCTCTACATAATTCAATTACGGGGGCATTCTCCTCTCACCACGTTTTAAAAACAGTTGCAAATTGTTTTTAAACTCAATGTTACAAGTATCTCAACTCTCTTGAACACGAAATTGAATTATTACTGGCTTACTCTAGGATAGTATCTTTTTAAATTTCCAGCATTGAACTTGCCGTAAACGACATTATTCTCATCATCGTAGAGTTCATAACAGTTGTTTCCATAAGCGTTCGTAATCCTAAACGGACCCAGGAACACTAATCCAAATTTGGGGTATTACTTCTTGGACATATCAGCCTTGACAGGTCTGAGTAATAATACAAGATTTCCAACTTGAAAGGGTGTACCAAAACGTTTTCCAGCTACTCTTTTCAATCGTTTCTCTGCTGCTTTCTGGAGTTGTTCCTTTGCCTTGTCAATCCTCTGCTGTCTTCCTATGTCGGGATCTCTAGGTATGTGGTTGAATAGATTATCCCACGGCCTCTCTGGGTTTCTTCCTAGATGAAGTCGCATTGGCACTTCTCCTGTGCTCTCCTGCACTGTAGAGTTCAGACATTCCTCAATAAGGGGTACAAATCTCACCCAACCAGAATGATCATTTGGACAGAAAATTCGACAGAATTTCGAAAATTCAGCCATATATCTTTCTGAGGAATTCGATTCAGGGTAACGCACGCTTGAAAATAAGTGCTTAATGCCAAGCCTTTCCATGTCCGCTGCAAATTCCACGGACGTAAACTGCGTTCCATGATCTGACAGTAGATATTCCGGTATACCAGCTTTAGGAAATACAGCATTTTCCAGTCTGCTTACTACGTTCCTCGTGTTAGCTTTCTGCATGGGACTCATTGTAACAAATTTTGAGAAAACATCCACGGTCACTAATAAGTACTGGTTACCCTGGTATCCCTTCGGACAGGGGCCAAATATATCCGTCGCCATGAGTTCGTTTGGCTTAGAAGGAATCATCGCCTTCGGTTTTCCCTTTAGTAAAGCAGAAGCATACTTTGCTCTTTGACATTTGTCACAGGATCTAATGACCTTGGCAATGTTGGAACGCATGTTAGTCCAGATAAATCTCTCTTTAAGTGTATTAAGAGTTTTATCTAAACCGGCATGTCCAGTTGCATGATGAGCTACCCACACTAAATTGACAACAAGTTTAGGTGGCACGACTATTCGAAGTTTTGTATGCGCAGAGTCAGCATACTTGCATACGATGTCTCCACTCAAGACAAAGTGTCGTGAATTTCTCCGTGTAGCTTCATAGTCAACATCCGTATTGTCCATGTAACCCTTGAGGAACCTGTACATTTTCCTTATTGGAGCGTGTCTCTTCTGTGACACACCGATTCGGGCTAACCTCCTAACGGTTTCTTCGTCTTCTTGCTCCAATTGTACATGGTGTATCTGCACATTTTTAATAGGGTTACGTGATAGAGCATCAGCCAGTAAGTTATCTTTCCCAGGCTGGTGGACGATAGTAGCGTTAAACTGTTGGGTGAACAAAGCCCAACGTGTCAATCTATCACTTGACATGTCAGTTTGCAACATAAACTGTAGTGCTTTATGGTCAGTAATAATGATGACCTTATGTCCCAGCAGGATTTTCTTCCAGGCTTGTAAAGCTGTCACAAAAGCTAACGCTTCAAGCTCTGTCGTGAAGTAGTTTTCCTCGTGCTTTTTCAACTTCCGACTAGTGAACGCAATGTAGTGCTTGTTGCCTGCCTCGTCTTTCTGGTATAAGACTGCACTAATGCCTATTCTTGATGCATCAGACTCAATATAGAACACCTTCTCAAAGTCTGGGTACTCCAGTTTCACATTATTTTTGAGCATCTCTTTTGCTTTCTCAAAAGCTTCGTCTGCAGCGGTACTCCATTTCCATCTGTTGTTCTTCTTGAGTAAGTCATACAGAGGAGCCATAATTTCCGAGTATCTTGGACAGTGGCTGCTAATAAATTGGCATGCACCTACAAATTCTCTGACTTGTTTTACCTTAGTTGGCTTTGGAAATCTCGTGATCGCATCTACTTTTTTCATGTTTGGATGATATCCATCTTTATCAATAGTATGCCCCAAGTAATTTATCTCCTTCTTCAAGAATTGACATTTTCCAAAGTTCACCTTTATATTGGCCTCCCTTAAATTCTCGAACAACTTTCTCAAGTGCACTAAATGTTCTGCAGCGCTGGGTGAAGATACGATTAAATCGTCAATGTAGCAGATTACATTTTCTTTCACTTCGTCAGTGAGCTTACTATCAAGTGCTCGAATAAGTGCTGGTCCACTGTTAACCATTCCAAAAGGCATTCTGGCAAAGACCCATGACGTCTGGTCAAATAGGAATCCAGTGTACTGCATACTATCCTCTTCTAGTTGAACTTGATAAAATGAAGACGTCAAGTCGAGAACGCTGAAACAAGCTCTTCCTTTGAATTTCCGAAGCAGATCTCTAATCTTGGGTGGTCTGTCATTTTCTGGAAGAATCTTCAAGTTGATGGTCCTGGCATCGAGACAAAGACGTATCTTACCATTACTTTTCTTTACTACTGTGATGGGGTTTATATAAGACGACGCCTGTTTTCTAATAATCCCGTCTACCTCCATTTTTCTGATTAACCCTCGTACTTCTTGATAGTATTTCTCAGGAATGGGGTATATTCTCTTCTGGTAAGGGGTTTCATCTGTCAGTCTTATCTTGTACTTATAATCCTTAATCAATCCAGGCTTTTCATCGAAAATATCTTGGAATTCCTTTATCAGATCCTAAAATTCCCCCTGAATTTCTTCAAATCCTTCAGTTTTTCTACTGGGTATTTCTTCTAAGTTTTCCACTTCATTAATTATTGTATTCAAAATTTCTTCCCTAAGGTCTATTTCCAGACTGTTTTTCACGTCCTGTTCTTCTATCTCTTCTGTGATTATGTACCCATCATTAAAGCTAATACTTCTGTTCTTCATGTCAATAATAGCTCCGACCTTCGATATAAAATCGATTCCAAGCACCATATCAAAATTGATCTTGCTCACCACAATGAAGATCTGTTCATAATTCCTTCCATTGATCTCAAAGTTCAATAACACTTGAATCTTGCATTTCACTGCCTTATCTTGGAATATCCCTCTCACTTTGACGGTAGAAACAGGTAGAACTGTCATGTTCTCTCCTCTTAGCAGACTTTGATAACATTCCTCTGAAATGATGGAAATAATAGCACCAGTATCCATCAGGGCTTTGTACTGCTGTCCATCTATCCGTACAGCAATAATAGGTAAGGCACATGGTCTTTCCTCTTTAACAATACCCCTCTCTTCTAGTAAATCTTCATCGGTAACTTCGTATATCTCATTAATCGTAATCAGGTGTGGTGTGGCAATGTATTTACAGGTTCTCACTGACGTTGAGAAATCGGCGTTTTTTTTTTGTGTTACCGACCTCAAAATTCTGCTGGCTCGTAGAAGGCCCAGGATCGATTACAACATCCTGCCTTTTCTTTTGATTGTCAGCTTCTTTATCCCTTAATTCTTTTAAGTATTGCTGGCTTTCCTTTTCTCTTTGCTGATACTGATCGGGTGTCATAACCTGACCTTGAGTATTCTGGTTTCTATTTTGGTTTTGGTTATTCCTATTATAGTTACGGTTATACCCATTATTGTTGTAATATCTGCCTTTTCCATTGTAGTTTCCTCGGTTGTAGTTCCAACCTCTTCTCTGTTGATACGGTCGGTAACCTTGTGATCTGTAATTTCTAAACTGATTATTCCTGTGAGGACCTACATTGTCAGTTTTCTCCTCCTCTGGCTTGTCAGTTTGTTGGACTTGGTCCATATATACCGTATTGATTTCTTTAAACTCCTGCCTTTGACCTTTCTGGACTACGTTGGGCATTGGACTTGTGTAGTCTAACCTTCTCAGTAATTCATCCATGCTGGATAAATCCCTGATGTTGGACGAAATTATAAGTCTTCTCACCTCAACTGGCAGCATACGAGAAATCGCATCTATTAGTTGCTCCGTGGACAATGGGGGTTGCAAAAATCTCAAGCGGGACAACTGACTCGTAAAGAAATCAGCGTACCTCGTTGGAAGAGTACCTGAGTATTTTCTTGAATACACCTCCGCTCTTAACGAATTCTGCGCTTCTATGGACCAAAATCGTTTGATTAATGCCTCTGCAAACTCGTCAAAGTTACTGAATGTGTATCTAAATGCGCAAAAAACCATTCAAGGGGTCCTCCAATCAGATATCTCTCTACTATCTTCATCTCTCTCTCTCTGGGAATGTGAGCTTCGATGAAATAATCTTTGAGATTCCTTACATACTCTATAGGTGTCAAACTATCAGTGTTACTGAATTTTTGTGGTTTGTCTTCGAAATTCCTAATGACCGTCACGTTCCTCGGATATGAATCCGGATAGTTTTTCCCACTATCTCTATAATTCCACTCAGGTTCCATATTCCTCTCGTCATCCTCCTCTCTGAATCTGGATACATGTTCTTCAGGAGTCACGTCTCTTTCTTCTGGCTCTAGGTTATGTCTTCTAGCATAATTCCTATTCAATTCGCAAGCTAAGCCTTCTGTATCCTTGTCGGTGATTTCTGTTAAGACTTTCTTGATGATCTCTTCTTTGTAGTCCTGCATTAAACTAGCCTCTCCTAACTTCAAATTTTTCAGTTTACTCGTCGTTTCATTTACATCCGAGACAACTTTATGCATCTGTTCCTCTAATGTAGATTTTAAAGTTTGCATATCCTGATCTAGTTGTGTTCTATCGTCAACTTGTTTTTCGGATAGCGAATTTATCCTGACGCTTAAATCTTTCCTAATCTGTACTACTTCATTGTTAATTTCTATCTGCGTACTGGCAAGTTTTCTTTCAATCCTTTCCTGAATTTGGGTTACATGTTCCCCACTTGACTTATTCCACTCGTCTTTCCATACCGCTACGTTTGCTGTTAACATTTCGGCTATGTCTACTTCGATATCCTCTTTTAATACTCTATTGTGGTCTAATACCTGGGTTCTCATGACCTCTACATCATACTTCAACTCTGCTAAAGACGTTGTTGTTCTAAC